>JARYZH020000126.1:990000-1304223 GCA_030021035.2 Notholithocarpus densiflorus
CCAAACTCAAAGACATAGTTGAAAAACTGGAGTCTTTAGCAAACTTGGAACATCTCAATCTCATGGAAAATGTAAGAGGGAAACCATCACCATTGTTACCCTCAACTTCTGTACTAGATATATCAGAAATGTTTGGTAGAGAAAACGATAAAGCAGTGCTAAAAAAATTTTTGCTTGATGATAATTCACAAGAAAACGGAGTCCCTGTGATTGCCATAGTTGGGATTGGTGGGATTGGCAAGACGACCCTTGCGCAGCTTGTGTATAATGACCCTGAAGTGACTGACCATTTTAAAGCGAAGGCATGGGTTCATGTTACAGAAGAGTGTGATGTTTTCAAGCTAACTCAAATAATTTTTGAATCGGTCACTTCAAAGAGTTGTATATTCACAGATCTGAACATTCTTCAAGTCAAACTTAAGAAGACATTGATGAAAAAAAGATTTTTGCTTGTTTTAGATGATATTTGGGATTTGCTGTCAGGACCCTTAAAAGATGGAGGCCAGAGTAGGAGTAGAGTTATAGTGACAACCCGTAATGAACATGTTGCATCACTTATGCGCCCTGTTTTTATTCATCGTCTTTTGCATTTATCAGATGATGACTGCGGGAGATTATTTGCAAAACATGCATTTAATACTAGCAACTCTGACGATCTAATCTTGACAGAGATTGGTAAGAAAATTGTAACGAAGTGTGCAGGTCTGCCTTTAGCTGCAAAAACATTGGGATGCCTCTTGCACTCGAAAGTAGAAGCTGAGGAATGGGATAGAATACTCAATAGCACAATTTGGGATTTACCTGATAATGATGAGAGTGGCTGCAGTGGCATACTTCCTGCTTTGTATTTGAGCTATTATCATCTCCCTTCACATCTCAAACAATGCTTCGCTTATTGTTCGATATTTCCCAAGGGCCATAAGTTTGAAAAGGAGAAATTGGTTCTCCTATGGATGGCAGAAGGTTTTTTAGAGCACCCAAACATTAAGAACTCAATGGAAGAGGTTGGGTATGAGTATTTTTGTGAGCTATTATCAAGATCATTTTTTCAACCATCAAGTTCTGACGAGTCATGCTTTGTGATGCATGACCTTGTTAATGATTTAGCTCAATTTGCATCTGGAGAATTTTCTTGTAAGTTTGAGAATGGCAAGCATCATGGAGTTTCAAAAAAGGCTCGGTATTTTGCATACTTAATGGACCGGTTTGATGACAATCAGAAATTTGAGTTCCTTTTAGAGGCGGAGTTTTTGCGAACCTTCCTTTCACTACACATTTCAGATTCTATTGAATGCCCCAACTTATGCAAAATGGTTGCTGATGTGTGGTTGCCACGACTGAAACACCTGCGTGTGCTTTCTTTCTCTTATCCTACACTCACTGGTCTAGATGATAAGTCTTTTGCCAAATTGATACATTTACGCTACTTGGATCTCTCTCACACTTTAATCAAAAAGTTACCCCCCTCGACATGTTTTTTGTATAATTTGCAGACGTTGTTGTTGTCTAGTTGTATTAACCTCACTGAGTTACCAGAAAAAATTGTTATCCTCACTAGGTTGCGTCATCTAAATGTGAGTGAAACCAAGTTGGAAGAGATGCCGCCTAAATTTGGAAACCTAACGAGTCTCCAATTATTGACTGATTTCGTTGTGTGCAAAAATAGTAATAGTGTGTCAGATATCAGTGAATTGGGCAAGTTCTCATATCTTCGAAGTACTCTTTCCATCTCAAAGTTGGAGAATGTACGTCGTCAAAGCTGAAGATGCTTCAAAGGCCGAGTTGATATGTAAGAAATATCTTAAAGAGTTGGTTTTCAAATGGACTACTACTACCCCGACTCATCATATAAATGAAGTACTCAACAAGCTTCAGCCTCATGAAAATTTGAAGAAGCTTACCATTGAAAACTACGGTGGTACAGCGTTTCCCAATTGGTTAGGTAATGCTATTTTCTCTAACATGGTGGTTCTGCGATTTAACAATTGCAAATATTGCACATCCTTACCACCACTGGGGCAGTTATCTTCTCTTCAAGAACTCCTCATCACAAAGATGGAAGGATTAGAAAGGTTGGAGGATAATCAATTTTACGGGACTGGGCAAACTGGATTCCAGCCATTTCGGTCTCTAAAAACTCTGAAGTTTACGGAGTTACCACGTTGGAGGCACTGGATACATTCTGCACATGGAGGTGAAGATTTCCCTTCCCTTCAAGAGCTTCAAATACAACAATGTCCAAAATTCATTGGAAGCTTACCAAGGCACCCTTCCTCAACGAATCGGGAGATTTCTGGATGTCCTAGGTTTGAAGAGGAGGAGTTGACTCGAAGGGTACAACCACAAGCATCTACTGAACAAGAGGAGGAGTCAGCTCGAAGGGTAAGACCACGCCGATGCTGACACCGGTGAAAGGGAGGGAGACAATGCACACAGCTTCTGTATACATTTTATCGTGTCCAGTACACTGATGTATTAATTCTTTATTTTATTTTTTTTCCATTTTTGTTTACGTTTCGGGTCTTTTGAGTATTTTCAAACTTTAACTTTAGAACCATGATTATTGCACTTTGTTAAACTAGAGTTGTTCAATAAATTAATTCATCATTCTCATCTCTGCTCCTTTCGGAAAAGTGTCCTCCTTGTATTGCTTCTCTGCTCCTTTCTAATACATATGTTACTCAATTGTTTTCAATAATATTCTACTATCGTTTAAGAAATTTTTTTTTTTTTTAAATGTCAAACTTTTTCAGACAATAAATTTGGAGGAACTAAGTGTATGTTTGATTGGAATGATTTTTGGGAGGATGGAAAAAAGAAGGTAAAAAACAAAGAGAAAATGGATGAGAGTGGTGTTTGGTTGGGAAGAGGAGGGGAAGAGAAAATTGGTGGGGCTCAGCTATTTTCCCTTTAGCCCACCAAAACTCAATCGCCCCAAATTGGGGAGAAAACACAAAAGAAAAAAAGTCACTCATTTTTGGACAAAATTGCCTCTAGGCAACACCAACATTCAATACTATGTCTTCTTTACTACCACACACCCTTGGTGCGATAATCAATTCAAAAATATAAATACTTGTGGGGTGTGAGGGGCAAGAGTCGGGGTTCAAGTCTTTATGAGGGAACTTCACACAACATTATGCCTTCTTTCCTTTTTGTCTTTTTTCATGATGTTGTCTCATGCTCTCATTTGTTTCTTCCTTCTTTCTATTACTGCCATTATTTTTTATTTTGTGCTTGCCAATTTCTTCTTATCTTAGTTTTAGGACGCTGCCTCTCTCTCTCTCTTGGGGAGGGAGGAGGAGGGGGTGTGAGCGTGATAGTGCTTTGTTTTGTTTTGTTTTTGTTTGATTGGGAGTGGAAAAATGAAGGGATAAGAAAAGTGAATTTGTATAAATTGAATCATATACCCTTATTAAAAAATGATGTCGAATTAAAAAAAAAAAAAGTGACAAAAAACCACCAAAAAAAAAAAAAACCCAAATTTATTAACAAATACCTCAAGAAAAAAAAAAAAAAAAGGCAAACATACATGGAAAGAAAAAGAAAAAAGAAAAGAAGAGGCAACGTTTATTGCTAGGAAAGCAAAAGCTAAAAGGGACCGGGGGGGGGGGGGGGGAATTGGATGAAACTCATGTGCAAGTGCATATAAGCATTTTTGTCAATTAAGCAAATCAGACTCTCCCTCCAGTTTTCTTCCCATTTTGGGGAGAAAACATTTTGGTAGGTTTAGGAAGAAAACACTCGAGTTCACCACATTTGTTTCCTCTCCCCCTCCCAACCAAATACCCATTAAAACTTCTTTCTCTCTACTTTACCCTCCTAAATTTCCATCCTCCCTAAAATCCCTCCAAACAAACATACCCTAAGGAATAGTTAGAATAATTGTTAAAAATGACTAAATTTACCATTTCTAACTATTAAACTTTTGGGATAATTGGCAATGGCTTCAGTTATATGACTGATTGGAAAAATAAGAATTTTGTATATTTGCACATTTGGAACTTGGGCAAAACAAAATATGCGCCTGAAATTGGAAAAGTCCTCACGTCTTTCGAATAAAGATGGTATATTTCACAGGATTTAGTCTTAGTAGGAATTTAAGGGTGTATAATGATGTCATGTTATTTAAATTGATATAATTTTTTTTTATTACTGAAATACTTGCTTGGTTGATAAAGTTTACCTGCTTAGCACTTTTAATCCTTAAAGTTTCATTTGAGTACTATTGATTCTTGAAGTTTAAAAAATGAGTACTAGTAGTCCCTCCATGAACTCCTATTAGTTTCCTACTTTTCTTGCTTACTAGTTGAAGGTAGTGTGTTGTACAATTTTAGTCATGAATTTAAAGAATATATAATTGTATTGAGAAATTGTGAGGATAGGAAGACTGAGCGAGTATATTGGGCTATGGGCCATGCCTAAGGACGAACAAAAGCCCGAGCATGGTCAAAGGGATTGTTAAGCCTGAGTTAATGGGCCGAGGATAAGGGAAGAGAATGATGGATCAGCCGTGATTCCCAAGGAGCCGAGCCACCTCGGGAGAGTTCTTGGGAGGCAACCATTTTGGAAGGATAAGCTTCAAGGAAGGTAGTAGAGGTGAGTCAACAATAAAAGAATAAATATTTGGGAAGAAGGCTGTCACCACCATATTAAATGCACTGCACCAAATGAATTGGCCGCATTTATGGAGAAATGATACCTGAACAGTGTCATCTCAGCTCACAACTGCTCACAAAGCTTCCAAGAGGTCCTGATGGGACAAGCATCCAAGAGATTACCTACGAAATCAACAGGTGGAGGGCTGGGATAGAGGGGTGAAGGACTATATGAGGAAAAGACCACCATAAAAAATGGGGCATGTAATCTGAGAAGAAAGAAAAAAAGAAGAATACTTTGTACTCAAGAAAACTTAAGCTAATATAAGAACATCACATCCTCGGACTTGACCGAGGAGCGTTATTTCTATACTTTCAATCTTTTTAACATGAATCCTATCAGTTATGGCCCACTTAATTTGCTAAGACTTTTTCTTGTAAAGCCCACTCTCTTACAAATACATTGTTTTGGGCTTGTTGGGCCATCATCCACTACTCTTGGTGGGTTGAGGTTTTAACTCTAGTCCTTACGGAAATAATAACCATATATCACATAGATTGAATAAAAGCCACACGTGATAATTAACTAGAGTATTCACAAGGTAAAAACATGGAGGAATGTGTAGAGTAGCAGTGTGAAGGGATTGTATACAGTAAGTTAGGCAACGTTTTAAAGAATAAAGGAAAATAGCATCTCGAGTTTTAGAAACTCGAGTTCCATATCAATCTTGAGCCTCAAAGCCTCGCTTCTCACTTGCTGAGTTTGTTGAGTTGGACATGTTTACGCCACTTGGATCTCGAGTCTTTAAGACTTGATATTTACAAAATAAAAATCGAGTCTTAGAAACTCGAAATCTATTTAAAATCTTCATATAACTCGAGCCTTAAAGACTCAAGTTCTACTGGAAAAAAATTCTCGCACCCTCTATTAAAACAGATCAGTCTCTCACTCTCACTCACCACATTGACTCTGCCTCCCTCGTGCCTCTATCCTAATCCTATTTTCACTTAAAAACCCAACCAAATCTCAAAAGAAAACTTCTTCAAATCATTTCTAAGGTATGTTTATACAATCTTTTCTTCTTATTTCCTTAGATTATGCAGAAAATGTTAGGTTTTACTTGATTTGGGTCATTTTTGAAAAAGGGTTGGGAACTTTAAATTTTGTGAAAATTCTTTCAATTTCTTGATTAGGCTCTGTCCCATTTGGTTTGTTTGTGTATGTGTTGGCCAATTGTGGCAATTTTAACATGTATTTAGGCAAGTTTCACTCATATTCATGCATTGCCCACATGTTAGTTTTATAGGTGCATATCAAGTGTTTGATAAAATGTCTAAATGACATTTTGGTGTTGTTTTGGACTCTAATGAGTTCCAAACTTTGGGGATTACCATGATTGGACTTGTTTATCATGTTTTGATCATTGGGTGTTTGTTTTACACACTTTGAAATGGGTATGAAATCAGTTTCTTTTAGGAAATTTAGATGTTAGAAGGTTTACAGCCTTTAGATCTTAATGGGCAATGGGGCACTCTATAATGTGGCTTGAATACAGAATACTACTTGGGGGGGATGAATATCAGAATATTGAATATGTTCAGCCTTAAGATCACATTACTTTTTTTCCCCCACTTTATGACTATGTGATTTAACTAACATAGTAACTTGACTTGAACAGATTCACAATGCCTGAAATTGATATAATCCTATACCACGGTGGTCCCCTTAAGAATGCCAATGCGAACAAGGGATTGCCATTTGAAGGGCTGGGTATAAAGACCTATTATACCCAAATTGATCGTAGGTTGAAGACTCTTGACGAACTGAAGATGAGTGTCATGGAAGAGTTGTGTGAGAATCCTGCTGTGCACAACATATAAATTACTTATCGTATGCCAAATGAAATCCTGAAGCACCGGATTAATTACAAGTATATGGCGATAGAAACAGACAAACATGTAAAGATCATGTTTGACAAGTTGGAGAGAATACCTGAAGTAACTAACATTGAGTTGTACATACAGTTGGAACCGCGTGCAGTTTGGCAAGAGGATATCCAACAAACAACCACAAGCTTACAGGTTACGGTTCCGGATGCTCAATATGAGTATTCTACACATGTAGAGGATGATGATGTTCATGCCGATGGTGATGATGATGATGATGATGACGACTATGTTGATGAGACTACTGTCATTAACAATGATGATGACGATGATGATGACGACTATGTTGATGAGAATATTGCCATTAACGGTGAAGATTTTGCCGATAGAGATGAGTATGAAGACATGATGGATAGAGGGGACTTTGAGGACTTCGAGAGGGACATTGATGACGATGAGACATTGGATGGTAGTGAATCTTATGCAGACAATGTTATTAGTGTCCAAAACATTACGAACACAATCCCTGCCTACGCACCTCTTGCATTGTCATTCTCTGCAAATACTTAGGAAAATATGGTTGATCCTTCACATATTGAGATGCCATTTGTGTCTACTTGGAGAGAGGGGATGAATTTGTGCAAAGGGTTGACTTTTGCCAATAAAGAGGAGGTGAAGCGTGTATTAACAATTTGTGCCCTGAAGGAAAACAAACATTTTACGATCACTAGGTCGACGATGAAAAAACTTTGTGCGAAAAAACTTAACACTTCAATTTCAAGATCCTTTACTGGTATATATTTCCTTGTCACTTTTAATTAAGAAGGTAATATATATTATATGCTATTGCAGAACTAAATATGAATTTTAAGCAAAACAAAGAATGAATCATGAAAAAAACCAAGAGACATATATTGAACAACTTGAATAGTAGATAAGAACTACTTCGTTGTCTAGGATGTACTAGTAGAGTCACAAGTTACTTTTAGAATTGCCAGCTGAAAGCCCTTAACAAGTAGTTAAACAGATTCTCAAATAAAAGGAAATGTGACGATATGTCCCAACCGAACCCAATTACTGCCAAGAAGACAAGAAGAGGAAAAGCCTGATACCTTTTCACGATTGATACCAACTAAAAATGACTATTGCCCTAATGAGGGAACCCTTGTGAGGATTGGGGGCATCACACACTTCTTGGTCTTTCCTTTGTCCTTTTAAGCCTAACTTGGCAAACAAGCCTCAAGAGTCATTTATTATTAGTATTTCTACTCACCAATTCCAATTCCAGGCATCTGATCTTATGAGATACAAACTCAAATCCTATTTGTTTCTATTAGTGCCCATCAACTTTTGGGGCCTAATGTTTTTCTAGAAGATACAAATACCATTCCAATCACAACAACGTATTTGGTATACATAATCATAATAGAACAGAAACATAATTCATTAAAGATCATATCGGCTCGAAACCCATAAAGGCCTATGTGACAGAAATCTTTTCAAGAAACATGTGGATCACTAACTAACAAGCCAAGGTTAAACAGCCTACTGCCTATATCTGATTCCTTTCTTTCTTTTATCAATTAATATTGAAATCCAAAATCCTGTACCTTCCTATTTGACCCCAAGTATTATCACTCACCTAAGTCATTCTGAAATTCAATATGCATTTATAGGCTTGAATTGATCTCTAATGGTATGTATCAGCTCATATGTGCAACAAAAACTTCTTTGCTCTTTATTCCATGCTTAATTCACTGATAAATCATTCTGTAATTTATTCAAAAAGTTACCAAACAGTCCATTCCTAAACAGCATCCTATCTAATTACACTATACCTAAACAAAAGTTAATATTTTAAGCAATGGTTACAAATATATATCACTAATTAAAAGATCCAAGTTTCAACTAATTTCGGTCAATACTCTAGCGGTCAACATTTATATATTTAAACTATTTTTCCTTAGTTTAATAAAGGTATGGGAAATAAAGAACTTTGTTTTTTAATAATTCGATAGTTACAACAATGGGGGAGGTGGGATTTGAACCCTGAATGTCCCACATAATTCATAAAGGAGGAGAGGCAAAGTAACCAAGCTACAAGGCTCTTTGAAGAACATTATTGAAATTGCAACAAAGTTGCAAGCCCCATCACATGACTTATATTACAAAAGAATGTGACAAATGAACAAGTCACATGCAATACACAGCAAAAGTTTCTCAAAGATGCTAAAATCCAATTACAAAAGACAATGTCACAATGACTTAACCATATATTTGGTTCATAAACTTTAATATATGTTTCAAGATTTATTTGGCCATCCAACAACACACATAGCAAGGAATACCCATTAAGCTTTTTATCACTAAAGAAAATTAAAATTTGAATTTTTATTAAAATCACATAAACACAATCATGATTCTTGAATGAGAAACAAAATAAAGAAAACTCCTTTATCCATTTATTCTCAATCCCACCCAAAAAAAAAAAAAGCGACATTCTGATTTCAATGACATCTATGTCTACAAATATAAAAGCAATTTTAAACAAAACCCAAATGGGCATGTATCAAAAGCAACTGAAAACCCAAGTAATCCACAACCCAAAAACAAAAACAACAGCAACAACAAGTCCTTCAGTCAAAATCAGTTCTAACATTTAGATTTCTAACAATGTGTAACCCACCATGCAAAAAGCCCAAATCTATAACATAAATTCAGCAAAAGAGGAATGGAGAATTGTTACCTAGCAAGTGAGATGAAGAACGAAGAGCATAAACAAAGCAGAAGAGAGCCCGTGGAGACTGAGAGAACAGGGTAGCTGATTTGGGTGTGAGAGTGAGTGATTTTGAAAATTTAGAGTGAGTGAGTGAGTGAGTTTGAGAGCGCGGAGTGTCTGAGGGTGAGAGTGTGGAGTGTCTGAGTGCAAATAGGTTTTATGCAGTCAAAAACGTGTTTCTGAAACTCGGTTTTAGAAGGGAGTTTTTAAAAAAAACGTTAAACATAATTCGAGTTTTTAAAACTCGATTTTCTAAAGCGAGTTTTATAAACTCGATATCCACGTGGAATACTCTGTCCATGTCATAGTTTGAAAAACCCCAAAAACGAGTTTTAAAAACTCGAATTTTAGTTGAATCTCGAGTTTTAGAAGCTCGAGATGCTAGTTTCCCTTTATCTTCTGCAACTGGCCAACTAACGAAATTCTTAGAATATTAATGTTATTTGGAAAGGGTGTCCGTAAAAACATTATAGGAAGGACAATTTTTTAAAGATTAAAAAAAAATTAGGAATTAATAAACTTTAATAAACTTTTTAATGTGTACTTTTTTAGTTTAATAAAGTTTTCTGACCAGTTCTCAAAAAAAAAAAAAAAAAAAAAGATTAGGAATTAATTTCCAACCATTGGCAGCTTAACACCAAAAAATAAAAGATTAATGAATAATTAGTCCTAATGACCTTTAGAACTCGCTTGTTTCAGAAGCCTTTTTTTTTCCTCTTGGAGTATTTCTGTCACTTCCTTGCTTATAGGAACATCAAGAAATCATTTTGTTCTACACCATTTTTACTTGAATTGATAAGAGTGTATATAACTTGTTATAAGAATTAAACAGAAACCTCTTAAATGTTGATAACAAGAATTCAATAAAAAAAAGTTTATAAGAATAAATAATCTTATGGCACATAAAACATGTTTATAACAACAATTTAATAAAATTTGTTTACAAAACATGTGCTTGATTAAACAAAATCCGTGTATTGAATTAAATGTTATTTTATATTTTTAAAATAGATGTATGACACACCAATTAGGAGACATTAGCATTGGGGGTGTAAATCCCCCCAAATTGCTATTTTTGAAACGCACAAGCCCAAACTCTCCTTTACTCAAGTATGTATTGCTAACAAACTATGAAGAGTAATTGCTTATATATAAGAATTACTGTAGCATATGAGATTTTTTTAATGATCTCTTATTCTCTCTCTCTCTCTCTCTCTCTCTCTCTCTCTCCACCATCACTCACGGTGGTGGCTTAATGTTTTCTCACTCTTTCCTCACACTTTATCACTCAGGATCAAGCCCATAACCTCAAATCTCCTCTCTAAATCAAATTCTCTCTAACCCTAAACTCTCTACCTCTCTCTATGATCAAGTACCTAAAGTTGATGGGTATTTACAAGAGATGGGTTGTGGGTTTGTAAAGCTATGGATAGACTGAGGTGTGAGTGAGAAAGATATGGATGGGTTGTGGGTTTTGTAAATTGCAAGTGATGGGTATTTGAGACTATTTGTGGGTGGCGGTGGCAGTTGGTCATTTTGTTGGGTGGTGGTTGTGGCTAGCAGTGGTGGTGGTTATGGTTGTTATTGTTTATTGTATGAGAGGAAAATAGAGATATGAGAATTTGAGATTGGTTGTGGGTTTTGTGGGTGGTGATGGCGGTGGCAGTTGGTTATTTTTCTAGGTGGTGGTTGTGGGTGGTGGTGGTGGCTATGGCTGTTGTGGTTGATTGTCGGAGAGGAAAATAGAGAGATATGAGTTATATTATCTTAATGAGTTGTATGGTAAAATAAAATTTGAGATATATGGTGTATTGTAAAATGAATTGTTAAAGTAGATAAAATAGCTTTTTTGGTTGTATAGAAACTTTTTTTAAAAACAGATGTGAATACTCTTAGGTTGCCTTTATTATTTTTACAAATTGCTAGGGAAAAGCCATGCATTTTCCTGCTTGGCTATCCTTATGGAGTTAAAGGTATAATGTCTATGATATTTGTCAATAGACTAAATATCTAATTTTGTCTACCCCAATTTTTCCAACAAAAAAAAATTGTCTCAACCCGAGGACTAAATTTGAAACTTAAATAAGTCAAAAAAAAAAATTTTGATAAGATAAAATAACTCAATTGAAATGAAGTTAAGTTTGAGTATTTAAATGAATTTCATTTTCAGCCAAACTTATAGAGCATTAACATGTGGTGTTATCATCGCCCACCCTTGGCATGATGGTCACGTCACAAGTACAAAGTTCTTATAGGGTTGGGGGGAGGGAGTGGGGGGCAAAGGTCAGAGTTTAAGTCTTTAGAAGGAAGTTTCACACACATATACACTTAGATTAAGTTAGAGTAGAATTTCTATCTTGTATAAAAAAATTTAAAAAAAAAAAAATTTAGCTGTCAACACATCAAAATGCTACTTTATTTATTTTAACATACTATTTTACAATTCAGCCTACTTTTGGTCTCTTATTTTTTTTCATTCAACCCATTAAAATAATATAAAAATCCCATTAAAATAATACTAGCCTCTGAGCACGCGTGTGAGGCTATTCTATTATTTTTTAAAGGTTAAAAATTTTTATTCATCATAATTAAGAGTTGCTACATTTTTCAATTACAAAAATACATAGGGGTTTGATGAGATTTATACCAAAAAAAAATTTATTTCACTTTCAAACGCATAAATTTCATCACACCCTTACTGTAAACCAAAAGTAAAATTTAGAACTTTCCCATCAAATATAAAGCAAATAAATATAAGAAAATAGATAATTAAACAAAGGTAAAATAAAGGCAGTGGTACTCAATAGTTGGAATGACTCGTTTATATGACATCTCATCTTTCACAAAATAACCACATGCTTACTTAGATGGACTACAAAAATAAGGCAAAATAAAGTTAATTGAAAGTTAAATGTGATGAGTAATAGACTGATTGGAACAATAAGGCAAAATAAAGTTAATTGAAAGTTAAATGTGATGAGTAATAGACTGATTGTAACAATAGTAACAATGATTTGAAGAAATAATTAAAAGTAAAAATAATATGAAGATAGGGATTTTGTTTATAAAATGAAAGAAAAAAAGTATCTGAAAATTTTATTATGTAGTATAGATCTTATTCTTCAAAATTCTTTAGGGAGAAATTGAGATAGGAAGAAATGTGAAGATATGTATTTTGTGGCTTAACCTTGATTCTTTGAATCTAAAGTTTTGATTAGAAACAAAAGATAATTGAAGATGAGTGGTGATTATTTTTTTAAGTTGTAACTGCGTGGGATGATTTGGCAAAAAAAATAAAAAACTGATCTAGATAAGAATAATGGTTTTTTTTTTTAAACTCAAATTTACAAAGTAGGGATAAACTTTCTAACCTTTTTTAAGGAAAAAAAAAATCAACTTGGGTTTGCTTTTGATAGAATTGAAGTGCTTAAAAAAGTGAGAGAAAAAAAGGAGAAAGATTTTATAAATAACCTAACATTTAGGATTTTAAAATTAATAATTGAGAAATGCTACATTTACAATATTTTCACAACAAATCCTAAGTGGCAGGTTGTTATTGGTGGGGTAAAAAAGTAATATCAGTGGTAGGTTCAAATTAGAACCAATGACAACTAACCATTTATGATTTATTGTGAAAGTATTGTGAAAATGTTGTGGACGTAGCATTTCTCAAAAAAAAAACTTATGTTTTTATTTTATATATATAATTTTTATTTTGAGAATCTAATTTATAAGTGTTTTTTTTTTTTTAGAATGAATCTAATTTATAAGTAGATAGAGCAATTTGAAAATTTATAGGAGAATAGTCCTATTTTTTAGGCAATGTTTTAGTGGAAGTTAGAGTTGCATTTTTACCGAATTGTCTTTTAGTTTTATCTCTACTTAAACATAGAGGTGTAGGGGCATTTTTGAATTAAAAAACGAAAAATTCAAATAAGGGAAGCCCCTTAAATAGTAGCATGGAAGAAAGACAACGGTTCTCCAATTTGAAAGCTTTTTTGCAGGCTCATAGTTGGTTCTTGTAACATTCAAACATAGATGGTGTCAGAGAAAGAAAAAAAACGTGGAATTATTCTATGAAGAAACTAGAAAAAAATTTAAGTTACTAGCTACATCAGAAGCGTTAAAGTTAAAAAATAAAAATAAAAAATAAAAAAATAAAAATAAAAATAAAACTATGTAGAAAAAACAAATTGTTAGAATTATATAGTTAAATGATTAAATTTATTATATCCCAATAACTTAAATTTTTAGAATAATCGGTAATTTAATATGGTATAAGAGTTTAATCCTTGTGTGATTAAGGGTGTGTTTAGATACAGCTTACTTTGCTGAAAACTGAAAACACTGTAGCAAAATAATTTTTAAATGTGTGAATAGTACTGTAGAACCCATTTTTAATGAAAGTTTTGTTGAAAAAAGAGGTTTGTGGGTCTCGTGAACAGTGCATGGGACCCACTGAAAAAGCCACCACAGCCATAGAAACATGCTTTCAAAAAAAAAAAAAAACGCAGACGCAGACACAGACGCATTTCATCAATATCCAAACAAGTACTAAATAATTAAATAGCTTAAGTTTTTGAAACAATCGGTAGTTTAACATAAATAACATTCATTTCTCTAGAAACCTACTTAAAAAATCTCTCTCTTTTTTCTCGCCTTCATAGAAAAAACAAATAACGTCCATTTCAATGTTTCTATCAAAAAAAAACCGTGTTAATTTAAATTTTAACGGTCTAAAATAAAATAAGATTTAAAAAAAAAAAAAAAAAACTCCTATCCTTGTCCCATTATCTTATGTAATTTTTTTTTTTTTTTTAATAGGATTATCTCGTGTAGTTAAAAGAAGAGTTTTTCTCAAAAAAAAAAAAAATACAATCGGTAATTTAACACAAATAACGTTCATTTTTCTAAAATCTTACTTAAAAAATCTCTCTTTTTCTCGCCTTCATAGAAAAAAAAAATAACGTTCATTTCAATAATTCTATCCCAAAAAAAAAAAATAATAATAATAATAATAATTTCATAACAAATTATAAGTAATTAGTTGATATTAATTCAAATTTAAACCTACCACTTAAACTACTTTTTTTACCTTACCAATAACAATCAGTAATAATATGTCAAAAGTTATTTCTCTTTTTTATTTTGGCCTTTCAACTTCTTCGTCTAATTTCTGCTAGCCCACTAGTTAACGCAACCAAAGTCGAGATAACAACTTGGGATCTCTGAACGAAAGCTTTCAAGAATTGGCTGGGAGATCTGCGAAAAGCTTTGAAAGCACATCTCATCCCGGAGGAGGGCAACATGGCTGGCACGCGGATCGAAGGGCGATTTAAGGTGCTGTTGGACTATTTAGTTTTTGAAGAACATGAACTCGAAAACTTCTTTCGAAGTCTGAAACGCAATGATGAGTTTCTGGAGAGGTGGAAGATAATGCTTAGGGCTCTAATTATCATGGTGGTTGATTTTGAAAGCAAGAATAATTCGAAGAACCGGAACCGGAGCCAGGGAAGCATGCGTTACATGCCTATCAACTTGAACCAGAGCCAAGTGGAGTTGAACAGGAACAGCGTAGTCATTGATCTTTGGCTGTACGAGGTTGAAGAAGCTTTCTATCAAGCAGAGGATGTCATGGATGAGATCTTCACTGAAGCTTTGCAACACAGGTTGGCTGCTGAATCTCAGACCAAGTCAAGTCCAGTATGGATCTACGCGAAAGAGAAAGAAAGAAAGAAAGATGGAGGAGATCCTTTACAGAATAGACTGCATTTTGAAGCAAGGAGATGCGCTCGATTTGAGTGGAGGTGAAGAATATGATGTATACCGGATGAAATTACAAAAGATCCGATTCAATCCCATCTGGGATCGCAAGTCTCCGGGAAGAATTATTTATTTTGTGGATGAGTCTGAAGTATTCGGTATGGACGTTAAGAAAGAAGAATTTATGAATATCTTGCTGTCTGATGATACATGTAATAAAGAGTTGTCTGTAATTCCGATACAGGGTCAGTCTGGAACAGGCAAGACCACACTTGCTCGGATCATTTACAACGATCCCATCGTAGGCCAACATTTTGATCTCAAGGCCTGGTTTCGCGTTGGTGACAAAAGCAATATTTGAGTCCTTCAATTTGCAGTCTTTTGATCTCAAGGAATTAAATTTGCAGTCAGGACTAAATTTGGACCAACTCCAAGTAAAATTGCAAGAGTACCTTAGGGGAAAGAGATTTTTACTCGTTTTAGATGATGTGTGGTCTGTTAATAAAGACTGGGAAGTCTTTCGGTCTACTTTAACAGGAGCTGCTGCCAATAAATGTTGTGTTATTGTAACTACACGCAAGGAAGATTATGCATCATTGATCGGTACTGTCAATGCTTATCGAATGGAGCCATTATTATATGATGAAAGTTGGTCGCTGTTTGCAAAATTTGCTTTTGGCAACCAAATCCCTAGTTCATATCCAGAACTAGAACCTATTGGCAGAAAAATTGTGCGTCGTTGTGACGGTGTGCCTTCAACAGTAAGAACACTAGGGTCTCTTTTGCGATTTAAGCTACAAGTTGAGGATTGGAAGACTGTACAGCAAACACTTGTGACTTCTCTTTACGATGAAAGGATTCCGGGCGATGATCTTCCTACAAATCTGAAGCAATGCCTTAGATATTGTTCATTATTTTCCAATGATTATGAGTTTAAGAAAGAGAACCTTGTCCTTTTATGGATGGCAGAAGGTCTTCTAGATGGACAGAGAATGGAAAATACTGGTTACGTATACTTTGATCAATTGTTCTCGAAAAAATATTTTTCATCATACTCAGGTCGTGATGTTGTTGATACGCCTTTCAAGATGTTCAATCAAAAGGAGGACCGTAGTTTCTCTTCTAGATATTTCTTCAGATTGGAGGATCACTCTTTTTCTCAATTCTCTGTAAGTATCAGGCATTTGTCACTTTTTTTCAGAAGCCAATATGATTCCACAGTGATATTTAAGGCCATTGATAAATCCAATTTTTTAAGGACCTTTTTGCCACTGGGTCATGGATCATGTCATTTAAGTAGTGATGAACTGCATAATTTGTTGTCCAAACTGCAATTCTTACGAGTGCTTTCTTTATCCCGTTATCATATCACTGAGTTACCTGTCTCCATTGGCAATTTGAAACATTTACGGTATATCGATCTCTCTGACACCCCAATTAATAGGTTACCTGAATCAGTTTGTGAGCTTTGCAATTTACAGACTTTAATATTGTCAAATTGTCATTCTCTAACTAAATTGCCAAAAAGAATGCGGAAGCTTATTAACTTGCGTCATCTCAACATTTGTGGAACTGACTTAAATGAGATGCCAAAAAAAATGAGCAGATTAGAAAGTCTTCAAACACTGTCTAGCTTTGTTGTGGGCAAAGAAAGCAGCTCAGCACTACAAGAGTTGGGGGCGCTTTTGCATCTTCAAACACTTCGCATTTCAAAGTTACAGAACATGGTCTCTGCTGAAGATGCGGCTAAGGCCAGATTGCTACATAAAAGATACCTTGATGAGCTTGTGTTAGAATGGGGTGGTGATATTATTGATCCAAGAAAGGATGAAGATGTGTTTGAAAAGCTACAGCCTCCTACAAATTTAAAGAAGCTCCACATTGATCTTTATTTTGGTACAAAATTTCCAGAATGGCTGTGGGATGGTGTATTAGGTAGCATGGCTTTCCTACGTCTTAGCAATTGCAAGCATTGCTTAGACTTGCCACCACTCGGGCAGCTACAATCTCTTACAGCGCTCATTATTGAAGGGATGGATGCAGTGAAGCGGGTGGGTTCTCACTTCTTTGGGAGGATGGATGCAGTGAAGAAGGTGGGTTCCAGGACGTATGGCTTTAGCTTTAAGTCTTTGGAGACTCTAACATTTGAGGGGATGCCAGAATGGGAAGAATGGGTTTCATCTGATACAGGTAGAGAATTCCCTTGCTTGCGAGAGCTGTGTATACGAAGATGCCCCAAGCTTAAGGGAAACTTACCCAAGCGACTTGTTAATGTAGTAAAAGTTGAGATTTCTGAATCTCAGGAGCTTCTGACTACACTTATGAAAGAGGCATCATTAAACAAAACGCTTTTAGATTACCATGAAAAGATTCAGTTCATAAGTGACAAAAAAATTGCCTCATTCCTTGAGCAAATGATTGTCTTTAAATATGAAGGTGCTACAGAATCCTGGAGTCGTGTTATTGTCTTCCAAAATGGAGGTTCAACTAGTTATATTTTCCTTTTTAGATTAAGAGTTTTACAATGGAGTCGCCACTTATTTAATTATTGGAATAAATAAGAAAACCAAAATTGAAAAATTTCTCATTTTATTAATTTGCAATTGAATTCACATTGATCATAGAAAAATTATATGGCTTTGGTCCTAGATACAATCTAAGATAAAGTACATAACTTTGTTTCCTAGTTACAATCTAGAAATTGAAAATTACAAGGATAAGCATTGGCCTATCAACCCTTGATCTAAGCTCGGAGGCTATGTTACAAGGTGGGAAGGTGTTAGGCACCCACCTTGCCTGGTAAAACCGGTCTTCTAGACTATGGTGCCTAACATTCATATCACATCATCTAATATGTTATCAATCAATTTGCATGTTGAATTTAATGTGTGTGCATGTGATAAACCCTAAATTCAATTTATTAAACATTTCATTTGGATTGAAAAATAAATTCTAGTGAATGTGTGTAGATGGTGAATCGGTGATATTCTAGATTCAAGGATTTGAAAGAATTATTAAACAAACATCTTTTTCATGTTTTTGATGTGGATTTAAGATCAAAACTAATATTATACATGAACATGTGATGAACAACTAAGAACATGTGAAGAACACATAAAAACATTTAAGAATATTCAAACATATTCAAGGGAATTTAAATAATTACTATCATGTTTTAATCTTAAATTCTCATCATGACAACATAAAAAAAACAAGTTAGGGAACTTGATTATACTTTCATGCAAGATCCATATGGTGGAGAATGAGACTCTTGGGGGAGGTCCTAAGGGTGAAGGAAAAGAAGAGTTAGGAGAAGGAGAGTGAGTCTCACTCAATACCTTGAGTCTCAAGAAGATCAAGATATGACAAGACTACTCTATTTCATTAGAACTCAAGAGAGGAGAAGAGAGGGGATTTTTTGTGTCTTGGAATGGAGGAGAGAGGGGTTTATATAGTAGTGGTGGAGAAAATATGAATGGAAGGTCATTTAATGAGGGTTGACAAAGAATCATGAACCTAGACCTTATTTTAGACTTTGGGGAAATCTGGTGCATTAAATGTAGAGATTGGTGGGAGTGATGAGTAAGCAAAATTTGATTTTTTCGTAGCTACTGTATCAGCCTGCTGAGCCAAATTTAAAAAAATCATATTTTACTCAATTCTGATCAGAATTGTCTCGTTTTTGTTCTCAAATTGAAGCCTCGGATGTCTAGTTTCTGGGAAAATTAACCTCATTCACAAATTCAAAATATTCTGAGAGATATCAACAAAATGGTAAGCAAATGTCATTTGTTAGAAAATAATTTCAACACAATTAACATTAATAGGTCCCAAATTAGTTTCCAATTAACATTAATAGGCTCTAATCACTCCCATTTCAGACTTAATTAGTTCCAAATTTATCCTAATTAAAAAGATAATTGTACAAATTACTCATTGAATAATTAATGTTTGACTATCTAATTAATTAAGTGTGTGTAACCTTACCATAAAATGTAGTCCTAGCCAATCAAATTATGACACGTCATTAATCTCAAATTGATTATAATTATAACCAATTGGAATCAATTATTCATAATCACATATAGTCGGACTCAATTTGTGATAGCGCATCTTGGCCATTAAAATTGATTTAATGATAACTCTCAATCTGATGGTCCGATTAGGGCTTATGACCAGTTAATTTGATTGTTAAAACATCAATGTCATTTTGATGAAATGAAATTAAGGATCTAATGGCCACAATTAAGATGCCTATTTCCAAGGTGAAATTACCCTTTTACCCTCCATGTGAGGTTAAGTGTGGGTTGCAAAATGGGGTGTCAACACACATATAATGGAAGAGACACGTACACTCTCAAAGCACACCAACAAAGATAGAATGAATAGAGAAGAGGATGAGAACCCTTGGTTTGGAATGGAGCAAAGCATGAGTATATATACTATACCATGCAATCTTAACTTCCACTATATTAAATTACATAATTTCAAAATTTTATTACTCCATAGAATAACTCTTTATTTTCATTAATGAATTAGAGAGTTTCAAATCATGTTGTTACATTTGGTGTGACATGAAGAGAGGAATAAAATAATTCTCATTTTCTTATTTTTCTCTCTCTCCTTAATTTTGAAACAATAATCTAAATGATCATGGACAAATGAGGCTTCTACCAGGACCACCAAAATAAAAAAAGTCTTCCCTATGTAAGAGATTATAGCAATTAGGGAGCGTAATGATTCTGTGAAAGTCCCTAGGACCCCTGGATATTTGTTGCTGATCAGTAACTTTGAGATTTTGGAAGAAACTAGCCCTGTTAGGCCCTTCTTCAGCGAAATGGCCACTGCCCATTTGTGTTGTGGTGTGCTGCCCACCTATCTGTTCATTTGCCACCTCTCCTCCCCATAAAACCTTTGTATAGCGCTAACAGCCAGGACCGAGAATAGTTCGACTGGCCAATATCCCAATAGATAATAATTCTCAATTTGCAACCACCAGTTTCCCACTACATTGTCCTGTCTCATTGTACATGCCACACAAATTATTTTGTAATATTTTGAATGATAAATGAAGCCATAAAGACTATTGAAAGAGAGAAGAAGAAAAAAAAAAACATGAATCTTTTTGTGCAGAACAACATGGACACTTAAATTCACAATCTTAAAAAATAGGTTAGGTAATGATAAATTGTGTATAGAAAAAAAATTGTAACTTTAAATTTAAAAAGTTGTATATAAAAATAAATAAACTGAAAAATTTTATTTTTGAAACATACATTGTTACAACTAAAACCAAAAAAATTTCAAACATATCTATAACATTTGTTACTATGAATTTTTTCTTGAGAAAAAAAAAATTACTTATGATATGATCATATATGTGTATCCAAAAAATAGAATTAATTATTTGATAAATTAATTAAATTGAAATATTGCACTACCTTCCAGACACTGAAGATGAGTGAATGTTGTTCACTATCATACACAGAATAAGGCCTGACGGGTGACCCCATTTCAATCCGTTCGTCTATTTGAACAAAGCCAGGGCACAAAAGATTGTAGCAACCGGTGCTTTCATAATTATCAGCCTGCATACGTAATAAAAATAAATATATAAATTAAAAAAGCCACTTTCCAAAAACAGAAACAATATTTTGAACAAAGCCAGAGCACAACAGATTATTGCAACATGTGTTTTGATATGAATCACTCTACAACCATGACTAAAAAAAATGACTTTTCAAAAAAGAAACAATATAAACATGGCTAGTGCTAGCAGAGAAGTCAAATATTAAAACACGTACAGTCCAATGCGTGAAGATTCTAGTGTTGTAATCTTGATATAGATCATGGTAGACCTGTTTCTCCACACATATAATTTTGTAAAAAATGGAAATTATTAGTAATTCAATGTTTTTCATGCGCCTAAAAGAAAAGGTGATGATGAAATTATATATACCATTATGCCAGCTTCAATGGTATCAAGGTCTACACCATTAGCAACACCTACAATCCAGAATTGAGACAAGCTGAACTCGTTTAGTGCCTGGGTCTGGGGGTTCCACACGTTAATTTCTGCATTCATTCCAAAATACCTATCTCCTTCTCCTTGCTCCACAAGCACTCCATACTAGAAACACAACCAGAAAAATAAAGGTTGTGAATGTCAATTTGAGTCCTTTATTATCGTAGATACCATTGATCGAGTTCAAACCTATTTATAATATTGATAAAAAATTAAGTTGTAACTCATGGATACTTTGATCGTTATCAGCATTAGGGATGGTATTGTGTTTTTTCCTTCCATAATTTGCTATAGAGCTTGCTCTTAATAAATCTTCTTCTTTAGTTCTTCTTATGGGAATGGTTCCTTTTGGGCACCTTCCATTCAAGTGCCATGGCTGAGTAATTTTGGGCTTGGATTTTGTAGACATGTTGTTGCTCTCATCGAATGAAAACCCTTCTGGGTAAGAACTTGGTCTCATCTATTGCATTCGGCATAGATACCGACGCAAACCCGGCCCATACCATACATACAATAAGTATCAAATTATTCGCGATACCAAATGAAATTTAGTTAATTAAGCTATTCACCTGAATTGTGTGATTTTTTAACAAAGGATGATCAAAAGCTGGCTGGTTTTTGATATCTACGCAGTCGATTATATCTCCATCCGGGCTCTGTATCAAATACATTTTTCTCATCACACACAAATAGATATTAGTTTGAATTCTCAGTGTTGTAATAAAATTACACTACTATTGTACATGGGAGTCATGGAGACACCACAACCCACAAAAGTGAATGATTCTTTCTAAGACTAAAGCTGAAAATAATATATAGAACACAAACATGTTATATAAAGTGATTAATAACCTTGATGGTTTTAAGAGCAGGTTTGTTAAGGCGCTTCAATTGTTGTTGAACCTCCAATTTTTGTTTCTTATTGAATATGGTGTTAGTGTTCCTAGTTCCAACTGATGACATTGGTATGAGAAAGAGCAAGCACAAGGTAATCTTTATTGCCCTCGACCACGTCCTCCCATTTCCACAAGGCGGTGCCATGAGTAACTAGCTTATACTCGAATCAAGTGGCAATAATAGCTAGATTTGGTTGTTCCCTTTGCAATACTTTTTTTTATATTATAAATAATTACAACATGCTGCTAACTCCGCAACTCGAATCATTTCCCCCCTAAACCCCCAAACATTTTATGCATGGAGAGATGTCAATTCAGCTACAAGGTTTTTGGCGTTCCCTTTGCAATACTTAAATATGCATTTGTTCATCCTCTTTATACTGTTCCACGTGATATTAATTTATCAATGTATACTATGGATCACCCTATTTTTGGCCATGTCTAAATGAGACTTTGATTTAGCTGTTTTACTTTAATTTTGATAGCTTATAAGTACAAAATACCTGTTCAATTTCCTATTGAGTACCGGCATTCTTTTGTTTCTTTGTTATTTTGCTGGATTGGTCAAAATTCAAGTGAAATAATTTGTCCTCTTTGAACTGTTCCACTAGCTAAATTTGGGAAGTTCGCTATTTTAATTTTTGCTTTTTAAAAAAACTTAAAATTTGAGAATCTAAGATAAATGAAAATTTTAGTAATGACTTAATTTTTGAGTAGTGTCTCAAAAATTTTGGTGGTGTAAGTCTTATGGGCTAATTTTGAGTTAGAAACGGTAAGAGAATCTCATTTTTTTCGATTTGATCGGAGAAAAAATAATGTAGTGGGAAGTGAGAATAGATTAGGTTTAAATTTTGTAAAAGAACTTTATTAAAATTTTTTTAAATAAAGATTAAATGAAATTTCCTTATCTGTCTTTAAACTTATTTTAGGAGTAGTTTTGAATATTATGTAGAATTTTTATATGAAGAGTACTTGTACTTCTGATAGTAAAGTATTAGTCCCAAAATTTTGGGTCAGCACCTATGGATCCAAAACCAAAAAATATGTACTATCCAATTTCTTCAAACTTACATAATCTATGAAAATTACACCACTCACACATAAATAAATAACAAAATGATATAAAATTTATATCCAAGAGATGCGTGGACATATTGCCATATACCATGAAAATATAAGTCATTGCAAAATAAAAGCTCTATTCTATCAAAATTGAAAAAGACTTATTTTAAAATATATAAAAAAAAATTGGCAACGATTTTGTGCAAATAAATTATATAAAACTTATATTCAAGTGATGCATAGACATATTGTCACAACATGAAAATATAAGTCATAACAATTATCATACAAAATTTTTATAATGAATTGACAAGTTGTTAATGATAGATAATAAAAAATATATATACTGGTAGTGAACTCAGATCAAAAATTATAAAGAAAAATTATTAATTATTGTGAAAAATTATTATGTGTGAAATCGTACTCCTGATTGCATATTTTTTGTATACCCTACAGCATGTGTCTTACTCAGTGACTAGATTTTTTAAGTTTCAATATCATGGTAATTTCACAAATATAATATGTAGCCTTGGGAATATTATAAATTTTAATATATTGGATTTAGAAACTAACGTGTTAACATTTAAACACAATATGAATGTTTCTAAAAGAAAAAACACATAAAACACAAAGAACAATAATAATGATAATAATTTATTTAATTTGATGTTGATGTGAGTGCAATACTATTCATTGTCACGTTAATTTCTAAGGTTTTGGTAGTAAATTTTTTTGCAATGGCGTATTAATGATTTTGCTGTCAACTAGGACCAGGACAAACTAGATCATTTTAGCATACACTCAAAATGGATAAGACAATCGGGTGACACCAGTGTGACTAGGGGTGTTCACCAAACCGCACAAACCGCAAAAACCGCACCAAAACCGCTCGCAAAATAGCATAACTGCACCGCACCGCAAGTAATAGTGCATTGCACTGCACCACACTGTATGGTGCAGTGCGGTTTGCGATTTTATAATAAGAAAACCGCACAAACCGTACCGCACCGCACCCTTTCTATATATTAATATATTTAATTATTTTTAATATTAAATATATTATTAATAGTTTAATAACCCTAGTTTTCAAAAAAAAAAAAAAAAGGTTTGATAACCCTAGCAAGTGTTGATTAAGAAAGCTAGCCCAAAATAAAGAAAAACTAGCTCAATAGTTTAAAACTTGGACCAAAATAAAGGGAAAAATTTATTTTGGGCTGGGTAGAAAAAGCCCAAAATTTGAAATATATACCAATTTCAAATCATTCAAACCACATCTTATACACCGCACTACATATGTGACCGCAAAAATGAGGTGCGGTGCGGTTATGGTTTTGGCTAAACTTTAAACCGCACCGCACATGTGACCGCAAAAATAAGGTACAGTGCAGTTATGGTTTTAGTTAAACCGCACCGCAAAGTGCGGTGCTAAAAATGACTCAAAACCGCATCGCACCGCACCGCGAACACCCCTAAGTGTGACAGTAATCAACTATTGTCCTAATAAGGGGAATGCTGACTCATATTACGCACTCTACTATTGTCCTAATCAACCAGTCTTACTATATTTTAGAAAACCCAGGAATAGGATTATCCTAAATTTTGGATTCCTTAAACATAGTGGCGTTTTCCCTTAATTGTTAATTTTGGTAAAATGGAGTTGGCAAATGCAAGAGAATTTCAAAAATAAATGCCAGCAAAGTTGCACTAACAAGTTTTAGGAGACTTTGACATTTAAGAGCACAAAATAAGCCCAACATTTATTCTTCATTGCGAATATGTTCAGGGGATATTTGCTTGTGAAAAACTTTCAAGGGTGTGAGTGACAGAATCTCAAAAGATTTGAACCCTAGATCAATCTTATTGTTTAATTTAAGATTAATTTCAATATCATGATGATTGTATAATTCAGGCAGTATCTCTATTACTTTTCTAAAAGGAGACCTTAAGTTGTGTATTACTATCATGATGATTTAATTTATGCATTTCTTGTAAAGGGTGTACACTTTCCGGTCATGGTGCCCAAATCTAATGTCCCATTTAAAATATAATAAATAAAATAATATTGTTTTAATAAGTATTAAATAGGGATGTCCAAAAAAGAATGTGTAGAAAATAAAATTCCTCGAAGTGAATGGTACAAGCATCCTCCAGATGATGTAACTCCAACTATTTGGAAAGAGATGTGCAACAAATGGAATAATGACAAGTGGAAGTTGATCATAAATTGAACTTTATTAATAGTTTTTTATATTTTTTTTTTCTGAAATCTTTCTTAGAAGAAAATGTTTAAATTAACTCCTTTAGTGTATTTTTCATGTAACGAGAATAAAAGTGATAGAAACAAAAAAAAAAAAAAAAAAAAATCGCTCAAAAAATCAAGCCATCATTGCAACTATAGGTTATGTACTAATGGCTAAGCATAGAAAAGAATTGGTATGATAAAATTGTCATGTTAAATTTCTATAACATTAGTTCGTATATTGAATTGATTTATCTTATTATTTTCCTTTTAAAATGGTAATAGGAGGAGAAGAAGAATGGTTGCGAACCAGGTCCAATAAAATGTTTCAGGTTAATGCATATGAAAAAGGATGGTGTTACTTTTGCTAGTGAAAAAGCACAAAAATTATATGTATGTTACTTATTTTTTTCAAAAAAAAAAAAAAAAAAGTCGTATTGAATTTAAAGTTTGTATATATCTAATAAGGTATTAATGTTGTTATAGGAAAAAATGGATGCAAGAAAATCAGAGGCTGCATCTCAAGGTGAGATTGTTAATGATAGTCAAATAGTCTTTGAAGTGACTAGACCTCCTACTCGTGGTCGTGTGTTTGGCATGGGTGCCAGTGTCAGGCCAAGAGATGTGTATGGCCCAAGTTCATCTAGCAAGTGTAGTAAGCGATGTCAAGGGGATCACTTAAAAGAAAAGGAGGATTTTGAGCTTCGTTTGAAACAAATAGAGGATAAAAGGTCTATTGAGAAAATGGAATTGGAGGGAACAATCAGTCAATTGAAAGAGGAAATGCCTCTTATTATAGAAAATGTTTTGAAATCAATGGGCCTTAATTCTATGCCAAAACCTACTACACAGGTATTTTTTTTTTTTTTTTTCAGTATAATCAACATTAAATATTTTTGCTATATTCTTGAGGTTGTTGAAATAACTTGTAAAGTTGCTCATTATAGACCTGACCCGTACTTGAATTTTTGATCTGAAGCAAAAACAAGTTGACCCATGACCCAACTCAATTTTTTTGCGAGTTAACCTGACCCAACCCGCGACCCGAACCATTTTTTAAAATTTTTCTTTTTTGGTAAAAAAAAAAAAAATTAAGACAATATTGGTTTAATTGTTTGTTGTGAGCTTTAAGGAAACAATTGAGATCTTTACACAACTGCACGCAAATGAATTGAAAGATGAATGGTTGAAGAATTTTGTAATGAGTAAAGATTTTTAGATATCAAATAACAAAATACATGCCAAGATATAATCTGATTACAGTAAAGTTAAAAACATATGATATTTCTAAAATAAATGGCTTTTCAAAATAAATTATGATATTTCCTAGAGTGTCTATTCCTTAACACAATGACATGATATTCATAAAGGAGACCATGTATAAATAAGTAAATAATCAAACTTTAATGTATGTTCTCAAATTGAAAGAGAGTGCCAACCAAAATTGATAATAGATTATAAAATTAGTTTTCAAGATTATAAATTTCTTATATGCTTTTGTTTTTTGTCAAATTAGTTATCTAATAAGGCATTTGTAATTTTGTTTTCTGTTTTGAGATGTCGATATTATGTAGAAATAAAACTTGTATATTTGTTTTACTTATCCTTTGTGCTATTTTGTTTTGGTTAGTAATGTTGAGATTTGTATAATTTTAAAATTATTGAACAAGTAATAATTTTCTTAGATGAGCTCATGCTTGATACGAGTGAGGAATTCAAAATAATGCATTTTACATCAAATTATTTGTTGCGTGACTTTCGAAATGGCAAATAGATGTAATTTTTTTTTTTTTTTTAAATTTTATGTGAAAAATACGAGTCAACCCAACCCTACTCAACCCACAACCCGATTGACCAGACTCGACCCGAACCCAACCCCCGGTTTGCCATGTCTACTAACAGGTTACAACGTTAACTTACAGTAGTTGACTGGGTGGGTTTAGGACTTAGGAACTCTACCCATTTCAAAAATAATAATTTATTTGTAAACGTAAATCATTTCAATTTTTTATGGGTTCAAATTTTCTTTTTATTTTGCTGAAAAGTATTTCAATCTATCAATTCTCTTGGTTAGTATTTGAATATTTATGAGCTTTTAATATATCAATTATCAAGGGAGAGAGAGAGATGTGAGTTAAGGAGAATAAAAGAGAGCTAAAAAAAAGTTATTGATAAGGTAGAAGAGATATGAGTAAAAAAAAAAATATTAATATTTGTTTTAGTAATTTATTATAATTCTTATATATATCCTAGCCAAACCGGTACGGTTTTTGGTACGAAATTGACTCCATACATTAATAGTTATTTTAAGAACCAAATGATCTATAATGAATCTGACTCTTTTAAGAACCACACTACTCCATCACTAACTGAAGTACACAGATGTCTGCTTTACATCCCATTAACAGTTATTTTTGTAGTGTTATGATCTTTTAAACCCGATTGTTTTTTCTCTTTTTTCTTTTTTATTGTTAGATTTTATGCAAATATGGAGAAAGATATTTTAAAGAAGAGAGAACATAAAGATTACATGGTTCAGCGTAATAGCCTATGTTTATGGAAGAAAACCCTAACAACTACATCTTCATATAATCTTAATTATTCAATTACAATGAGCCCTAAATAGGTTATATATAAGGATTAGTCGGTAAAATTAGAAATATACGGATTGAGTAATATAATTGGGCCTTTTAGACCTACACACATAATATTACTAACATTTATAATTATGTTTTTTTTCTTGAAATATGTTGTGTAACTACTTCGTGCAACACTCAGGTGAAAAGAAGTTACTTTATGTAAGACATGAGAAAAAATTGATTGGAGCTATCACTGTAAAACAGAGGAAAGGCCAAGCTGTAGTTGAGCAGCCACCACCGCCACCAGACCCCGATCTTCTTGGTAAATAAGGTCCTCAAATGTCCGGACGTTTGTGCCACCAAGTGGTCCCTCTCGGACTCTGCCGCCATCTCCTACTTCAAATTCAGGATCACACCCATAATATATGTTCCTTGCAATTTCAAGTGTTTGCTAGATATCTCTTGATTTGTCATCAATAGTAAATACCAAAATCAAAACTTACTTATTCACTACAAATGTCATTTTAGCATCAATCATTTAATAAGTGTGTTAGCAATCGATCCACGATTTTTCTTTATGAAAGAATGTGGAAATTAAATCCCTACTCAAAAATAATCACTCTGTATAAATCTACCTTTGTTTGAAAACTTTGTCATCTAAATTCACATCAGTTTTATTTTTGAAAATCTAGATAATCTAAGACTTGTTTTGAGATGTAAAGATTTTGTTTCTTTAGGTTGGTTAAGATGTATAGATGGCGATATAAAAATACTTCTTAAAATTTTGGTTTGTGATGTATTTAATATATGCATGCGTTTTTCTACCTTGAGCACTACAAAAAACGCAGGTTATACTGCCATTTTTTTCGCAGCGTTTCCTAAAACCGCCGCTATATGACACCTATTACGGCTGTTTTGGTTACTGCCGCAGTATTGGATAATCAATTTATACTAAAATTAATTTATATCATAGCCTATTCTATAAAGCTATGCTATGGTGTGGCTGTTGTATACCAAATCAATTTCCATCAAGATACCAAAAATAAAACGCCTC
The DNA here is from genome assembly GCA_030021035.2 of Notholithocarpus densiflorus. Taxonomy (NCBI): domain Eukaryota; kingdom Viridiplantae; phylum Streptophyta; class Magnoliopsida; order Fagales; family Fagaceae; genus Notholithocarpus; species Notholithocarpus densiflorus. The sequence continues at coordinate 1,018,883 of JARYZH020000126.1, forward strand.
AGATATAATAGCGTTCCAATTCTTTAGGTTTATTGTCTCTATCCATTTAGAGATAACATAAAAATGGAACAGAAAATGTGAAATAAATTAGTTTACTATTGACAAAATACTAATTCTATGTGGGACCGAACAAATGAGAACCTAAAAGTTTAACTTGTTAGAAAATTGTGAATTAAATCATTTAACCAAAACCATATAATTGAATTATTATCAACAAACACCCACATAATCACTATGAAAAGTGGAAATTTCAACGGAAGAAAACTTCTTTTTTTTTTTTTTTTTTTTTTTTTTTTTTTTTTTTAAGTATTTTGGATTTTTAATGTACACAAAAGGTTTTTTTTTTTTGGGAGGGTGGGGGATTGTAGCGCCTGCCATTGTATGAGATTGGTAATTGGTAGGTAAGGAATAAGGATTAAGTTAGAGATATTGCCTGAGAGCAGAGAGGTCGCCTTTAGTCTTACAGGGAGGAAGACGACCTAATCAGTCATCATCTCAACCTTATTCATGAAAGACCAGACCTTATGTCATGGTAAATGCATTGCAAAATCAAATAATAAGTAACCAAGTCTAAGTCACATTAGTGTCATGGAACGTGTTGAATACGGAGGATACTTGTTAGACTCTTTGTCCTATAATTATAAAATTATATATAAGTAGGTCCTAATGGGATGTCCAAGAAACAATTTTCTCTCCCTCAACGTGGAAATACAAGACTAAAGAGGGAAATGCGGTCCATGAGGTTGCTTTGCTTTTCTGAACGAATGGTGGTTGAAAATCCTCAGAAATAACCAAACATGGCTATATATATGTATGTGTAGAGTTGGGCCTTAAACATCTATACCTAGAGGATAGTACAGAGGATTTGTATTCTAGGATTGTAGTCTTTAATTTCTATTGTTTAGTGTGTGTGTGTGAGACTAAAGGTATGTTCAAGCTACCTTCCTCTCTACTCTCCTCTTGTCTCTCTTCATTTCTCTCCGTTCCAAACATACCATAAGATAAAGTTACTCTAAAATATGCTGTTGGTCCTCAAAATATACTCTTGAAGTGCTTTTAGTTCTTGGTGTTTTAAATGAACAATTTTAGTCCGGAAAGTTTCAGAAACAAGTTCTAGTAGTCCTATCTAATTTCGTTGATTTTCTTGTGTATGTTGCTAACGGAGTAACAAGATGCTCTACTTCTAATAAAGTGACATATATTTCCTTTTTGAATATTTTTTATTCAGAGCTCCTAAAGTACGTGACGTGATACTTTCTTCTCCTACATTGATAATAAATCCCACTAATGAAACTCATGGTGAAATCCATCATGAATGCGGGAGAAAAGAGTGTCATGTCATTGTGTTCCAGAAACATCTTATAGTTTTTCAGCAATCATGTATGTTCTCCAGCTGGTTTTGTTGGGTTAGTATTTAATGTGACACTTCAGATTAATTTTGAAGTCTCAAGCCTCATAAGTGTCACAACCACACTACTTCATCAATATTTATTGAACTGTATGGTGATATTGTGTGGCAAGAGGCAACTAGGTTAAAAAGTCATACACCTGAAGTAGAAGCAGAGGGCACCCAATTAAAGTACACCAATGTCTGCTCTACTTCCTATTGACAGTGATGAACTTAGGCCACCAACCTGTAGTGGAGCAGCCATCACCAACGAGGTCTTCAAATGCCAATAAGACGCTTCTGCCACCAAGTACTTCGTATCCAATTACCATATGCAATCGCCACCACCATCTCCTACTGCAAATGCACATTGGCCCCCCTGACTTTTCAAAGTTTTAATGTTTATATAGGGTGATGGTTTTTAGACCCCTTAAAACACAATTGGATTAACCTAGTTAATTAGCTAAGTTATTACTTAGTCCAAATTTCAGATCTAGGTTATCACAATCAAACAATCATATCATGCAAAGCAGCGGAAAGATAAATAAGACATTGATATGATCACCCAGGAAACCAAACCGGTAAAAACCTAGGGAGGATTTAACCTAACTATCCTCAAGGTAAACCTAAATCCACTATCTTGAAAGAATTGAAGTTTATACAATAAGACTTACAAACTCCCCGTTTGACTTTTTATTGCTACCCACCAGTAGAACTTACTGACACGATCACGTGCAAGCTCCGAGACCACGGACTCCTTCTTTCTTGGATTCACCACCAGATACAAGCACACCCGCTTGTGTTTCTTTAAGCTTCAATGGCAGCAACTGAGTTGATCATCAAGGTGTAGATAACATTTTCTCCTTGAAAACCCTAAACTTTGTGTAAAGGAAAGCTCCTCTAGATCTCACAAGAGATTTACACAAAACAGCAATATGAGCAGCTGGAACCACACTTAAAACGTGGCTAGGGTTTGCCTTATATACCTAGGGCAAAACATAAAACCCTAAACGCTTTAATGAGCTAGGGTTGAGTTGGAATTCTGCAGAAAAAACGCATCTGACTCGATTTTCGATTGATCGAGCCTAAGCTTCGATCGATCGAACCAGGCCTAGAAGCACAGTAACTTTTGCATCAACTTAAATCCAACTTTACATAAATGACACAACTTTGAACAAGTCTAAACATGACTAAACATCTTGTTTTGATCATGGTTTGCCAACAATACACATTAGAGTTCTAAATACATAAGTTCCTAAGTCTTTAGAACCTAACATAGGGGTCTGTGGATGACCACCTAAGCTGAATTGTAGGAGATGAGAGTTATCCTTCAGCTGATTTATAGGGGATGGCAGCTATCCCTAAGCCGACAATTGTGTGAATGTAGGAGAGCCTTAGGTGATAGCTACTCTGCGAGTGTTGTAGTGTATGCCTCGTATGCCCATCTTCACCCGTCCGTCTACAGGGGTGACGGACGGGTGTCAAGGTTAAGCTCGCAAGTGCTTACTCGTCCGTTCTTGTATATGATGGATGACTTACTGGAGTAGAAGTGATAGGTTGCATTTGTTGCGTTAAGTTTTCCATTTTTGACATGTCAATATTTTCGGAAGACGTAGCTTACATTTGGAAGAAGTAGCTTATTTTTGGAAGGTGTAGCTTACATTCGAAAGACATAGCTTATTTTTGGAAGGTTGACTGTGGAGTAAGCAAAAAAGTTCCTCATCAACTACCCCCCATTCCGTGGTCGTCCCTCTTTTTTGGATGAGCCACAAAATCATTTATTTTTGTTGTTCTTTTTTTTTTTGGGACGCGTGGTAGCTTTTGATTGGCTCGCCATCTTGTCATTTGGTGTTCCCTAGGTTTTTGCCTATAAATAGGCGAATTTCCCCTTCAGACCTCACTCATTTTCCAAAATTTCGCATAAACCATCACAAGAGCTTCTTTGGTCGTTCGTTTCTTTTACTCTTCAAATTGTTGTTCGTTTGGTCCTTTGCTCGTTCGAATCCTTATTCGTCCGAATCTTCGTTTTTTTGAATTTCATCCGTCCGAATTTCATCCGTCGGTACTAGTAAAGCCATCTCGACTCTTCTTTATTGCATTCATTAGGTAGGGCCCATAAAGTCAGATGAGTATGGTGGACTTAGTCTTATTTTGTTATTGTAGGTGTATGGATGAGTGATTACGGGTCCACAAGTAGCCCCTCATCGTCCAAACATAGAAAAAAAGACGACCGAGGGTTACCTCCAAGTGTGAGCACAGATTCATTTGATGATGTCCTTTCTTTAGAGTTGTAGTAGACAAATCCATCTAGGCTGAGTCAAGAGAAGACTCGTTTGATGCTAAGCCAAGGGAGGGCTCATTGTCGGATGTTGAGTCATCTAAGGCGAATTCTTCTGATGCTGGGTCATCAGGTGCCATCCCATTAGATGAAGATGGTGGTTCCTCTTTGTCTGAGGGCCCTAATCACCCCTTTATCTTGCCTGATGATTGGGAGGTAAACAAGTATTGTTCTTCCCTTTCTGCAGCAAGGTTACGTAAGATATGATCTGACTTTCAGATTCCCCATAATGTTCCCACTAGACTAGCTGAGGTTGGAGAGAAGTGCTACTCTCATGATGGTGAAGGTACTGTAAATTGTTTATATCAATCCAAGTTAAACCAAATTGCTATTCAATTTAACCTTTACAACGTTTGCTTATACCTTTTGGTTTTCCTTTTGATTAAAGACTATGATACTAGCAAAAACAACATTCCAGATATATGTAAATTATTGTTCTACAATGATTGCGACATGGATATTGTCATATGCCACCAAAAACATACAGAATTGAAATATTAACATTTAAATCTTTCATTGTTTTACGCCTTTTGGCTTAATTTATGTTTGAGCATTTTAATTTTTTAAATTAACCCGTTTGAGATCCCTTTAATATTTTTCCCTTTTTTCAGCACATTCAAGTTGTCTGTGTCACACATGTTTCTAACATAAGTTGTGTCCATGCTTTATGATTGTAGTCACCTCCCTTTTCTTTTGTACAAAGTACTTATGAATCTGACTTCAATAATTGTCATGGATATTGTGAGGATTTGGTTGACAAGAGTCTAACTGAAGGGTACCAATGCTAATTAGCTCCTAGTTATAATTCAACTGTACCATTGTGTGCGTGGGTCGGATTTGCTTTACAGGTTGCAAATTTTTGTGAGTTTTGAATACTTTTATTTCAAGTGAATTTCATGTAAGATGTGGTGGAGATTTATAATAGAAATGGTATGTTCAGCTGACTTCAGGCAAACCTTGCACATCTTTCTCCACCACAATTGTGCCATTTCAGGTCATCACTTTTATAATCCTTTCTACTTGAGATATTTACATGATAAATAGACTTGAACTATGTTCTTTCAGGTTGAACACCGCACACTCCTAGTGTGATGGTCACTCCATAAGTGTGGGAAGTAAGGGTAGGGTTCAAGTATCCAATATAGTTTTTATTTGGTAACATAAGCTCAATATTTTTAATTGACAAAAATTAAATTTAGGAGTACAGTGGAAAATTAAGTTGTATGCCAATCTATCTCCATTCTCAACTAAAATTAAGTAAATGTAATTATATAAAAAAAAAAATATTGAGTAAATGTTTTTTTTTTAATATGCATTGTTAAGTGGTTAAATATTTGTGGTAAATTTGGTTCAATTAGTGGTGCTAATTTTCAACATGGATTGTATATTTTGTATTATATTCATGGATAACGCATCTTGTTGTATTTTCTGCTTAAGTCTTAGGTTAAGGGAAATCACATATGTTTTGAGATATTAAATTGGGATAGAATTAGGTAAGGTGAGGAAAAGTAGTACGAATTGAGTATGGAGTGGTGTTGATGGGTTTCTTGGGTTGGAAGATGAACCAGATTAATTTATAACTTATCATTAGATATCAATTGTGGTGTATCAATGATTGTTGTTGTATTGGTAAATTCTGGCATTGAGATTTGAGACTGAATAGGTAAGATAGCGGTTATATTGATAAAGTTTAGGCTGCTTTAGTTGTATCGCAGGGGCGGTGGATGAACTTGATTAATTTATACATCATTATATATCAAAAGAAATGATAACATTGAATGATAACTATTTAGAGAACTTTGAAGAATGCCAAGGCTAATGATGAATGCTAGGACTTAAAGATCATGAACAATGCCAACATTGACCAAGAGGAAGCCATCAATAATGATATAATCAAATATGTATGTGATTTTGGTTTTGGAGAACATGAGGATGAGTTGTCTTTTATCTGCTTTCCTTTTAAGCATAGCTGTTGCAATAGACACCCAATAATCAATTAGTTCTAGGATATAAAACTTTTGAACATGTGATTGGTGCATAACAGTAGTGTTAGAAGCAATATCAGTGGTAGGTTTACAGGAATTTCATAGTTCTCCAATCACAACTTTCTATCTTAAGAAAGTGTAAAATAGATTTTGTGCTTAACATTGTTTAATTTGACAACTTCTCAAGTGCATGACATAATTTTTTGAATCTTATATTCAATAGCTTTCCCGTGCATCGCATGGGTTATCGACTATTATACTATAAAATCGAAGTCTCTAACTTTTGGTTGATTTCTAATTGACCTCGTAATATCATGCCGCATAAGCTTTGTTGGCACCACAATTTTCCACATCACCTCTCTTTTCTTTAAATTTTTTTAACGTTTTATTATATTAGAACTAGTTGAAAACCCATGCATTGTATGTTGGTCTCAAGTTTTGCATAAAAAGTATAATTAAATTATGTTGGTCTCAAACTGAACAATAAACTTGGCTTTTATAGGATTTCAATCTTCACTATTTACATCAATAGGAATTAAGTAAGCAAGAAAATATTGAAGAGAATTCATAGAAATGAACATCTAAATAAACATATATTTGCTATAATAAGTAAAATAAGTACATATTGTTAGCCACAATATTTTTTTTTTAATTTAAAAAAATATATAAATCAGGAACTAACAATAAAAAAAAAATAGTGCATATATAATTAAATAATTGAATGAAATAACATTTATAGTAAATGGCAGACCCTTGTTGCTTATGGATTTGATTAAATGAACTTATTACTGATTTTGCCGGTGAAATTTTGCTTTAAGCCAAACTATGTAAATGCTATAGGAAGACTTAAAAAAAATGGTATGCACTTAACAAAATTTTTTTGTAGTCCTCTCTAGTTTCTACCATATGGTATACCAAAATTATTTTTCCATCATAGATTATATGCCAAATATTTTTTTGCTAGAATCCTATAAATTGTTTGGATTTTCAAAATGGACAAATGCTATCAGAATCTATGACTGCAGCATTTCAATTGTTTGTCAATATCTGAACTTATGATCATCTTTATGCTTATGTTGGACCTACCACTTTCATGCATTTGCTTTAAAAAAAAAAAAAAAAAAAAAAAAAACCTGCAATTCGAAGGCATCACAAACAGTTTGGTCCAACTTGCTGTGAATTTCTTAATCGACTGTAGGAGCATATCAAAAGTCATATCAACAAATTGGTCTTCATACCTAGTACCATAGCATCATTGACAACTCAAAATTTAATATGAATATATTTGAATGCAATATGACTATTAGTGACTATGTAATATCGCATACCATTTGACATTTTCTGTAACATAGCAAGAGAAGTACTCATTATCTTAGAAGATAATCCTTACAATTAATGTGTGGCCCATTGGTAAGATTGAATATTATCTTCAATTTAGGGAATCCTAATATACCACTCAAAATGAGAGAGAGAAGTTTTGGAAGAGGAAGAGAAAATAGAGTGCTGAGACTGTTGAGGTTAGACTGTACATTTCCTTTTTTTTTTTTTTTTTTTTTATAGAATGATTGTATATTTTCTTTGACTGTACATCTCCGTTAGTTTACACAAGAAGACTGAATTAAGACTTGAAAAATGAGTAGGAACATTGGTTTTGTCAGATGGGATCACAAAATCCAGACTGCAAACCGTTGTTTGTAAAGAAACTAAAGAGTGTGTAGTTTAAAGGGAAGCTTGTACGGAGGAAGAGAGCTTCTAAGTGAGTCATGATCTTGGCTTTCAAGTTTCATCTACACGTGGGGGAGGAGAAAGAGAGTTTTTAACTTGTAAGTGGGTTAGAGTCTTGGCTTTCATCTACATGTGGGAAAAGATCATGTCTGGGTCATAATATGTAAGAGAATAAGTGGGTTTAGGCTTTTCATAAGGGTTGGTCTAATTTGGTCTAATTTTCAACAGCAATCATCTTTTAGATAACAGTAAAATAAAATTAACATGATCTTTTGGGTAACAGTAAAAAAGAATTAATGAGAAGAGATTAAAGATGTTAAATGCAATATTAGAGCGCCACATGAGCATGAGGTCTCTGCTTATTTATATATATATATATATATATATATATATATTGATTGATTGATTGATTTGTCAATTTAGAACCCGATTACAACTCCACCTTCATCCTTCACATCAAAGCCAAACCCCACAACCTCTATGTTTTCTAATATATGCTGTTCATACCTTTTTCTTTTTCTTTTTTCTGGGGTTCTGATTTGGAAGGCCAGTTTTGCAGTTGATTCACCACCAATCTCCTCTTTCATAGGTACCTTCTTTTCTCTTTCTTTCTCTCTTTGGAACACTGGCCATTCAGATTTTTCTCTCTCACTCTTTGGGTTTTTAGTTTTGGTAGATATATAGATTCCAATTGCTTCTTAATTTTTCCACTCCTACTTAGAGTTTTGATTTTAGGTTTTTGAATTTAATTAAACATCTGTAAGCATCCGCCTTTGTAAAAAAATACAAGATTGGTAAACCCAAAATCTAAGCTCCTCAAGCATGTTGCTAAGCATTTTTCAAGTACTTTCAATTCAGAGTAGGCCCATAATTTGATTGTTAGGCTGCAAGAAAATGTCATAAGGACTGGGCTACGCAACATCAGTTTATGTTATTCTTGTATCTCTCTAGCTGATGTTGGAAAGAAGTTGAGATTGGACTCTGCAAAATCCTGTTGCTAATGTTGAGAGAATTGTATCAAAGGCAAACCAAAATGGCGCAATTGATGCTATAATAGATAATGAAAATTAGTGGATAGTATCAAAGGAGACTGGAGACATCTACTCTACAAATGAGCTTCAATTCGCATTTAACTCTAGAATCCGTACAAGAGGTTTGTTATATTATTAGTTAAAAGTAGCATATTGTCTTGAACACAAGAGGATTAATTGTACTACTTAGAAATGCTCTTTGCAACATATGATTTCTACTCTTTCCATATATGTTTCAATTTGTCTTCTTTATAGTTATTTTTATTTTGTTGCATTATATGTTCTCTTGGGTTAGTGTTATTTGAACTGAACCATTGAAAAATTGTGTTTTGTTCTTCTCAAATTAGTTGAGCAAGTCTATCTCTTCCTACTAAAATGCACCGGGCAATTTATGTGTTTGTCGCAATTTGAGCTATTTTATGTTTTAGAGACTATATTTGTCTTTACTTCGAGCATAGTGAAATAATGGATTTGATAAACAATTAAATAAGGTTATTTGCATTATGATGGAAATGCGCAATTCTATGTTAAATATAGCATTCATGTATTGTGGTTTGCTTCCAACAATTTTATTCTCTGATTGTAAATCATTAGAAAACAAGGTAAATGTATTTCATTTTTTTTCCTCTTTTGTGTATATTATTCACATATTTTAAATAGGAAGTCAAAAGTAGTTTGGCTGGTATTAAAGGTATAGTTCTTTAGTTACATATGGCTTGACCTTAATGAAAGATTTTTTCAAGGCAAAGTAATCGGGGTTTCTATACTGCTATTTATCTCTAAGTTGTGGACTTCTTTCATTGTAATTTTGGATGGTTCTTGCTTCATTTTGAACGAAATTTCTTGAATTTGCTGCAAACCTTGATGGGTATTGCTTAATGAAAAGTTTTCTGAGCTTGTAAGTACTTTTTTTTTCATACCTTGGTGGTTCGACCACGGTTCAAACAGTTTTCTACTTTTTTAGCATAGAATGGTTCTTAGGGTTAAAAAAAACGTATTTGTGAGAGGTTCTCAGTTAACTGGTTTAGACCGTACGGTCCGGTTCGGGTCTGAAGATCATGCCTTTTACATGAAAAATAATACTTTTAATTAGGGTTTTGCTGTTTTCTTGATATTTTATCCATTTTAACTTTGATTTTGCCCTATGAACTATTGTTTTGAAGGTAATTTTATGATTTTTAAGATGGTAATAAATTTATGTCAATCGGAAGGTCTGATCAAAAGTTCACCTTTTTGACTAATCCCAACTAGGGTTGTCAACATTGGTCAAACTTAGCCAAAAATAGAAAGTTTGGGATTTTGAGCTCTTGAATCATTAGAATGATTCATCCAAGACCCGATTGAAAAAAAAAAAAAAGAAAAAAAAAAGGGAGAAGCTTTTTCCATGTAATACCTCATTTTCTTACATTTTAAAAGCATAATTTTCACTTTTTAGTGCCTAAATCGACATTTTGGCACATTAATCGAGAGTGGATAAAATATGGTATCAACAACTATCACCAATAGAGTACTGCTTATCCAACCATGGGTGGAGCAATCATGAGATTTTTTTCTTACACAACTATAGGAGTCACCAACACACACTTAGTAGAACCTTTACTCAAACATGGGTGTAGCTGATATAGGAGTCTTTCTCATTCTATTTGATGGGATCAACTAAAAAAAAATTGTCCTCGAACTATCGGCTTTGGATACTGGTTTTTAGGGAGAAAAAACCTTGGAGAATATAACATATAAGGTCACCATTAAACCCAGAATTTTAAGCCAATATTAAATTTTGGTCCAATTATACTATATTAAGCTTCCCTTCTCATTAGTATCCAATGTGGGATTTCACTACTCAACTAACAACACTACTCACACATGAAAATTCCAACATAACTTATTGTAACAGTGAATTTTGGAACTAGAAAGACTAAAGTGAAGGTTCAAATAAACGTCGAGTAACCTTTTATATTTTTGGCTAAAATCCAAAATTGATCCTCTAAGTTTTAACTTTTGACCTGAATACAAACTATGACTGCCATAGTTGGCTAGAGCTGTAGTTAAATGAAGCCGCCGCTTGAAGCGGCAGAGTTAAGTGAAGCCGCTTGCCTTTCTCCCTCTCAGTCTCAACCTCTCTTAGTCTCACCCTTTCTCCCGATCTCTCCCTCTCCCTATCCTAATCTCTCAGTTTCTCCCTCTCCCTTTCCCCCTCTCGATCTCTCACTCTTTCTCTTTCTTCCTCTTTATTTTTCTCTCAATCAGTCCCTCAACTCCTTAATTTTTTTTTTTTAGAAATCAGTGAGGTTAGGGTATGGCGGGGGTGGTTTTTTTTTTTGGTAATTACAGTTTTTTTTAATTATGAATTTTTTTTAAAAAAAGTCCAAAACGGCGTCATTTTGGTTAGTAAACGGCAACAGTTAACAAAAACCTAACGGATGACTGAAATGACAAAAGTTGAAATTAAGAAGGTCAGTTTTAGATTTTAGCCTATATTTTTTTAGTACTTTTCATTTCAAATCTTGCACAACTTATTAGAGAGAGAGAGAGAGAGAGAGAGAGAGAGAGAGAGATATCATCTATATTCTCCATTGACTCACAAATATTCTTGAAAACTAGGAAGACTCTTGAGGATGAACTTTTATAAATAAGAGATGCTAGTGATGAAGGAAGAGTGGAAGTTCTTCTAGAACTTCATTCATCTGCTCATCTTCATTAAATTGAAGGAAAAATGATATTTTTCTTCTTTTTGGGTGCTCTAATTGCTTATGCATTCTTCATCAAATTCCACATCCCAACTAATTTCTAATGCTTGAATTTCACAACTTAGAGCCCTTGGAAAAGTCTATTGTACAAAATTCTATTCTATTAGTAAAATGTTGCTTTAAGGATTGTTTAGGTCTCAGGTTTTTTCCTTTGAAACCACAGTTTCAAAAGTTCTCCTGAGTCATCATTCTTAGTGTTCTTGTGATCTATGTGTGGTCGATGTTTGTTAGATTCAAATCTATTGCATAATTAATCGAATTAATTATTTGGCTAAGATTTGATCTAATAGTTACTTAGTATGGGGTAGATCATAAGTTTAAACCTTTGTGAGTGATGATTTGACACTAATTCGACTTTAGTACAATTACTTCCCACTACTTAAAACCACTATTGTGCAAAGTGGGCTAGAGTCAAGTTATGGCTCACCTCACCTAATTAAGAGAGACCACTCAGAGCAATGACTTATCATTCCTATTTAGACTCTTCAATATTGATTCCTCAATGGATAAAAAAGTTATTATGGGCTTTCTTAAGGGTAGAGACTATTTTGACACGGTACCAAAATGTTAAGGACAAAATTGACGCATTTGAAACGTTAGGGACCAAAATAGTAATTTACCCTAAAAATTATTATTAGTATTATGTTCATTGCTTCTTTAAAAATAAAAAATAAAAAATAAAAAGTAAAAGAAAAAAAATTCATATTTGAAACATCCAAAAATGAAAAAGTAGACTATCAATAGGAAGCATGAAGGATGGAGAGAGATTAAACATAAACCTCATCACATTTACATATAACATACACTTTAAAGTAGTTGGTTTGGAACTGGATATACAACATAAACAACCATATATACACCATATATATATGGCGTACATGGTCGTGTGGTACTCTCATATTATCTCTCCATCGACGTACTTTAAATTTATTTTAAAAATATTATACAAAATTCCTTCTTTCTTTTTTTCTTTTTTTTTTTGCCAACAAATGGGGGTCATTTAAACCTGCTCAGCTTCACTTGGCGCCGCCCCTGGATATATTACATCAACAACCATAGATACACCATATACGACGTACATGGCCATTTGGTACTTTGTTCTCTCATATTATCTCCCCATCCACGTACCTGTTGATGGCACCCGACTCTTTCTCTTCTGGAACATCATCCTCTTCAACTTTTTTGTACACAAAACGCTTAGCAATCCATACATAGAAACACAAATTCAAAGCACTGAACCCAGCCAGCACCCAATAGAAGTAATTAAGATGCGCACGGTTGAGATTGTCACCAAGCCATTCTTCACCAAACCTTATACTAATTGCCTGAACCATAGAAATAACTACACTGCTAAAGAGATTTCCAATTCCGTTAATACTAAGGTATACTGCTGCTCCTAAGCTTCTCATTGCCTCAGGCATTTGAGCATAAAACAGCTCTTGGAGCCCAACATATGTGAATATCTCAACCAAACCAGTAATTATATATTGTGGTAAGAGCCACCACACTTTCATTGGTACTATTACTTTAGGGTGGTCCAATAGGTTATACTCTTTTACAACATTGATCCTTTTGGTCTCTACTAGACCTGACACAACCATGATGAATATAGAGAGAAATAGACCAATGCCTATCCTTTGTAGCACAGTTATGCCAGATGGATGACCTGTGAATTTTCTAGCAGTGGGGATAAAAAATCGGTCATAGATGGGCATACAGAATATGATTGTGAGGCCAACAAGGGCTTGAAGTGAAGCTGGGGGAATGATAAAATGGGGTGTAATGGATCGTTGCAGTGTACTACCTTGCTTTACAAAGAAGGTATTCATTTGGGCTATGACTATGGCGAACATTAAGCAACTCAACCATACGGGAAAAAGGCGTAGAACAAGCTTCACTTCTTCCACTTGATTTAAAGAGCATAGCCTCCAAGGATCACGAATTGTTCTCATGGAATCGAGGTTGTCAATAATCATTGCCTTGTCCAAACATCTGCAGTTTGCAACTAACTTAATTACAAGACAAATCCTCTCTTAGAAGAGAACTAGAAAGCAAAAACATGAATCATCAATTCTAAGTGAAATACTGAAAGAAGTTTCACTATTTTTACACTCCTTTACATGTGAGTTAGACTTCCCCAAGGCTAGCTCAAGGTTTAGGACTTAGGCCCCAACTTGTTCCAAAATTTTTTTAAGGTGGCAGTTAAAATAAACAAAAGGCCTCAAAATTGTATCAAAATAATCCCAAAGACACGTACCTCAGCTGATTTGTATGAATCAAAGTTTGAGTCTTAGGTTGACCATCTCCATGATAAACACCTCCACTGTCGCACTTCTTGTCCACGCGCCACTTCCTTGCAGCTGCCACAAGTACCTGTGCCACTGTAGTTAACGGGCTCCCAATGGGAACTTGCTTACGGTACCTCTTAATTCCTAGCAAGAACAATATCAGTGCCACTGCCATTGCTATTGCCAACATTCCAATTCCTACAGTCCAGCCAATATTATCCTGAAAGCATAATATATTATTAGAAAATTTGCAATTGTAGCTAATTCTGGATTCGAGAATCTAATATAGTTGTAAGTAATATACGTGTGGCTACTAAGAAAAGGAAAAATAGAATGAGTTAATTTTTGATAAACTATCACTTGTCTCAATAATTTAAACAAATGAGAAAGTGTGAATTAACTATTTATCCTAAAAATTTAAGCTGTTATAAAAAGTCAAATTTAATTATTTAACCATTATTTTAATAAATTTTATACTTTTCATGTGAACACTTTTTGAGAAATTGTGGGCTAGCATAAATTATAGGATCATTAAATATGAATCCCCCCCCCCCCCCCCCCCAATCTAAATATACATCATAGTTAAGACTTATATGTGAGATTCACCTAGATAGTACTCCACATTCTACTCACTTTCTTCTTTTTCATAAAAAGCAATCAAAACATTTAAACAATCCGTCCAGTCAATAGGTGTACTTATGACATTTGTTATTGAACAATTTTATAAAAATTTTAACACCACTTTTATGAAAAATATAAAAAAATGTAAAAATAATTGAATTAATTTTTCATTTCCCATAAAAGCTTTTTAAAAGTATATCCTAAACAAATGCCTGTAAGGTATTTGTTAACAGAATCCTTAAACCATTACCCGAACCTCTTGAGTTTGATTCATAAAAAATTCCGGACAAAGTTACATCAATTAACATTTATAATTTTCATTAGATTATTTTTTTTTCAAAGTCACCAAATAACTTGACAAATTTGAGTGATGTTACATGGATACTACAAATTTTACTACATTTGTCTTACAAAGTAAAATTTCTAGTAGTTTTAGCATTTTCTCTAATTTATTATCTTGTTAAAGTAGAAACAATCACATTTATTGTCATATTAATTTGTAAATATTTGGTAGTAAAATTTGTACTAATTTTAGCATTTTCCAAGAAATTTTTACCTCCACGTATATCACTCCCAAAATGGCAATAGCCTGGCCAGTCACTATTCCCCAAAACCACCAGTTAAAGAATGAGCTCTTAACCTTCTTATCGTCAACTGAATCCTCTTCAAATTGGTCCGCTGCAAAGGTTTGGACACATGGCTTGTGCCCGCCTTCCCCAACTGCTACTATGTAAAGTGCTACAAAGAATATCACTTTACGATAATCCGTGGGAACTACTGATACCGACAATGCTAACAAAATCATTCCCTATCATCGAGTAAAAGCCATAAACACAAGATTTAGAGGCATAAACGCATAATGAAATCTAACTATATATATATATAGGGTTATGTCTAAAAGATAAAATGGAATACGTGTGTCTGTGTGAAGGATTTGATTGTAAATTCAAATGTTGCAAATGTGTATATTTAGTATATAATTTTTGACCTCAAAGAACTAGAAATAGATCTGTTATTATATAATTGTGATGTTTTACATCATAATATTGTACGCCCTCATAAAGGTGATTTGTTTTTGTAGAGAATTACTATATATATATTAATTAAACGATATCTAAGTAAGAGTGTGACTCTTGAAATTGATCTATCTATTCATAACAAATGTATGTATGCACTTGCCTATAAATACCCCAAGGCATTCATTTGAACAGACAATTTTTTTTTCTCTACTCAACTCAAAGCCCCTAAGGGCCCGTTTGGTACGCAAGTTTAAACACATGTTTTCAATTTTTAAATAACATTACACGTATCTTCACACACTTTTTCACTCACACGTATTTCCAAAAAAACTGAAAACTGTTGTTTAAACACACGTACCAAACGAGTCATAAATATGCGATCACCACCTTAATGGATCTGCCATCCATGTTAAGGGTCAACATGGATATGCCACAAGATCGTCCCTATTTTACTTGAAGTGAATATAGTTTATGGTTGAATAAAAAAGTGAGTCTCTGATATGAACTCACTAACCCTATGCCATATGACGACAATAGGTAATAACAGGTATATCACGTACCAAGACTTTGATGGAACTATCGTTGTAGACAACACATTTAATATTGTATTTATTAAATACTTGCATATAACTTACCACAAGATAAATGACAGAAGCCAAAAAGATTGTGTTGAACCGACCCAAGAGGGAATCCGCGACAAAGGCCGCAAACAAAGGGACGATATAGGATACGCCGGACCAAATGTTAACATTCTTAGCCGCTGTGGAGGTAGGCTGATGAAGTTCATTTGTGAGGTATGTGATGAGGTTTGCAGCCAAACCAAAGAACGCAAATCGCTCTACTACTTCAACGACTGCAAGCAAAAGAAAGTGAAAATTAAAAAAGTTGAAAGATGAACATAAAGCTCGATCGATTAGAGGGGAAGTGTTCTTACGAAAGAGGAATATGGCAGCGTTCCAACCACCCTTGGAGGGCTTTTGTTGTGCAGAGTTGACCTTCTTGCCATCTTTATGGCTGTTATAAGTCATGACTAGCGTGCCAACAAGAATTATCAATTTAGGGTTGGTGTAAAGGATTGGAATTGGGTCCTTTTATAAGCATGAAATGCTCTTGGAGTCGATGACCACACTGATGTGCTTTGTCCAAAATTCCAATGCATGCCATAACAAAGAAGGGGGAAATGATTGAAGAAATAGTAATATGACACGTTTGGTGCATCAAAGAAAGGAGAAAATGATTGAAAAAAATAGTAATATGACTCGTTTGGTACAGTGAATATAGACCACAAAAGGAATAATAGTCTTTATTATTAAGAATAAAAAGATGGGCTAAGGCGAAACTTAAGCGGTCGTTTGATACAATGAATGTAGACTACAAAGGAATAATAATATTAATTATTATTGAGAATAAAAGATGGACTAAGGTGAAGCTCAAGCGGGGCTTGAGTTTTTAAAATTTCTATTAACTGAATTATTTGAATTATAAATATTCTTAAAATTTACTCACCGGCCCCTCCTAAGATTTTGGAAAAAAATAATTCCTCGTAAAATTCATTTGGGGCTTCATCAAATTTTAAAATTGATTAAAAAAACCCAAATGAAAATTTTAATACTAAGAACCAATAAAAAAAAAATAGCATATGCCCATAGTCCATCCAAATATAGCAATTTTTTTTTTTTTTTTTTTTTTTTTTGTAGATTCCAAGTTAGCTCAACTAGTAAAGTCTCTGATGGTTGAATAAGAGATTTGAGGTTCAATTTTCGCCTACACCAAAAACCGATTAGTGTAAGCAGGGATTGAACTTCAAATCTCTTATTCAACTATCAGAAACTTTACCAATAAAGCTAACTGGAACCCACAACCGATTGATGTTTTAGTCTGATGATAAAGAACTATAATCAGAAGCATTGGTTGAAACTCTTTAAAAAAAAAATAGATTTTTTTTTTTCTGAGAAAATATTCAAAATCGACTTGATGCTATATATGCCATATATTGTGAACAATTTCTCTATGTGCGACTGCATATAATAATATCTACTTGTTAGGTTGGTTTTTTTTTTTTTTTTTTTTTTTTTTTTTTTTTTTTTTTTTAACTCTCACTTTATATATGATTTGTTTTGTAGTGATTTCTTGTGGATTACAACTTTTTCACACTTAAGTTTTTTTTTTTTTTTTTTAATGAATGTTTTATTGATAAGAAAAGGAAATTGGTTCTCAATAATCCTAAAAAATATGTGTGTATGTGTGTATATATATAATATTTAATTTATATAAATTAATATTAATATTTTTAATTAGAATCAAAATTTGTATTTTTTTTAATACAAGCCCAGGTCCAACCTATTTTGAGCCATGCCTAGCCCATTTGACTACCGAATAAAAAATTTAAGAGAAGAAGCTTTCCCATTTGACTATCTATGGCGTCCGCTCCTGATAATACTCTTTATCATCAGACCAAGACACCAATCGTTTTTTGGTGTAGGCGGGAATTGAACCCCAGATCTTTTATTCAACAATCAGGGACTTTACCAGTTGAGCTAACTGAAACCCACTTTATATTTTTATTTTAAGTAATGGATATAACATTATTGATAGAATTAAATTTACAAGTGCATATTACCACTACACATCAAATCTATGCACAAACCATCTAATTTTGGATGTCTCTTTTGAAAATAGGAGGAAATGCCGACCAACTAGTTGACTATAAGGTGCTTGGCAAATTATTTCAATTGAAATTGAAATAAAAACAATCATATTCCATTCTTAATATTTTATTTGTTACAAACTCAAGTGTAACTTACCAATTAAATAAATGATAGAAGAAAAAAGGAATGTCTTGAACCGACCAAACAAAGGAATCAGCAACGAAGGCTCCAAACAAAGGGAAGAGACAAGATACGCCAACTCAAGTGTTGACATTCTTAACCACGGTGGAGATAGTCTAAGGATGCAAATCGCTCTGCTATTTCAACTACTGCAAGCAATAGAAAGTGAAAATGTATTTTTCTATGTATTAAAAAAAAACCGTATTTTCATAATAGATTTCTTTTCTACACCATCCCTGGTTGTGGCCTTATAGTTTCTGTCTTAGTATGGGATAGATCCAAAGTTTAAACCTTTGAGTGATGATTTGACATTAATTCGAGTGAAGTACAATTACTTCCCACTACTTACGCCACTAGTGTTCTAAGTGGTGCTGAGTCAAGTTATGACTCATGCAGGGCCGGAGCCAGTAGGGGGCTCGGGCCCTCCCCGGCCCAAAAAATAATAATTAAGTAATAATTAAGGTAATTAAGGGACTGTTTAGATTTGGTAAAAACTGAGTTATATAACTCAGTTTTCATTATTTATAGCTCAAAATATGTGAGACCTAGAGAAAAACTTTGTTTGAAAAGATTTTTGAGTGATGTTTTCATCACTCAAAACTCAAAAAAATTTGAGTTAAAATTATGAAAACTGAAAACATATTTTAAATGTTTTCAAGGATTTGAAAATTGAGTTTAATGGCAAATTTGTAAAAAAAATAAGTTTCTGGACCCGTCAAGTCAGAATTTACTTATTGATAGTACCGTTGGCACTTTTTTTTTTTTTTTTTTTTTTCATTTCATTTCTTCATTTTAGAGTCTCTTCTTTCCATTTCCACTTTACTCTTTTCCACATCCTCTCTTTTCCTACTCTCACACTTGTTCTTTTCATTTCAAAGACCTGAACCGCTCTTGGTCAGCCGAAGAGGAACTTGCCGTGATCGAAGTCTCTGTCCCTGAGACCCAACCTCTTCACCGGTGAGGCCTGCTCTGTCACCGGCGGGCTGTCACTCCACTTGTGCTTCTGCTGTACTGAGATAAATTTTAAAAAATGCAAAGTTTTTCTATTCAAGGCTAATTGGGGCTGATCTGTTCAAACAGGTTTTTCTAAAAAAAAATTTCTTTGGTAAATTAGAACTTTAAGATCCCATGACTCATCTTTACCTTTATCACCACACAAAAAAAAAAAAAAAAAAGGTGCAGTGCAACGGACCCAACTAAAATGATAGTGACAATGTAACATGTTTGCTAATTGTTGTAAGGTGGACCACCGATATGAAAAAGTAATTATTATTTATAACAAAAATGTAAAAATCAAGCTAGTTCTAGTTAGAGTGTGCCGAAGTGAGAGGAAGAGTTTTTGGCTTATGGGTTTAGTCCTTTTCTGGGTTTTCAGATGGGAGAAGATGAAAAGACATGACAATACGGCTCAGAATTTTTTGACCCGACTCAAACTGACCTGAAAAATACTTGACCCGAACCCATTTTTTTTACCCGAAGTAAAAACGGATTGACCCGTGACCCGACTCGATTTTTTTGCGAGTCAACCTGACCCAACCCGGATAACCTGTGACCCGACCCGTTAAAAAAAAATTCTCGAAAAAAAATATTCAAACAAAATTAATAGTCAATATATTATATAAACAAGTAAAACCGTCAGAGAATGAGTAGTTGAGTTTTTTTTTTTTTTTCTTTTTTTTTTTTTGGCTGAAGACTATTTGAGCTTCATGCCTTCATCACAACCAATCACAGTCATGAGTGACAAGACAACACACAAGCCTTAAGGCTGTCAAGAGTTAAGACAACCATTAAAATAAATAAATAAATATATATATATATATATATATATATCCCATTCAATACTAGCTTAGCTATAATCCATTGTTCATGACTCGAAAGCCTAAGCCACGCCTACAATGCACAAAACAAACCTGAAAGTTGAAAGTTGGAATGTGACAAAGCAAAGTTCCAAACCTGTTAACCAAAAAAAAAGAAAAGTTCCAAACCACAAAGGGCTCCAAAACTTGCGCCTCTTAATCAAGTTTTAGCGCTGTGAAAAAAATTCTTACTCCATATCGATCGCGTCTTTTATCTGAGAATGTGAAAGCTACGTTGTGTACAAAAAGTTGGCTATATGGATTTGTAGGTAATTTAATTTTTTTATAGTCATAATTATACAATTTTAATTCTTTATTGATTTGCTTTCATGGTACATTAAATTATATTAAAATATTGTATTGTAGATGAAGATGCTAATGAAATTGGCCAACTTGAGTTACAATTTGCAAGTATGAATATTTGCAGTACTGAATTTGCTACCAACATTGAGTAGATTGAGATTAAGGTGTAATTTTTATAAAATATTTACTTATTCTTCTTTACTTCATATGTTATGTTTATTTTTAAATCTTTTTTGTTTAGTTTATGTTTCTAAGTAATCTAATTTTACTATTATTTTAAATGCAACAGGAACATGTGCACTTAAGAAGACCGATAACTTGCTACTTTGCTGGCTTACTTGTTTTGTTTGTTTTAAGATTTATCTCTTTTTGAAGATGTAAACTTGCAATTATATGCATTTTAACAGTGAACTATTAACATTGAAAACTTTTTCCATCATGAATTTATGACTATAAATAATTTTTGTCATTCTTAAAACTGTCAGAATTTGAAGGATATTAACAAGTGACATTAAGTGCAATTCATTTGCTTAATTGATTTTATTCATTCTCTCTAAACAGGTTGTCATTGATTTGTTTTTATAATTGAAAAAAAAAACAAAAACAAAAGCAAAACAAAACAAAACTTGTTTGAAAAATATGGGTCAACCCGACCCGACCTGACCCGACCCGCAACCCGATTGACTCATAACCCGTTTGACCCGTTTAAAAATGACCCGTTTTGACCCATGACCCGTTTGACCCGCAAACCCAATTGACCTGACCCGTCCGTTTTGCCACGTCTAGATGAAAGTGAAGGGAGCAATGTTGTTTTGTACAGTGTCAATGGGTGGGCTCCACTATTTTGCCAAAAAGTGGAGTTAAAAAGTGAGAAATGTAACTCAGTTTTGTGTCCAAATAGAAATTGGAGAGTATTTGGGTTATAATGAGAACTAAGTTATGAGTTATAGGTTTTAAGTTTGAGTTATGAGTTTTAAAATATGAGTTTTGAAAATTGAGTTATGAACAATCCAAACAACCCCTAACTACCCAAACCTAGCCCAGCCCTTACCGCCCCCTCCATCCCAAACCTTACCAGCCCTCTTAATCAGCACCAGCCAGAGCCCAGCCTAACCCAAAAAAAAAAACCATTAACCCTTTTACAAAACGATCTCAGATTTTTTATTTTTTTTATTTTAAGAACAAACATATATATATATATATATATATACACACATATATATTAAAAATATTAACCCTTTTACAAAGTAACAAAAAGATCTCAAATTATTTATAAAAAAAGAAAAAAAGAAAAAAAAGAAGAGAAAGTCGAGAGAGATCGAGAAACCGAGAGATACAGAGACCAGAGTGGAGACTGGAGAGATTTAAGTATAGACCCACGTCGCTGCCACAAATCAACATCACGCTACCGCCACAGACATTAGATCCCCCTCACGCCACTGCCACAGCTCTCCCACTAACCCACACGCCGCCATAGCCCTTAGCGCCTCCGGTAGCTTGATCTGCACATCCCACCACCATCTCCGACTGCTTCAACCTTAAGCCTCCATCCAGAAATACCCATCTGCCCTTTCAAGTGTTTTTTCTCTACTTAAACTTCAAAACCTAACATTGATATAATTTTTCTCTCTCCACTCCATAGACCATACACTTATAATGTTTGTGAATCTGTGATTGTGGTTTTTTTTTTTTTTTTTTTTTTTTTTTTTTCTTGAGGATGATTATGAATTGAATTTGAATATGTAGTTGTATTTGGGACTTGGGAGCCTCTGTCTTTCTTAGACTCTCAAAGATTTTTTTTTTTTTTTTAGCAACTACTGAGTAGGAGTGTCTGAGTTAAGAAAGTGAGATGTGAGTTGTGATTTATATATAATTATAATAAAGTGATAATATATAAAGCATTTGAGACTTTGACTGGTTGTTGTTTGTTGGTAGTGGGGCAATATTAGGGAATAGGCAGCAGACAGAGATACCAAAAAAATTGGTTAATGCATTATAAATTAGTATATTAACCCAAATAATTAAATTTGCATGTACAAATCAAATTCATTGAAAAAAAAAAGTTAAAAAATCACAGTTGTTAACCTGATTATAATAGAATGCATTATATTTGTAAGTTAATAAAACAATTAGAACTCAATTTAATAAACTTTTTAATTAAAGACCGTCAATTTATACTTTATGCATGTCATAAGTAAATAAAATGTAATCTCTCTCTCTGAGTCAAATTACATTTTGTTCACGTGTGATATTTGGATGAGGTTAGGCCTCTCTAAGTCAAATTACATTTTGTTCACGTGTGATATAAGGATGAGGTTAGGCCTTAGTATGTAGTTAGGGATGACAACAAGCAAGGTGGGTGTCTTATCCCCTCTTTAGGGTGGGAAAAATTTATGTAGGGTGAGAGCAGAGCAAGTCAAGGATAACAACAAGCGGGGTGCACTCAAATCAAAGGTGTCCTATGCCCTCTTTAGGGTGGAAAATTTTCATGTAGAGTGAGTGAAGTAAGTCATGGACAAGGTGGGTTAGATGTGTTTTGCATCTTTAATAAGGTGACTTTAATAATAATGAGTTAGAGATGAAAGATAAAGGGGAGGAATAGTCGTGAGAGAGAGAGAGAGACAGTATTTTAAGGGATGCTAATAGCATATGTTAAAAAATAAATTATAAATAAGATATGTATAAAAGAAATATAAACTATATATAAAAAAATATTAAGTATATATTAAATAAAACACACACACATTTGAGACGAGACCAAATAAAAAGAAATAAGGCAAGCAAAACTTATCCTCATCCCATCACCCCCTTCAAGCTTGGAAAAACTCGTGCAGGATAGAGTGAGGTAGGATAGATCAAGCTAGATGATAAATTTTTGCAATCCTTAATGAAGTTTAGAGAGTGGCATTTAACAAATTCTTAAATTTTTATTTATTTATTTTGGTGTCACTTAAATTTTCCCTTAAAGAAGTTCGCATGTAAGTCAAATCCATAAATCCTTTCAACCACCCCAGTGTAACAAAGATGTACATATAATTAAAGGTGATTGAAGTGACTCTTTTAAAATCACAACCAAATGGTCCAATGAATTAAATATGTTTTCTTGAAAACATTGTTTACAGCAAAGACTTAGAATTCATTATGTACACACGTAGTATTATTAAATGCCAAATTGGTTAGTTTTACCTTATAACCATGTTACTATAATTTAACAAAGGATAAACTAGTTTAGTTTATTATTCATTTGTTAGAGGTATTATGGTCTAAAAGGCTTAAATTTACTAGTATAAGCTAATGTATTTATGAGCAAACAAAATAGTTTTAATTCTATTTGTATTGCCAGCACTACAATCATTGAATTAGTTGGCTGCTATATATACTTGAAAGTGAGATTCATTATAAAATACAAATTATATATAGTAAAGATGTAATCGTTCAAGACTTTTTTGTTGTGGATGTAAATAGTCAAGTTAAACTACATTAATTCTTTCTCTTGCATTGTCTCTCCTCTCTCAAATGCTTTTAATCTCCCAATAACATTTTTTTTTAACAAAACTATAGGGTGTTATTTTAGATAAAAGTTAAAGAACAAAATTTTCCTTCAACTCATTATGTATACAAAAACTTATAAAACTATTCATGTGTATTATTTGAATAAGTTACAAAATTAATTAAATATGTCGTGTGATTAAAAATACACGTGAATTGTTTTATCAATTGTCACAAAGCGGGTTTGAGGAATTTGAAATAAAAATTTCCCAAAACTGGAATGGAGATGAATGTAATTCTTTTCTAATACTTTATTTTTGTTAGTGTACAAAACTTTTGTTTGCTATTCATAATATATCCACTTTGGATTTGGACGTTTGGGAAGAAAATAAGATTGAAATAAGTTTCAAATCAGTGTATGAACTGGGGGATAAGTTTATCTATTATGACATATATATAAACCTTCTTGAAGGAATTTCTTGACTAAATAATTTCTAGGCAAGCTTTCATTGCCACCACCCTAGTTTATATTTTGCTATATCCTCTCATAATGATTGAGAGAGAAGAACAGTTTTGATAATTGAAATTTGATCCGACCACCTAAAAGGCATAATATTTTGAGACATAAGAGCCAAAGCATATTGACAATCTTCTTTTTTTCTCATTTGCCACGCGTTTATTAAGCACGTGAGTATCACATTCTGCAGAGAGACAAACCTTGTGGAGACAGATACTCCTGCATAATTTGGTTTGCCTTCTTAAAACATGCACCTCAAATTGGGTTTGGTCAATGGCTTTTATTTGAACTTGCCAAAATTGCTTAAGTAATGTATTCCTAACTATGATTTGTATATTAAAATTGGCATATATTAATGTGCTAATAATACTTGTAAAGATGACAAGATGAAAGTTTGCATAATTTTTTATAATTTAACTTGATGGCAGGCCATATCAATTTTTATACCATAATTCTATATAAGAATTTTTTTTTTTTTTTTAAATTTTTAAAACCTTTGACGTCTCATTAGAAACATTGAAATGTGTTAGTTAAACTATAAGACTTCCTTGACTAATAATAACTTATGCATTATCTTTTTTTTGTCGGGATCGGGGGAGCTTATTTGAAGAGTTACATGTTATACGAGCGAATAACGTTAAAGACACATTTCTCACAATAATTGATATTGTATTTTGTTAAAATAATATCACTTTCACGTTAGGACATATATCTAACATTACTTTTATAATGCACAAATTATAACAACTTATATAAAAGTTGTCAAAAATAAATGAAAAATAATTTTCTCTAGATCGATTTGAAGAAATTTTATAAAATTTATTATATGATAACTCATATAGCTATTTATGTATATTATTTAAATAAGTCACATGACTAATTAAATAAGCATCGAGCTATTTGGTGTGTGTTAGAACATGTGAATTGTTCTATCAATCCACATCTTATGGGTTGGGAGGAGTTCTTCGAATCCATTTGTAAGTAAACTTTTTCATATATGGGTTTCTCAAAAAGTGAAAAAACCATGAGAGTGCCCTCACCCCATGTGGAGGCTCCATGGTTTTCCTTTCTCTCTCTCATGAAAGCCATACTTTATAAGTTCCAACTACTTTTCTTACTCACCACCCAGAGGAAACCACTCATTCCTCCCCTCTCTCTCTCTCTCTCTCTCTCTCTCTCTTGTACATATCACTGAGTAATAAACCATAAAAAAGATGTAGAAAAGTGATTGAGCTCTGTGCTGTAAATAATAACAGGAGGGGGTGGGGGGGTCTCTGAGTTGAGTTGAGTGTTTAGAGAGAGAGAGAGAGAGAAAAAGAGAGAGATTCAGTCATCATTTATTTGTTGTGGGGGCATCTTAAAAACGACAACTGAGGAAAGCAAAAGAAATGCAAGAACCATGCCTCTCTATCCTATACAAATCCCCATACCTTTTGTAATTTTCTACCCTCAAAAGAACAAATCTCTCACCCTTTTCCCCTCTCTCTCTTACATAATTAGACATTATAGTATCATAAATCTTCATCATAATAACAATTATTTTTTAAGGGAGTGAGAAAGAGAACTATGTATAGCAAAGACAGGAGAGCATATGCTTGTGGGACATAACCAAAACTATCCCAAATGATGTGCTCATTTAGATGGAGAAACAAATTTTTTTATTTTTTTTCCTTTAAGAAAAAAACCAAATAGAATTCTCTTTTTTTTTCTTTTTTTTTTTGAGAGAGAGAGAATTTGATTGGGGAGGCATTGACTCTCTCCCTCAACAACACATGATGAGCCAATCCAGCCAAGGACTATATTATAAGCGCGTGAAACTACCTCCAATCACAAAACGTTGTGATTCTGTATTATGGGTCCCAAACCTTCACCTTGATTCTCATTGGTGCGTGTGGCACACAAACACATGGTTGAGAGTGTGTAATTTTCTTACAAATTGGCTTGGGAAAAGATAGAAGAAAGAAGAAAAAAAAAATGCATAGTATAGTATAGAGTTTTTTTTTTAAATAAAAGAGTGTCAGAGGTTGGGGTCAAGTGAACGTGCAGTATTTGAAGCGCAGATCTGGATCCACTCGAAGCACCAAACCCAACTCAAACTCAAACTAAACAGCACAAAAACAATACAATATACACAATACATCACAACACACCAACACTTCTCTCACTCACTGCCACTCTTACCAGTCTTTTGTTTTTATACTTTCAAAGGAGAGAGAGAGAGAGAGAGAGTGTGTGTGTCTGTGTGAGGTAGTGTTTAGAAAGAGAGAATCTAGAGAGAGAGAGAGCTTAGGTAACTAGCTTTCAGCTTCTTCACTGCTCACTTATTAGCCCTGACCCCAAAAAACAAAGCAGCAGCAGTGAAGCAATTGAATGGTTCTTCTCTGCTCCAGCTGCTGCTGCTAGACTCTGCAAACCAGCATAGGAAGAAGGCGGTGGTTTGGCTTTTGTAGTAAAGTTTGACACTTTGACTGCTATTATTTATGTTTGAAGAGAGAAAGAGAGAGAAACAGCAACAGGAAAGTACCTTCTTTCATGGGTAAGCCTGATATTTCTCTCATAATACCCCAAGAGCTGGCTCTTTCAACTTTCAACTTTGAAATTGAAAAAAAAGGATGAGAAAAAAGTAAAAGGGTTTATACCTACACGTTGCTATTTCTTGCTCCTTTTGTTTCTGAAAACTTTTGCTCTTGTAGTTTCTTAACAGAGAAATTTAACCACCAAGTCATTTTTTTTTTTTGTTTTTGTTTTTGTTTTTTTTTGTTTTTGTTGTTGTTTCCTTTTAACAAAGGCAACTCTTAGCACCTTCTCTTTTTAAATCAAACCACACGGGAATACTCTTTTAACACTCAACTTTCTTTTCTTTTTTTCCTTTTCTCTTTACCTTACTTTTGTTGGGTTTTGCAGGAATAAGAGAGAGAGAAGCACTGTACTACTATTCAGCATCACAAGTTGGTAGGTAGGGTTTGTGTGTGGTTGAGAAAGAAAGTTTACTTGTATAGAGTGAGAGAGAAAGATAACACTTAACTCTCACACACCCAAAGGAACAAACAAAACCAAAAACTAGGAGAGGCAGGTCGGTTGGTTGGTTTGGCGTGTGGAAGTTTTTAGTACCAAACCTTATATCACTCACACCTCATGGATGGTTACGAAGCAACAAGAATTGTGTTCTCAAGAATCCAAAACTTAGACCCTGAAAATGCATCCAAAATCATGGGTCTACTACTCATTCAAGACCATGGTGAGAAAGAAATGATTAGGCTAGCATTTGGTCCAGAAGCTCTTGTCCACTCAGTGATTCTCAAAGCTAGAAAAGACTTGGGACTAACTTCGAACTCTCCGTCTACACCTTCTACTCCCTCATCTCCATCTCCTTTTCTCTCAAGCAACACTCTTTCTATGTCAAGGCAAAATTCCACAGCTTCAAGGCTTGGTGGGATAAATATTCCTCCATCTTTAACTATTCCAAATCCTTCTTCAGCTAGTTCAGCTTCTTGGGCTGCTTTGTCTGAGCTTCAAAGCCCAGAGGACTTAATTAGTCCTAACAATTTAGCTGTTGGGTCATCTTCTTCAACTACAATGAACTCTTCTGCTTCTTTACCCTTCTATGGAAGTGGTACCACTGATGTGATGGATGACTTTCAGCTCCAAGACCAGCTTTCATTCCTCAATGATGGCTCTCCCACCTTAGGCCCCAAAAACCCAGATTTATATTATCCTCAGTCAGACTTATCTTCAAGTCCAACTGGTGCTGGTGCTGACCCTATGCTTTTTCCTTCATATGGTAGTTGGGGAGGGTCTTTACATCGTAGAAGCTGTTCAGTTAGTGATGTTTGCTTGGGTTCTGAGGACCCAAATTCTGGCTTTGGATGGAAACCTTGTCTTTACTTTGCTAGAGGGTACTGCAAGAATGGAACTAGCTGCAGGTTCTTACATGGTGGACTTGGAGAAACTGTTGATGGTACTGCAATGGTTGGTTCACCAAGCAAGATTGATATGATGGACCAGTGCCATGAAATTCTTAGATCCAAATCTGCACAGCAACAAAGATTAGCTGCAGCCTCTCAGCTCATGGCCTCAGCTTCTTTTCCTTACTCTCCCAAGTGCATGAATATCCTCCTACAACATCAGCAACAAAATGATACTCAAAGGTACAACTTTGTTGCTGTATTTAAGCAAATTATTAAGCTTGGTCTTTTTGGGGTTCCATTTTTTATTGTTTTTGCGTACATGTAGAGCTGCTGCGGCTCTAATGATGGGTGAGGATATGCACAAGTTTGGTCGATCCAGGCTTGAAAGAAACGAGTTTTCAATGAATGCCGGGGCAGGAATGGTGAACCCAGCTTCAAGGCAGATCTACTTGACTTTCCCAGCTGATAGTACTTTTAGAGAGGAAGATGTGTCAAATTATTTCAGGTTCTACAGTCTTCACCCTTAGCATTGAATTGAGTTGTTATTTGTGGAAAAATGATTGGTTTTGTTGCTAAATTGTTTTGATTTTGTTGGTGATAGCATTTATGGGCCGGTGCAAGATGTGAGGATTCCATACCAGCAGAAGAGGATGTTTGGGTTTGTTACTTTCGTTTATCCAGAGACTGTGAAGCTCATTCTTGCCAAGGGGAACCCTCATTTTGTTTGTGATGCTCGTGTGCTTGTTAAGCCTTACAAAGAGAAGGGAAAAGTTCCGGACAAGTACAGGCACTCTCTCACTCACTCTCATTTCTATCTTCCTCGTTACATTGCTTGAAGTACAAATTTCTATGTACTGCATGTGCTTATGCAGTAATGCTAGCTATTTGTTATTTGCAGGAAGCAACAGCAGCAACAAGTGGAGAGGGGAGAGTACTCACCTTGTGGAACTCCTACTGGAGTTGATGCTAGAGACCCATTTGATCTCCAGCTTGGTAAACAAACTAGTCTCTTCTAATGCATATAGATGTGCCTAAAATGCTACTTTTTCTTTCAACTAATGGATTTATTTGATTAAAGGATCAAGAATGTTTTACAATACACAAGACATGCTGTGGAGGAGGAAGTTGGAGGAGCAAGCTGATTTGCAGGCTCTTGAACTTCAAAGTAGAAGGTTAATGGGTTTGCAGCTTCTTGATATCAAGAAACAGCATCACCATCGTGCTCTCTCCACTGGCAGCCCTATTCCTTCACCTACTCAGTCTCCCAATCCATTTAACCAAAACATTGTTCCTCCTTCATTCCAAAATGGCCCAGAAGTCCCAGAAGGTATGTCTCTAATCAATTTGTTCTAGGTGCTACCTATGATTTAGTTTGAAATACCTTATTGCTAAAGTTTAAAATTTTAAAGAATTAGAATGAATTTTTGATTGTATTTGTTTGATTGCAGATAATAATAATTCTTCAAGCGCATCGCCGGCCATTTCTGCAACTGCTCCTGCTGATCAGCAGCAGTTGCAGCAGAAGGCAATCACTGTTGCCGGCAAAGAATTGACTGAAAATGGTGAGAATGCCAATGGTAATGGCAATGGGAAGCAAAGCCCCTCTCATGAAGAAAGTGATTTGCAAGAATGGTATGTAACTTTTCTAAAGAATAATGGAAAGGCAACCCAGATTACTAAAGCGCCTTTTTGTATCATTAGATTTGTATCAAATTTCTATTTTAAACCAAGCCAAAGACTTTCTATACATTTTTCTAATTGTGTATCTCATAATTGAGTGCAGTTTGGAGCACAACCTCCCTGATAGTCCTTTTGCTTCTCCAACCAAAGCAGCTGCAGACTTCTTCAGCAATGGAACTAGGGAGACAAATGTCTCAGATGCATCAGCTTCATCTACTAACAATAAATTGGCTACTTCAACAATACTTCCTGCCACTTCTACACTGGAAATGGCATCCTTCAAATCTTTCAACTGCCAAATGCCAAGGTACTCGTATTAATTGCCATTAATGGCTCTATTGTTTAGTGCTTGCTCAATATCTGTAAATTTTAATGGGGTTTTCAATTCAGGTTCTCCTCTGGCCATGGTGCAATTGGAATGTATGCCGGCACCGGTGGACCGATTGGAATTTAGTTTTTCCTTTTAAGGTCAGGTAATGAACTTTGGATTCCTTGATATCAAAACAGCATAATTTATTTGTTTTTGTTTAGCAAGCAAACAATTTGTGATTTGTATTCTATAAATGAAGTTGGTTTTGTTTTTGTTTTGATTTGTTTTGGCTGTGTCTGCTCAAATGTTTGCAGGAAAGATTGAAGGAAAGTATTATAACCAAACAAACTTTCCCCATATCAAAACAAGATCTGTAGAGAATCTCCATCACCACCTCTCACCGCCATTATCATCATCATCATCATCAAATACTATACTACTTACTACCATACAAAATGCATACGTAAAAAGCAGTAAAGGAAGTGGGTCAGCCACTCCTTTCTTTGTTGTTGTTGTTGTTGTACTATTTTCGTCTTTCATTTTCTGTAGTTGAAGTTGAACCACAGGTGAAAAAAAAAGAAGAAGAAGAAAGAACATAGAAAGAGTCACTGTCAATGTGTAGTAGTAACAAACTCCTGGCACTGTAATTTCTCTCTCATTTTCCCATTGTTTCCCCCGCTAGAAACAAAAATCCCAAATTTAGTCTAGTCACTGTTAGTCTGTGTCTTTAGGGTGTACTCAAATCTTTGTACAGCAGAAGAAAAGAAAGAAGCAAAGAGAAAGCCAGAGAAGCTGAGGAAAAAGAGGTAAAAGCAGAACATAACTACAAGCCTGATTGATAGCCCCATAAGGGTAATTTAGAATTTATAAAAAAAAAAAAAAAAAAAAAAAGAAGAGCTGAAGAAAAAAAAAAGAAAAGGAGGGAGGTTCTGTTTCAAGACTAAAAATAGAAGTACAATGTGGAATTTCTCTTACCAATTTAACATGTATTTTGCTGTTTTTATTTGTAGTACTTAGTTTGTTATACACAGTATCAAACTATCAAAACCCCCCCTTAGATTACACGACAGAAAGAGAGATTTGGAAAAGAAAATTCCTCAAAGAAAAGTTTTTTCAAGTTTTTTTTTTAAGTCTAATTGGTCTCTCTCTCTCTTTTTACTCTTTAGTGCCTTTTGATTTCAAGAAGAAGAAGAATTTGTCTCTTTGTTATTCGTTTCATTTTTGTCATTATTTTTTTTTCCCTCCTCTTCCTCTATTATTTCTGTGGGACCCATCTATATAATTTTTGCCATTATTGGAGGGAAAAAGTAGGGCCACAAAGGCACAACCTCACATGGGTATGGTGCTGACAGTGCATGTGGGTCCTACTCATTTATAGGATGCCAGGTTGTGTTTGGGTCCTACCCACCAATACCCAAACCCATGTGAGTGATGCCACACTTTCTCTCTCTCTCTCTCTCTCTAAATATATATATCCCTATAGCCTTTACTTTCTCGATTGTTGACAGGAAAGGACATGCACAGATTTAAAAGTAGATGTAGATGCCCACACGTATGACAAAAGTGCACGGTCTTTGCAAGAATCTTTTGGGGTCTGTAATTTTGTTTATATTTTGACAGTGTGTGTGAATTTTTTTTTTATTTTTTAACTATATAGTATAGCGTAGTATAGTATAGCATTGGAGTTTGTAACAAAAGGTAAAGTGAGAAAAAAGAGAAACCAGGCTGGCTTTGGCAAAGCTATGGATAAGTACAAAGCCGTCAAATTGGTGTTATATGACACGTATTAATGGGGTGGGGACTTTGATGGGAGACCACAACCTGTTTCCTCGATGGTGAGTGAATTGAAAAAAAGAAAAAAAGAGTGCCTTTTCTTTCTAGACCCTGTTTGGTTTCCTGGAAAGTCATCATTAGTTTCTTTCAATCATGGCCCAATTTTTTCCACATAGAGATAATCCCTGATAGAGACATGTTTTGTCCACATTAACATAATTGTTGATTTCATAATTGTTGATTTTAGTCTTTAAAGTAACAATACGATTGTGGGTATGTAGTGGGAGAATCTAGGACTCGTTTCAGTTCAATCTCTTAGATTTTTAGCTATAAATGCTAAGGGGAGTTACTAAATCAGTAAAATTTAGAGTCTCTTTTTTCTTTTTCTTTTTTTCCAAATGTTTTGACTGTCTACAACTTCTGAGGAATTTTCAAGGATTGGTAAGTATTTATTGGGACATTGTTTTTGAATACCATGCATTGGTCAACATTGGCCATTAGAATTAAGAAATCCATGTGTCTCAATTTTCTGTGGTGTTTAATTTGTATCCAAACTCCTAAGTCATTGGTCAGCACCATCAAAATTCCTTGAAAATTTGTATTCGAATGCGACTCAACTCAGCCAAATTGAACAGGATTATTAATGATAATCTCTTGATTTCTAGGCAATTAATTCTAGCACCAAGTACCTAGTACTACTTAATGGCTAACCACCGCTAACGTGTTTCCATTGGGTGGTCACGGAACAATATTTTGTGAATACAATGCAAAAGTAGATAGTCAATAGCATATTAAATTTTCCTTAAATGATGATCTAAGATCTAAAGCATCTTCAAGGAATAAACTTTCTCAATTCACCAAATTTATCCGTGTTTAATACCAGAAATACATCATTTTGTGGGAGCTTGACATAGCACCCTACCAACCTTTGCTGCTTGTGATGATGGCCAATTGTATGACTTAAATATCCACATAAAGACAATAACCCACCTTTAAAGAATTATAACTGAAGTAGCTTGATAATTATAATTCATTTTATTATTAGATGGGAAAATTTTGAAAGAGGTGGTGAGCGAGAGAAAGAGAACTCTACTCGTGCTATAAAAAACACACAGCAAACCTACTCTAAAATTAGTTGTATATAAACTAATGAATTATTAGGGCATTGAGATAATTTTGACAAATCACTTGGCCATGCTTCTATAGAAGCTCAATTGAACTACTAAGATCTGTTTTCACGTAGTCTTTGGTTTTTGGAATTTAGAGAGGGTTGCAACCTTGAGGATTGGGTTTCATGGGATATTGCGATAATTCGGTCTAATGTCGATTTGAATAATCTGGTTTGATGCCAGGTAAGCTCTTAAAGCTCGTTGGGGAGAAAGGAAAGAAATGAAAATAATAATTTTATAATATTATTTCCTTCCTTTTTTGAGAGTTTAAGAGAACTAGAAAGCAAAATCAT
The DNA here is from genome assembly GCA_030021035.2 of Notholithocarpus densiflorus. Classification (NCBI taxonomy): domain Eukaryota; kingdom Viridiplantae; phylum Streptophyta; class Magnoliopsida; order Fagales; family Fagaceae; genus Notholithocarpus; species Notholithocarpus densiflorus. Next base: position 1,052,150 of record JARYZH020000126.1, read on the forward strand.
GAATCATCAATTCTAAGTAAAATACTGAAAGAAGTATCACTATTTTTTACACTCTCCTTTACATGTGAGTCTAGACTTCTCCAAGGCCAGCTCATGGTTTAGGACTTAGCCCCAACTTGTTCCAAAAAACTTTTAAGGGTTTTAAGGCCTCAAAATTGTATCAAAAAAATCCCAAAGACGCATACCTCAGCTGATTTGTATGGATCAAAGTCCGAGTCTTAGGTTGACCCGGTGTAAGGAGCCCATCTTCACGATAATCACCACCACTGTCGCGCTTCTTGTCCACCCGCCACTTCCTCGCGGCTGCCACAAGCACCTGTGCCACTGTCGTTAACGGGCTCCCAATGGGACCTTGCTTGCGGTACCTCTTGATTCCTAGCAATAACAATATCAGTGCCACTGCCATTGCTACTGCCAACATTACAGTTGCAACAGTCCAGCTGATATTATCCTAAAAGCATAATATATTATTAGAAATTTTGCAGTTGGATTCGAGAATCTAACATAGTTGTAAGTAATATTCATGTGGCTGGTAAGAAAATGTAAAATAGAATGAGTTAATTTTTGATAAATTATCACTTGTTTTAAAGGTTTAAAAAGATGAGAAAGTATGAATTAACTATTTATCCTAATAATTTAAGTTGTTATAAAAAGTCAAATTTAATTATTTAACCATTATTAGATTTTTCATGTGAACACTTTCTGAGAAATTGCAAGCTTAGCATAAATTATAGAATCATTAAATATCTATCATAGTAAAAAATTTGAGATATTCCGCATACTACTCACTTTTTTCTTTTTCATAAAAAGCAATTAAAACATTTAAATAATGCGTCCGGTTAGTAGATGCCCTTATTACGTTTGTTATTGAACAATTAATATTAAGAAAGTTTTAATACCACTTTTATAGAAAATATAAAAAATTGAAAAAAAAAATCAGTTTTTGTTTTTGTTTCCCATAAAAAGTTTCTAAAAGTATTTCTTAAACAAACGCTCGTAGTGTATTTGTTAACAATCCTTAAACAATTACCCGAACCTCTCTGGCCTGATTCATAAAAAAATTTCGAACAAAAGTTATATCAATTGACATTTACCACTTTCAATAGATTTGTTTTTTCAAAGTCACCGAATAACTAGACAAATTTGAGTGATGTTATAGGGATATTACAAATTTTACTATATTTGTCTTACAAAGTAAAATTTCTAGTACTTTTAGCATTTCTCCTAATTTATTATCTTGTTAAAGTGGAAACAATTACATTTATTATCGCATTAATTTATAAGTATTTTATAATAAAATTTGTTCTAACTTTAGTATTTTCTCAAAAACAATTTACCTCCACGTATACCACTCCCAAAATGCCGATAGACGGGCCAAGCACTATTCCCCAAAACCACCAGTTAAAGAATGAACTCTTGACCTTTTTATTCTCGAGTGAATCCTCTTCAAATTGGTCTGCTGCAAAGGTTTGGACGCATGGTCTGTGCCCACCTTCCCCAATTGCTATTATGTAAAGTGCTACAAAGATTATCACTTTGCGATAATCCAAGGGAACTACTGATACCGACAACGATAACAAAATCGTTCCCTATCATCGTGTAAAAGCCATAAGCACAAGATTTAGAGGCATAAACACATAATGAAATCAAACTATATAGGGTTATGTCTAAAAGATAAAAATGAATGTGTATGTGTATGTGTATGTGTGAAGGATTAGATTGTATTCAAAAGTTGCAAATGTGTAATGTGTGTGTGTGTGAAGGATTAGACTGTATATTCAAAAGTTTCAAATGTTTATATTTAGTTTATAAGTTTTGACCTAAGGAACTAGAAATAGATCTGTTATTGTATAATTATGATGTGTCACACCATAATATTATACACCCTGATATATGTAATGACTTTCCATTTAATGAATGATTCTGTTTTATGAAAGTGATTTGTTTTTGTAGATAATTACTATTAATTAATTTAATAAACGATATAAGGGTGTGACTCTTGAAATTGATATATCTATTCATAACAAATATATTTATGTGCTTGCATATAAATTAATATCCTAGGGCATTCATTTGGACAGACAATTTTTCAGACTCAACTCAAAGCCCCTAAATATGTGATCACCACCTTGATGGATCTCCCATCCGCATTAAGGGTCAACAAGATCGTCGCTATTTTACTTGAAGTGAAAATAGTTTATGGTTGAATAAAAAAGTGAGTCTCAGGTGTGAACTTACTAATCTCACATCATGTGACGACAATAAATAATAATAAATATACTTACGAGACCTTGATGGAGATATCATTGCAGACACAACACATTTAATATTGTATTTATTAAATACTTGCATATGACTTACCACAAGATAAATGACACAAGCGAAAACAATTGTTTTGAACCTTCCCAAGAAGGAATCGGCTACAAAGGCTGAAAACAAAGGGACGATATTGGATACGCCAGTCCAAATGTTGACATTCTTAGCCGCTGTGGAGGTAGGCTGATGAAGTTCATTTGTGAGGTATGTGACGAAATTTGCAGACAAGCCAAAGAACGAAAATCGCTCTACTACTGCAATGACTGCAAGCAAAAGAAAGTGAAAATTGAAAGAGTTGAAAGATGAACATAAAGAGGAATATGGCAGCTTTCCAACCACCCTTCTTGGAGGGCTTTTGTTGTGCAGAGTCGACCTTCTTGTCATCTTTATGGCTGTTATAAGTCATGACTAGTTGCTATAACAAAATGTTCGATGTTGCTCTTTGGACAATTGGGTCCTTTTATATGCATGAAATGATGAAATGCTCTTGGAGTCATTGACCACACTGACGTGCATTATCCAAATGTATGCCAGCTTCTGAATAACAAAGAAGGGTGAAAATGATTGAAGAAATAGTAATATGACACTTTGGTACAACACTGAAGGGGAAAAATGGTTGAAAAAATAAAATAGTAATATGACATGTTTGATACACTAAATATAGACCACAAAAGGAGTAGTAATCTTTATTATTAAGAATAGAAAATGGACTAATGCGAAACTTAAGGGGTCGTTTGATACAGTAAACATAAACTATAAAGGAATAATAATATCTATTACTGAGAATAAAAAATGAAATAAGGTGAAGCTTGAGCGGGGCTTGAGTTTTTAAAATTTCTATTAAGAGATGCATTAAAATTATAAATATTCTTAAAATTTACTCCCTGGCCCCTCCTAAGATTTTGGGAAAAAATAATTCCTCAAAATACATACAGCAATTCTTTTTCTTTCTTTCTTTCTTTTTATTTTTTTGAATTTCCAATATATATATATATATATATATATATCATAACTTTCCTTTACTAAAAAATAAAAAATAAAAACCCCTCCTTAATAGACTTGATGCTGTGCCGCTGTGAACAATTTCTCAATGGGCGACTACGTATAAATAATGATGGTAATGATATCTACTACTTGCTGAGTTGTTTTTTTTTTTTCCCCTTAATTTTACTTTTACATTAATAAGTTTCTAAAAAAAATTAAATAAATAAATTTTAAAGTAATAAAGCTTTTACTATTTACCTTTTAGTTAGTTTCGTTTCAAGTGACCAAATAAAACAAAAATAACTGCTTTGGGCCTTTGGTTCTTCACTTTACTGTCTACATATTTGTCAATGTCAGGCTTGTCAGCTTTGAAGTTTTTAAGCATTTTGGGTTTTTTTTATTTATTAAAGTTTTATTGATAAGAAAAGGAAATTGGATTTCAATAATCCTAAAAAATAAATGTATATAATATATTTAACTTATATAAATTAATATTAATATATTTAATTAGAATAACAATTTGTACTCTTTTTAATACAAGCCCATGTCCAACCTATTCCCCCCCCCCCCCCAAACAACCCCCCATCCCTTTTTTAATTTTTAATTTTAATTAATGGATAAAACTTTACTGATAGAATTAAATATACAAGTGCATATCACCGCTTATGACTACGTATTAAATCTAACTTTGGATTTTTCATTCAAAAATAGGAAGAAATGCCGACCGACTAGTTGACTATAAGTTGCTTGACAAATGTGGATTCCAGTTAATTCAATTGGTAAAGTTTCTGATGGTTGTATAAGAGATCTAAGGTTCAATCTCCGCCTACACCAAAAACTAATTGGTGTCTTGGTCTGATGATAATAACTATCATCAGGAGCAGACACCATAGGTTGAAACTTTCAAAAAAAAAAATTGCTTGGCAAATTATCTTAATTTCAATTGAAATTTAAAAAATATATATATAATATATATATATATATTTATATCATATTCCATGCTTAGTAGTTTATTTGTTATAAGCTCAAGTGTAACTTACAATAAAATAAATGATAGAAGACAAAAAGGATTGTCTTGACACTTGAACCAACCAAACAAAGGAATCAGCAACAAAGGCTCCAGACAAAGGGAAGAGACAAGATATGCCAACCCAAGTGTTGACTTTCATAGCCACCGTGGAGATAGCCTAGGAATGCAAATCGCTCTGCTACTTCAATGACTGCAAGCAAAGGAAAGTGAAAGTTAAAAGGAGTTGAAAGATGAAGATGAAGCTGCAAATGATGAATATGGCAGCGTTCCAAAACCACCTCTTAAGGGGCTTTGTTGAGTAGAGACATTCTTGGTATCTTTATGGCCATTATGATTCGTGACTTGGTGCTAAGTTCTAACAGGCGTTATGATCAATGCAGGGTTGGTGTAAACTGTAAAGAATTGGAATTGATATATAACAAAAATGTTTTTGGTGCTCTATGGGCAATTGGGTCCTTTTATATGTATGAAACTCACTCATTTCGAGGACATTTATTTTGGTCCTCTAGAGCATCCACAGCAGTGGAGTTACAAATTTAATTATTTAGCACCACCAAAAATTACTTTATCTATTTTACCTACACACATGCTGCAACAGTGGATCTATTTTAGCTTTCAACACAATAAAATCATATAAATATCATAATAAAATAATATATCTACTACAATAAAATAATTCATCTCACTACAATAAAAACACCACAAACCGATCCACCACCACGGCCAACCAAGAACAACCGCCCACAACCACCCAACAACAACTAGCAAGCCAAGAACAACCACCCACAACCACTGCCAAAAATCCAAATTAGCCAAAAACCACCACACAAATCACCACCAACACAGCCACACCACCACTAACCCACGAAACTTAGCCACCATGAAACCCAGCCAAACCGCCATCACGAAACCCAAAGAAGCCCACGAAATCCAGCCACAGCCACGAAATCCAACCACAAAATCTGCGGCGCTCTTGAGTTCGATGAAGGCGGTGCCGGTGGAGCTTGGATCGATGATGAAGCTTAGGTCGGCAATGGAGCTTGGGTCGGCGATGAGATGGAGGACTGGGCGAGATGGGTCGGCGGCATGGGACGGCGATGAAGATGAACCCAGAACAGATCAGCGATGAAGATGAAGATGAAGATCCAGAACAGATCAGCGAAGCAAAGAGTAGATGAGGGAGAGAAAAAAAAATGAGAAGGAAAAAGGAAGAAAGAGGAGAAGCCGGAGAGAGAAAAAGAAAGAAAGAGAAAATATTTTTTAAATGAAAGAGGAGAGAGAAATTTAATAATAATAAAAAATTTAGCTCTCAGCTACAGTGCACATCCATAGATAGATGTACACTGTAGCAATGAAGCTAAAAAAAATGGTTTTAACTCCATTGTTGGATGGTGTTTTTTTGTGTTTTGGTGGAGCTAAAATAACTATATAGCTATTTAGCTCCACTGCTGCTATATACCTATTAAGCTGGGTCAACTAGTGCATTAAATTTTTTGATGCTATTGGATATTGGTCATTATTGAACATACATGCATTGGCCCAATGCATGGTTGTTTATTTTTTTTGGATATAATTTTGTTTGTTTTTTAAAGAATGGTAGTTTCTGAATCACAAAAAAGGGATTTTTTTTTTTTTTAATAAAATAAAAGATACCCTGACAACTTACCATAATTTAGTGTCATGTAACTTAAAACATGATAGTTCATGATTTTTTTTTTTTCCAAAAAGTACGTATATAACAAGTTAAAGTGTATTTAATATTTTATTAAAAAATTTAGCATTTTTTATAAATAAAACCATATCATAAACAAGTACATTCACAAAAGCACACACAATCAATATGAATTTATACATGCACTTCAATAAAAAAGTATATTTTTCTATAAAAAAAATTTAAAAAAAAAAACCGTATTCTCATAATAGATTTATTTTCTATACTATCCCGAATTGTGGCCTTATAGTTATTGTCTTAGTATGGGATAGATCCTAAGTTTAAACTTTTAAATGAGTACAATTACTTCCTACTACTTACGCTACTAGTGTGCTAAGTGGTGCCAGGGTCAAGTTATGAATCACCTTGCTTAATTAAGAGAGAGCACTCAGAGCAGTGTCTTCTCATCCTTGTCTAGACTCTTCAATATTGGTTCGTCAACAGATAAATGAGTTATCATGGGCTCACTTAACGGTAGAGACTTTTTTAATATGGTAACAAAATATAAAGGACTAAATTAACGCATTTAAAATGTTAGGTATCAAAATGGTAATTTTCTCTAAAAAGTATTAGTATTATGTTCATTGCTTTTTTTTATTATTCATATTTTGAAACATCCCAAAATAAAAAAGTTAACTATCAATGGGAACTAGAAAGCATTAAAGATGGGGAGAGATCAAAACATAAACCTCTTTTCTTTTTTGATAAACGAGATTAAACATAAACCTATTACTACATTAACATAAAACATGCATTTTAAAGCGATAGTAGTTGGTTTGGAATTGGATATACAACATCAACAACCAAAGAAACACGTTATGCCCTACATGGCCATGAGGTACTCTCATATTATCTCCCCATCCACGTACCCACTGATGGCTCCCAACTCCTTTTCTCCTGGAACACCATCTTCTTCAACTTTTTTGTACACAAAACACTTGGCAACCCATACATAAACACAAAAATTCAAAAAACTTAACCCAGCCAGCACCCAATAGAAGTAATCCAGATGCGCACGATTGATATTGTCACCAAGCCATTCTTCACCATTCCTTGAACTGATTGCTTGAACCATAGAAATAATTGCACTGCTAATGAAATTTCCAACTCCTGTAACACTAAGGTATAGTGCTGCTCCTAAGCTTCTCATTGCCTCTGGCATTTGAGCATAAAACAGTTCTTGGAGCCCAACAAAAGTGAATATATCAGCCAAACCAGCAATTATATATTGCGGTAGTAGCCACCACACTTTCATTGGTACTATTGCTTTAGGGTGGTCCAATAGGTTATACTCTTTTGCAATATTGATCCTTTTGGCCTCTACTAGAGCAGACACAACCATGACAAATATTGAGAGAAATAGACCAATGCCTATCCTTTGTAGCACAGTTATGCCAGATGGGTGTCCCGTGAATTTTCTAGTAATGTGGACAAAAACTCGGTCATAGAGGGGAATATTGAATAGGATTGTGAGGCCAACAAGGGCTTGAAGTGAAGCTGGGGGAATGGTAAAATGGGGTGTGATGGCTCGGTGCATTGTACTACCTTGCTTTGTAAAGTAGGTATTGATTTGGGACATGATTATGGGGAACATTAAGCAACTCAACCATATGGGGAAAAGGCGTAGAACAAGCTTCACTTCTTCCACTTGATTTAAAGAGCATAGCCTCCAAGGATCCCGGATTGTTCTCATGGCATCGAGGTTGTCAATAATCATTGCTTTGTCCAAACATCTGCAATTTGTAACTTGCTTATAAGACAAATCCTCTCTTAAAGAAAATTAGAAAGCAAAAACATGAACCACCAATTCTAAGTATAGTACCAAAATAAGCAATACTATATGTGCATTTAATCATTTTATCAATAAATATTTTTTTTCACTCTCCTTTACATGTGAGTCTAGACTTCCTCAGAGTCAATTCAAGGCCTAGGCCTTAAGCCCACACTTGCTCCAATAATTTTTTAAAGGTTTTAAGACCCCAATTAAATAAACAAAAGGCCCAAAATTGTAGAATGAATTGAGTTTTTAAAAAGAAATAAAATATGAGGCTTTTGCATTCTTTTACCATCTTCAAAAAGGCCCCAAATATTGAGCCAATAAAAATTTAACACAATTAAAACCTTAAACTATTTCACACCAAAAAAAAAAAAAATTGTTATGAGTCTGTCATGAATGGGAACAGGCGTGGGAATAAGTTTGTCAATAATATCATAGTGTTTTGAATGACTTTCCAAGTACGTGGATAATAAAATATAGGTACAGATGTTTTCTCTAGTCTAACATATATAAAATATTGTTGATGATAGAGATAAAAATATAGTGGTAACATAGAAACCAAACACTTGATAAATATCCTATCAGATTGTGACCACTAAAAGTTGCTAGATTCAATCTTGATAGGCTTTGTCATTTTTTAGTCTTGGATATATATCATTACAGAGCATTACATGAGTGCACCCATTAGAATTGACAGAGACACAAACCTCAGCTGATTTGTATGGGTCAAAGTCCGAGTCTTAGGTTGACCCACTGCATGGAGCACATCTGCATGATAAACACTATAACTGCCGCATTTCTCAGCCACGCGCCACTTCCTCGCGGCCGCCACGAGTACCTGTGCCACTGTAGTTAATGGGCTCCCGAGGGGACCTTGCTTACGGTACCTCTTGATTCCTATCAAGAACATTGTTAGTGACACTGCCAATGCTATTGCCAACATCCCAATTCCTGCAGCCCAGCCAATAGTATCCTGAAAGCATAATATATGATTATAAAATTTTGCAAGTGTAGCCAATTGAGGAATTGAAAAAAAAAAAAAAAAAAGATGTAGCAAAGTTGTAAGTTACATATATGGCTAAATATTAAGAAAATGAAAAATAGAATGAGTTAAATTTTGATAAATTATCACTTACCTTAAAAATTTCTCATTTATCCTAAAAGTTCAAATTGTTATAAAAAAAAAAAAAAAGAATTTATTTATTTAACCATTATTTTAATAAATCCTAGACTTTTCATGTGAGTAAATTTGAAAAATTGTGTGCTTAGCATAAATTATAGGATTGTCTAATATCCATCATAAGTCCGGTCCGGTAAAAATATTCAAAACCGGTCAAAAACTGAAAATAGGAGGCAAATTCAGTTTCGCCCCGGTCCAATTTTAAAACCATGATGATAACCCCCTCACAAAAATCTAATATACATCATGTCATGACTCATGACTCATTAGATGTGAGATTCATCTTTTTGCCATTGAGTAGATAGTCCAAAAGTTTAGATACTACTCACTTTCTTCTTTTCCATAAAAAGCAATCAAAATATTTACAAATTTTCATAATAAAAGGAAAACATTTAAATAATTATCCAAAATTTTTTAGTTTGATTCATAAAAAATTCCGAACAAAGTTACATCAATTAATATTACCACTTTTATTAGAATTTTTTCATAAATTTACCAAATAATTTAACGAATTTGAGTGATGTTAAAAGAGTACTACAAATTTTACCATATTTGTCTTATAAAGTAAAATTTGTATTAATTTTATCATTTTCTCTAATTTTTTTATTTTGCTAAAGTGAAAGTAATAACATTCATTGCAACATAATTTTGTAAGTTTTTTATAATAAAGAGAAATGCTAACGAGTACTTTTAGAGCATTGATTAATAATCATGTATAGCATTTTTCACAAATTTTTACCTCCACGTATATTACTGCCAAAATGGCAGCAGATGAGCCAACCACTATTCCCAAGAACCACCAGTTAAAAAATGAGCTCTTGACCTTCTTGTCCTCAAGTGAGTCCTCATCAAATTGGTCTGCTGCAAAGGTTTGCACACATGGCTTGTGCCCACCTTCCCCGACTGATAATATGTAAAGCGCTACAAAGAATATCGCTTTACGATAATCCAAGGGAATTACTGAGACCGACAGGGTTAACAAAACCATTCCCTGTCATCATGTAAAAAGCCATAAATACAAGATTTAGAAGTATAAACACATAATCAAATCTAACTAGGGTAATTTCTAAAAGCATTAAAAAAAAAAAAAAGATATGTATATGTACCCAAGGTTTTTTGTTGAATTAACATGCATACATGCGTGTGCGCGTGTGCATGCGTGTGTGAAGGGTTAGAGTTAAACTACGAAATCATAAGTTGTTAATGTGTAATTTTTTTAAATAAGTTTTGATCTCTGGAGAAATTCAAAATAGATCCTCTCTGTTTCAATTGAAATGACAATAGTTTATTTCATAGTTAATATTTGAATATTTTTGACTCGCATATAACTTACCATAAAATAAATGACAGAAGCCAAAAGGATTGTTTTGAACCGACCCAAGAAGGAATCGGCAACAAAGGCTCCAAACAAAGGAAAGAGATAGGATACGCCAGCCCAAGTGTTGACATTCTTAGCCGCTGTGGATATAGGCTGGTTGAGAACATTTGTGAGGTATGTGATGAGGTTTGCACCCAATCCATAGAACGCAAATCTCTCTGCTAGTTCAACGACTGCAAGCAAAAGAGAAAGTGAAAATTAATGGAGTTTGATCAAAGATAAAGATGAAGCTGATCAGAGATCAAGAGGTAGTCTTACAAATGATGAATATGGCTGCGTTCCAACCTCCCCTTGATGGCTTTTGTTGTGCAGAGACCTGCTTCTTGCTATCTTTATGGCTATTATGAGTCATGACTAGTTCTAACAAGAGTTATCAATTCAAGGTTGGTTTAAAGGATTGGAATTTGATATAAGAAAAAGTTTGATGGTGCTCTTTAGGCAATTGGGGTCCTTCTTTATATGCATGAAATTCACCCTCTTCTAGAGCATTTACATAGTTCTTTTAAGTAATTTTCTGATGCTCTTGGAGTCAATGACCACACTGATATTCATTGTCCCAATGCATGCCAATTTCTGAAAAATAAAAAGAGTAATGCTACAGACACAAATTATATTACAAAATTTTAATAAAATATTGATGTAACCAACTTCTTATTATTATTTATTTAGACCTACCATTAATATTATTTTTTTATTTACCAATAATCACTTACCACATCAGTAATTTATAAAAAAAAATGTAAAATAGTTTGTATCTCTAGCATTATTCAAATAAAAATGGAAAAATATTTATTATAGAAAAAGAGAGATTGAGATCTTACCATAACAGGTGTCATGTAACTTAAAACATTAAAGTGTAAATGTCATGTACTTAAATGTAAATGTCATGTACATAAATGGTAAGTTGTACTTAAATGTAGATGTCATGTACTTAAATGGTAAAGTGTGGAACATGAAAGTGTATTTGTGAAAACCGATTACAATATTTTCACAATAAATATTCTTAAGTGGTAGGTTGTTATTGGTAGACAAAAAATAATTTCAGTGGTGGATTCAAATTAGAACCACTAATAACTTATCACAACATTTTCTTTTTCTTTTCTTTTTTGAGAGATAATTACAACATGCTGCTAACCCCGCAGTTCGAACCCTTTCTCCCCTAGACCCCCAAGCACTTTGTGCATGGGAAGATGTCAATTCAACTAAAAGGCCTTTGGCCAACATTTTCTCAACTATATAGTGTCAATAAGATTTTATTAATTATTCGATTCATAAACTTATTTTTTATGTATAACTTTAATTTAAAAAAAAAATTGAAATTTAAACAATTAATTGATAACACAGTTATTGATGTTTGATCTTTTGAAAATTTTGCAAATATAGAAGATATAAAAAAAATGTAATCTAATGGTGAATTTGTAAAAATTCACATTCAATAAAAAGATATCATGTGGAATTAGGCTGCAACTAAATTTGTTGTCAAAAAAAGTCAACCCATTGCAAACACCAAATAATACCGCTGAGGTTAATGGGTATTTTAAATATATGTTTCTAAAAAATGAATGTTAGAATCTAAAGTACGATTATATTATTCAGCTTTATTTAATAGTCTTTCTTAAAAATTACGAATGCGGACCTTTACTTAAGGAAATCTTTGAACTTTTTTTTGTTTTTGTTTTTGTTCTAATTTTCTATAGGTCCCTCAAAAAGTTCTCATACCATTCACTAACCGTAAATCTGTTTCTAATGTATTTGTATACCTCTCTCTCTCTCTCTCTCTCTCTCTCTCTCTCTCTCTCTCTCTCTCAATGACCTCTTTGTTATGGTTTCCTGAGGGAGTTGTTTACTGAGGGAGTTGTTTTCCCAATATTTCTTTCACATTGAGACTACAGTCGTAAGTCTCTAAATGGATCCAGTTGGAGGAATATACTTTTTAGTCTGGTTTGGAAATTTCTTTGACGAACATGAGTGATGTGATTAGTTAAATGGTTAAATCTCATATTAAATAATAATGATAAAAATGAGTAATTCAAATAATATAATCGAACCTAAATCTATTGGCTTAAATTTTTTGGTTAAATGGTGTTTCTAAATGTTATAACTACTCAATTATATTGAAGTCCCCCAAAGTGATATATAAAAAATAATATATACATATTTATCCTAAAGGTAATTCATGAGAATAAGTTTAAGGTTTAGGGAGAAAAGGGATTAGTATGATGGTGATTGATTATTAAAAAATGCTTTTAGAAAGAGAAAAAGTATGTGTGGTTTGATGGTGATTGGTGACTAGTTGCAAGAGTTATATTTTGAGAGAGCAAGAGAGAGAAGAGATGTTTGGCGAAAAAGTGGAAAGACTTTTTTTTAAGACAATGAAATACTTATGTGGGAGAGAGAAAAAAGTATATAGATCACTTCAATTTTTAGCAAGACATTAATTGTGTGATATATTTAATTTTAAGTGCTACATAAATGTATTATTGTACTATAGAAACAAAATTATTAGGCCTCTTTTTATTTGGATTTTGGAGGCTTTACGCAATTGCCTCAATTTTCGAAGTGCTGACTGTGCCATTGAGATTGGCATTTAGGAGGTAAGCTTTGAAGGGGACTCTAGGAGAATTATTTTGGGTTACAATGGTTAAATAATGAGAGTTATGTTTAGACCCCTATAACGACTTTGCTACCAATATTAATGGATTTTTCAATTAGTCATTTGATAGTTAATTAATCAATATTTAAGCACAAAAATAAACATGGATAAACACATTCAAAAAAGTAATGAACAAACAAACTCACATAGAGACAGTATTTGTTCAAAGAGTGAAAACTGAAAAGCCAAAACAGTAAAAAGTAAAAACATTCCTAAGCAAAGTCTAACTCAACAAGTCTATTATCGAAGGTTGTTGTGATACAAACAATACTCACATGACTTTCTGTACATGTAGTAATCCTAAGTGCATGATCCTCAAAGTTACTCATTGTCACTCCAAGGTTTAAAAATCAATAGAGCAAATGAATAAGAAACTTCTAAGAACCTCAATGATATCATTTATATATATCTAAAAGCTGAAACGTAGCATTTATTGTTGCTATGCTTCTATTGAGCCACGTCAGCAGCCATATCACCTATATATTTTTAATCATTTCTCTTTTATTTTTTTTGAATCTTTTTATTTATTTATTAATTTTGTAGTTTACAGTTACATTTTCTCCAACTTTTCCCTTTCCCTTTTACATTTTCATCTCTCCACTACTATTAACATTAATATCACTCTTCTTTTATCCATTCATCTTCTTTTTATTTTGACTAGTCTTATCCCCATTCTCTTACTATAAATTTGCTAATCTCTTTCACTCTATACATATTTTATCACACAAAAAGGTTATTACTCTCTTTCTTTCTCGTGTTTTTCTTTCTTTCTTTTTTTGGTATTTTTAAAAAAATATTTTTTGTATCTTTACTTTATATTGATGAATTTCCGTATTCTTTAGAACTCTACTATTATTCTCCCTCTCTCTCTCTCTCTCATATATATATTTTTCTTTTTTGTGTGGATTTTTTATGTTTTATATCTTTACTTTAGGTTGATGAATTTGTGTGTTCTTTAAAACTCTACTTTAGGTTGATGCATACCCCTACAAAAAATAAATAGGATTGAATTGAATTTCACGCTCCAAACTTTCTGGTTTTGTGTTTTCAAGTTGTTATTTTTTTTTTCCTTTTTTTGATTGCTAAATGCTATCATATTGCATTATAAAAATAAAATATAAGAATATAATGTTATCCAATTACATAACATGACTTAGATAATTTGGTGTGACTATATCTTTTATTTTAACTATTCTTCTTCTCATCTTATTTTCTATAAATTTATCCAATTCAGGTCTCTCCCAAAAAATGTGATTATTCTCTTTCTCGATTATTTATTCTTTCTTGCAACTTAACTTTATAGGTTGATGAATCATTATATATATTTTTTTAATAACACTATTTTGGGTTAATATACAATTTTATGTGTATTTTTTAGTTCTCCATCACAAGCCTTCTCTCTCCTTCTCATAGCTTTTGTTTGATTTTTGTTTGACATAATACTTAGTTATTTTGAAAGTGAAAATTAGAATTTATATTAAAATACAATCTTGTTATGTATTTGAATGTGTTTCTCAACTATTTGAGTAATATCAAATGTAATTTTAAGATGAGTTTTGATTATCATGATATCTTATTTAAGAAATGAGAAATTTGAATAATATATTTGAAATTTAAAGATTTTTTTTTTTTTTTTTTTTGGAGTAAAAAACTTAAAGAATTTAGTTGTAAAAAAAAAAAAAAAAAAAAAAAAAAAAAAAAAAAAAAAAAAAACTACCATAATATAATTTAGAAAAATATTGACCACCTCAAAAAGAAATAATTTCAATCAAACACACCTAAAATATTAAAATGATATATATGTAAAGATGGATAGATAAAAAATAATTTTAGAAATTTTTTTATTTTTAGAGAAAACATATTATACATCGTACCACAATTTTAAAGTAATCATATATTTTCACGCATCGTGTGAGTTTGCGATTAATTATCAATAATATATGAAAAAGTTGTTCTATATATTAATCCTTTAATATTTGTTGCTGTATGTGGTTTCAACATCAAGTCTAGCACAATTATGGTGATCCATGTGTTTGGAATAATAAACTTCTCAAAGATATTCAATGAGACAGAGTGAAAGACAAAAAAAAAAAACAAATCGATCTCTCTAGATTTTTCTTTATCTTGTGTGGTCATCTTCCTCGATATGTAGGGCAAAATTTCTAATTAAATAGTTGTAGGGTTTTAGGGTTGAGTAGCTAGAAGACAGTCATGGAAACCAATCTCAAATGTTTCATGATAAGGATTCGCTCGACCGAACATTACGCGAGTTTCTACCGAAATTTTATGTCCAAGCACTAGTTTTTGTTGACCAATCTTATCTTTTCACTTTATCAAAATCTTCGAAACCACACAATGAACAACATCTTTAGACCTTAAATACACCCATACACTTACAATTGAACATAATTTAACAATTGCATATAAGAAGATATCTAAGCTTTGCCCAAAGATATCTAAACTTTGTCGAAATTGGCTCTAGAAGATATCCAAGCTTTCTTAGAAAGTTCCTGTTCTTATAGCTTTGCCCACAAAGAAGCCAACAGTGCCACCCATACACTGGCCCAAAATGAGCAGAATTTTTTTTGTGATGGGAAATGCAAAGGATATTGATACTATAGTAAGAAAGTTTTGGGTAGAGGGGTCTCCATATATCATTTTTTAGAAACATCTTATTATGATGTTATTTCAAACTCTGTCACTTCATAACAATACCTTCTACTTCTAGAATATATATATATATATAATCAAATCGTGCTCACATGCAAGGGCGTTGACAAAATGCTAGTCATGAACATAATGGATGAAGATAAAACTTAAAAGAAAGCATTATGGAAAGTTTGTCTTGTCAAAGCCAATTAGCCAAGTGACAATTTCTTGAAGATAGAAATGATCATCAGCCACTCTTGACATTGTCACAGTACTATATATTCATGCTTCAAAAGCTCTCCACCATAGAATTTGGCATATTGGTGTGTTACTATATGTAAGTGATCTCTAGGGATGTGCTTCTAATCATTTATGTGTGTAACTTAGTAGTCATTCTAGCCATGCAGTATAGCCAGAAAAATGGTAGATGGCTAGAACATCATTTCAAAAAGCATTTTATGATTCTTATCCGCAGCTTGTCTTGTCTTTAAAGGATTGAAGATTTGAAGTGCTTGAAGATTTTTCTTTTTGATATGTAAAATAACAAAGGGTATTTAAAATTTCATGGCCATATATATATATATATGCTTGTTTATTTTACTCCTTTTTACTGCTATTAATGGACGAAAAGATAGCAGATAACAAAGAATGTGAGGAATTCATATGATGAGCTATGAAGTGGATCAAAAAGAAAAGCTGTGAAGTGGATTTTGATTATGTGTGCATGTGACTACTCAACCAAATCCAAGTGGGTCACCCTTGACTATGGGATAGAATTTTTGGTGGGCACCACAACTTTTCCGCGTCCTAGACACAAAAAACACTTTGAATTAATTTATATCATTTGATTTTTCGTTTCTTTTCTTTTCTTTTCTTGATAGCAACATCTCTTGCATAGACTCTGTCGACCAGTTACTTTCCTCATCCTCTGGCAAGTCAAATACCTTTGACTCAGAGCATATTCGCATTTGGTTATTAGGTTATGTAAATGGCCTTTTCAAATCAAAATTTAGTTAACCCACCCAAAATAACAACCCTTCCATTAGCCAAATTTTCAAAAAGTTACACTAGCTCTATAGCTTACCAAAACCTTTTTTTTAACTCCAACATCTCTCTCTCTCTCTCTCTCAAAGAAACCCCTTTTGTTTTTGTTTTGTTTTTGTTTTTGGCTAAAAGAAACCCCTTTTGTGATTGATGATTTTTTGGTGAGGAAATTTGTGAAGTATGATTTGTTGGTCAAAAAGAAGTTAAGAGATATGAGACAAAAGTTTGGGAAGAAAGATTAAATCACATTTTTGTAGAAAGGAAAACAATAAAAAAAATTGTTTGTTTTTAGACCCCTTAAAACATAAGTTGTTTAACCTAGTTAATTAGCCAAGTGATTACTTAGGTAAATTATTCAAATCTAGGTTAACACAAGTAAATCATATCAAGTAAACATTGCGGAAAATAAAGAACACAACAATATGATAACCCAGGAAAACCAAACCGATAAAAAACCTGGGGAGGATTTAACCTAACTCCTCAAGGTAAAACAGATCCACTATGAAAGAATTAAAGTTGTACAATAGTGACTTAGACTACTAACATCCTATTACTACCTCGAGTAGAAAACTTACTACCACGACCACATGACAACTCCGAGTCCACGGACAACTTCTTTCTTTCATTTTTAGCAACCACAAGTACTCCCACTTGTGTTTTTCTTTAAGCTCTTTAAACAACAACTAAAGCGATCACCAAGATCTTGACATCAATCTTGATCTTGATAACCTT
Organism: Notholithocarpus densiflorus; assembly: GCA_030021035.2. NCBI lineage: Eukaryota > Viridiplantae > Streptophyta > Magnoliopsida > Fagales > Fagaceae > Notholithocarpus > Notholithocarpus densiflorus. Next base: position 1,069,604 of record JARYZH020000126.1, read on the forward strand.
AAGTGTGTATGAAGACAAACACCTCTAAATCTCACAAGAGATTCACACACATAGCATATCAACAACCTCTAAAACGTGGCTAGGATTTTTCTTTTTATACTTAAAGCAAAACACAAAACCCTACACATCATATAGGCTTGAGCTGAGTTTGAAAATTCTACAGAAAAATAATCTGCACGAGTTTCGATCGATCGAGTCTAATTTTCAATCGATTGAGCCTTGCAGAAATTGAATAGTAATTTCCTGCAGTTACTCGATTCCAACTTTACACAAACACATACTTTGAGCAGCCTAAATCTAGACTAAACGTTTTGATCATAGTTTGCCAACATATACATATTAAAGTTCTAATACATTAGTTCCTAATTTCTTAGAACCTAAAAAAAATAATACAAGACTAGTAAATAGATTTACTCTATCAATAATTGACTTGGATCTATCATATCAGGATCTATCGTATCATAAGGGATTTACCTTTTCTATTGATTCTTGCAGATTGGATAAAAAATAATTCTTGAATGAGGTATTCAACTCCAGATAAGAAAAAGAAGAAAAAAAATATGATATAGGTGTAGGTTAAATGTGGCTAGATAAAATATGTTTTTTTTGCTTTCTAGCTAAAATTCGGAGTGACCTCTTGTCACCCCATTCCTACTCCAATCAAGAAAATGACAGTGCCACCTTACCACACATCAAAATCAACTTTAATATCACTTGTTAGTTGAAGCATTAAATAATTTAACACTCATGTCCTCACACATGCTTTGTGCATACTCAAAGGTTTTGTTGCTTTTTTTTTTATACATGATTTTGAATTTAAGAATTTGAATATTTTTAATAAGAATTTGTATGTAGTTATAGTTATGATAAAATAAAATAAAATAAAATTTTAAATTATACTTTTCATCCCTGAAATTTGGCACAAGATTGATTTTGATTTCTCAAATTTAAAAGTTCATATTTGGGCTCCGAAAAGGAGAGGGGGGGGGGGGGGGGATTTTCCAGTGTACCTTACTAATGAGATGCTGGAGACCCTATTTTGTTGGGACTAAATCAAAGTATCAAACCAACTATATATTAAAGGGACTAAAATAAATAATGAGGAACGCAATTCTGCCCTTTTATTTTTTTTTTTTTTTTTTTTTGAGAAGGTTTCCCTTTAAAAATTTGAGGGACCAAGTCTGAACTTTTAAATTTGAAGGACCAAAATCAAACTTAGCACAAATTTGAGGGACCAAAAGGATAAATTACCCTAAAAGAAAATTGTGAATAAGAAGAATAAGAAACATAGCTAAATTTAAGGATGAAACCGTGATAAAAGTTTCAAAAAAATAAATAAATAATTTTTTTTTTAAACGGAATATATAAATATATATATATAAAAATATATATATATATATATATTAAATACTAACTAGCCAAAGTAGCGAGAGTAGCAATAGAGAGTCTACAATAATACAGACCAAAACCATCCATATTAACAAGACAGGAAATACCAGAGTTCGGGTGCAAATCAAAAACAACAAAAAGTGGTTGACGTTTAGGAACTCAAAATTTTTTTTTTTTCTTTTACAACTTTAGCCCTCATCATATGGTTTTCTTTAATTTTTCTTTTAAAAAATTATAGGATATTTCAGGAAGTTTAAAAAAGTGGACACCAAGATCTTCCATTTCAAATGCATAGATAAACACACCATTTAACCTAAAAGCTAAAATCCTATAGCGTTAAGCCTAATTGTGTTATATTAATTTCTCAAGTTTTATTTTCCTCAAAAAAAAATTTCTCAAATTTTATATTTTTCTCCATGTGAGACTTCTACTCACATGTATATTGTTCATTCCCAAAATGAAATTTTGTAATTTTTTGGAAAAAGAAAAGAAGGATAATATCTGCACGCATTAGAACCCGATAGCACAAGCCACACATTAGCGGATCTGAAATTTTGTAATACTTTGATGCAAGTATATATCATCCCCTTCAAACCTTTCTGTACACAAAACGCTTAGAAATCCCAATGTAAACACACAGATTCAAGGAACTCAACCCTGCTAGCATCCAATAGAAGTAATCAAGGTGTGCGTGATTGAGATTGTTACCAAGCCATTTCTCACCACAGCCTGAGCTGATTGCTTGCACGATATATATAATAGCACTGCTAACGATGCTTCCAATTCCTAAAACACTAAGATATAATGCTGGTCCCAAGCTTCTCAATGACTCCGGCATTTGATCATAGAACAATTCTTGGAGTCCAACTAATGTGAACACATCGGCCAAACCACATAGTATGTATTGTGGAAGTAACCACCACACACCTATTGGAACAATTTCTTCAGGTTTTTCCATGAGGTCATGTTGTTTTGCAATGCTAGTCCTTTTGGCCTCTACTGGAGCTGCCACTACCATAGTGAGCAATGATATACATAGACCAGTTCCCACCCTTTGTAGCAAAGTAATACCCGAATGGTGTCCAGAGAATTTTCTTGTAATTGGGACCAAAACTTGGTCATAAAATGCAGTAGTGATCATGACAGTGAGGCTGAAAAGGGCTTGAAGCGATGCTGCTGGAAGTTGAAAGTTTAGTCCAATTGATCGGATCATTGTAGTACCTTGCTTGGTGAAATAGGTTGAAAAATTGGTTGCAACTACGCCAAACATTATGGAATTCAACCATATGGGGATGAGGCGGAGGACAAGCTTCACTTCTTCCACTTGATTTAGTGAGCATAGCCTCCAAGGATTTCGACTTTCACTTGATGCATCAATGTCATCAATGATCATTGCCTTGTCCAAAAACCTTCAATTTTCAAACAATTAGATCAACCATTGGGCAAGCATGACTAACAAAGAATTACATTATAAAAATAATACGTTTTCTAAGAATTAATAGCCTAATATTCGTTATAACTTGACACGTGAGCAAGAATGGTTTAAAACAAACTTTATGTAATTTTGTTCAAGCCCTCTCTCCAACACACTCGCAGTCTCACAGACACGCTAAGCAACTAGCACAAAGTCTAGGGATAACAAACCCCATTACATCGTTAGCAAAAGTCTCCAAATTTTTTAACATATCTCATATCTGTTTCAAATCTAATACACTAAAACACTAGACATAAACCAAAATTTATCTACAGTATCTTCCGGATAATTATAAATATGAGTTATGCATTTTTCAAGATATTATTATCGTGGTTTTTATTGACTAGGAAAATGCCAAGTTAGTACCAATATTATCAGAAAAACTTACATATATCGACATGCCAATAAATGTGATTGGTATCATCTTAACAATATAATAAGTAAATTTCTTAATTACTTTTTTTATATATTAGTTGATATATTATTTTATAAAACTTATGGAGTTAAACTTGTAATATTTCAAGCATCACTCTATTTGCTAACCAGTTAACGCACATCATTAGTTTTCTTCACTATGACTATGTAATGATGAGATCCCACTAGCTATATATCTCACGTGTAATTTTGCATTGCTTGCTCAAAAGATGTAAAGGCTAAAAGTTGATGGCACCCTCATCAAAATAGTCCCCACTAGCTAATTTTGGAGTCAATTTCTCCCACTATGCAACCCACGCCTCTGCACCAAGAAAATTTAGAGTTGATTTCTGAATTAACTTCTTGTGTTCACATTCTAAAGCCAACTCAAGTGTTACATTTACGGAGTATATGCCATAGGTAAGATTTGTTATAAAATTTAGTCTCCTACTCCCATTTGTGAGTTTGGTAAAACAAACAATGTTCTCACTATTAAAATGAGGATCAAAGATTCAAACAGCCTATGAACTATAGTTTAACTAGCGTTCTCTACCTATAATAACAAAATAAAGGATGAGGTCATGACTTCAAGAACCACAAAATATATGCATATAACTTATTAATAAATATAAAAAGAATCAAACATGGTTGTTGCATATGTCGGTAAGACCCTAACAACCTTGGTAGTAATGAGGTCAACATCAACTCACAAATGAAATAGTGGATTGATTTTAGACTTGACACATACCTAAACTGATTAGTATGAGCCAAAGCTCGAGTCAATGTTGGTTGGGCCTCCAGGTGGACCTCAGTTATCTCATCTCCAAAACAAACACCAAAGACGCCGTGCTTTTCATCTGCGTGCCACTTGCGTGATGCCCCCACAAGCACTTGCGCCACCATGGTGAATGGGCTTCCTAAGGGGACCCTGCTTCCTATACTTCTTAATTCCCGAAAGAAATATTGCCAATGACACTCCCATTGTTAATGTCAAGGTTCCAAAGCCCGCTGCCCAACTAATGTTATCCTGTGTATCAAATTATAATGTTTTTGCAACAAGAAATTTTTCAGAATTGAATACTAATTTGAACTTATTTTGAGGACAAATCGGAAAAAGACAATATATATATATACACACACTTCATATAATCAAGAATAATAGGGAAGCCAAGCATATCATGCATGTTAATTAATTACTCTATTTAATTATCCACACTTAGAATAGTTCACAAACTGTGGAAATATGCAATAATAATTACAAGTAGCGAAAAAAAAAAGTGAATTGGCTCAAACCTTCACAAACAAGGCTATTTTTCACTGGTGAATCCCTCAAAATTATACATATCAAATACCAAATAAGAATCTTCAACTCTAGTCTTATTGTTTATATTCATCTATACCTTTTCTTTGATCCCTTGGTGAAAATTTTGATTCCAACCCTAGGCATAATTATAATAAATAAAAATAATTTTAGAAATTGATATGATAAAATAGCAAAGAAAAATAAATGTGAACGATCTCAATCAGTATAAGATGCATGACGTATACTCTATCACAAAGTTTTGGAACTAACTCTTTGTTATTGTTATTGTTATTGTGTGATGTTAAATTCATTGAAAATGATGTTAGTCTAATCACAATAGACTATATTAGCAATGGTGAAAAAATTTGAGACAAAAATTACGTTTTTGGCTTTTTTCTTTAAAGTTTATGGCTTTCGATTTACTCCGCTAGAAAATACTTGCCAACGGTTGTAGTTAGAGACTAAACTAACACATAAAACTATGATTAACTTTTAAAATGTATATATAAAAATTCAAGATAAGAAAATTGAAAAGTAATATGAGAATTTTCTTTTTACCTCTATGTATACCGCCACTAGTACGGCAAAAGTGGAGCCAACCGTTATTCCGAAGAACCACCAATTGAAGAATGAGCTCTTGGCCTTCTTCTCCTCAAGTAAATTGTGGTCAAACTGGTCTGCTGCAAAGGTTTGCGCACAAGGCTTATGTCCACCTTCGCCAACTGCTAATATGTAAAGTGCTACGAAAAACAAAAGTTTTTGATAATGCAAAGGTACTATCGAGACTGATAAGATTAGCAAAACCATTCCCTGAGACATAAAATAAAAAAATAAAAAATAAAAACTACATATTTTAGGATTAAATGAGATGGTCTAGATAATTAAATATTTACCATCATAATTCACTATAAGATTGCTAAACACATATATAGTTCCATATACATGCACTCTAATATTAGTTACCATGTATTTGCAAAAACACATATAACCTCAATGAATTTATGCTTGCACACCAATAAATTATTAAGATGCAAGTATTTTATTTTTTGAAAGTGTACATTGTGATTCATAATTGAATAGTTATTATTCCTTAACATTTGTTCTTAAGACAATTGTATTTCTCTTTTAGATGAATTTTTTTAAAAAAAAAAATCAATAATATAAGGGGTGAGGGAATAATTTGAATATTGGTTCTATTAATCTAGGAAAGTAAAAAATGTCACTGAGTTTCAAGACATTAGGCTTTTTGGATGAATTTTAAAGACACAAAAATGCACAACTTTTTCACATTTTGTTAAGATTGTAAGGTGTGATTAGTATAAAATTTATTTAACATGGTTCTACCACTAACATTATTTTTATTGTATTATACTAATAACAATATATCTCCTTATTAGTTATAAAACAGGAAATTATAATTAATTTTGAAAAAATTAAATTAAATTTTAAATCCTACATTTAGAGTGTTAAAAATTCAACTATATAGTTTCAAAACAAATTATACCCAAAAATTTTATAAAGTGACAACATAAACTTTATAGTTTTGAAAGTGATAAAATTAACCTTGGGATGCCAAAAAAGCAGCAAATTAAACTGTTAATCAATATCAAATTTCAAACCCAACATCATTCTAATTAAATGGATTGAGTTTTAATTAATTTTTTAGTTTTCAAAACCTAATAATTAGATTTGTTTTTAAAAAAAACTATAGAATAATTTCATGTGGTTGTGAATGAAGAACAGTGTAATTAATGTAAGATACCGAAGCATGCACTGAAAACATTGCATAGAATTTCAAACAAAAACGTAGAGGGTGGTGAAATTGGGGGGACATAAATATTTTGACTGTAATAAATAAATTGGGGGGACATAATGAAACTGTAATAAATATTTTGACTCCAGCCAAATTGTGATGGAACCTCCTGAGTGAACAAGGAAGATCTCTTTTAACCAAAAAAAAAAAAAAGAACAAGGAAGATCTCTTGTTCCTTAAACCAACCAAGAGCACCTGAAAGGAAGAGGTCATGCAAACTTCGATGCTTAGGTCAGAAAACTGGTGGAGATGAGAAGTGAAAAATGAAAGTAACAAAGCATAGAGCTTGCATGGGGGAGAGGTTTCTCTTGTTCCTAACACTTGACAGTAGACTTGAGAACTAGTCATCCCTTTAGGCTAGTAGAGGGAATGTGTGTCAATTTCCTCATGTCAATTGAAAGGATGTGTGTTAAGGCAGCTGCTCCAATATGCAGACATATGAGACAAGTCCAACATAATTAAAAACATGGTCAGATACCCTTAGGTCAATTGAAGGGATGTGTGTTAAGGATTTATGTATTGATTTGGTCATTGTGAGGGTAAAATTTTTCAAAATCATCATCAATCTACAAACCCAAAATTTGAAAAACCAAAAACAAAACAAATCACCATCAAGGTAAACCATCAATTGAAACCTGTTAGGACATATGTGATTCACTTGTTAGGAACATATGTCATTATTTTATGTAATTGACTAATCTTTTGACAAAACGCACTTTACTTGTATTTAGGTAGATCTAGGATGTGTTTAATACTTCAAGAAACCTTATTTGAAGTTCAAGTGTTGAAGGCATGCAAGTCTATCCAAGATTCAAGTGTGAAAAGTGCTGTTCATTAAAACTCGACAGCTAGATATCTATCGAGACCTGTAGAGCTGTTGAAGCTTGTGGCTCGACAGCAGCTCGACAGATAGGGTATCTGTCGAGGTTTATGAAATTCAATTTTTCAGGACTGTTTTTCATTCAATCCGTGATTGTATGTTTAGGCTTTCTTTTCTCATAACCCTAAACATATAAAATGATTATTTTAAAGGCCGTCAAAGGTGGACACAAGTTGCACAAGTGTTGAGCAAAGTTTGTTCAAGCAAATTGTGACCGGAGACAGAATTTGCCCTAATTCATCTTTATTGTGAAGAAGCTGTTGTGTTTGTACACCGTAGGGTTTTGTGACCAAGCATCTTCTATATCTTTATCGTGTGATGAACTGAAAAACTTTGCAGCCAACAACCTTCTCTAGTTGGTGATTAAAGTCACGTACTGGGATCCGCGCAATTGGTTAGTCACGTACTGAGAGCCATGCATTACAAGGAGAGACTGTCACTACAGAACAAGTCCAATTGGATATTGAGGTAAGAGTTCAACTGTAGGTTGGTATAAGGTACTGGGATTCATTTACTTGTAACCGCTTGTTGTGATAATAGTGGATTCTTGGGAGTGATGATCTTAAAATCACCCAGTGGAGTTTTTGCCGTGTAGGTTTTCCCCATTCGTAAACAAATCACCGTGTCAAATTTATTTTCTGCTGCATATTTAGTTATTTGGTGATTTTTTGTGCTATCACGCGTTTGCATGTTAATTTGATTAATTAATAAATTTGGCTAATTAATCAATTAATTTATCACAATGGGTCAATACGTTTTTGGCCTATCAAAACCCATGATAAAAATGAAATATAATAAAATAAGATCAATTTTGGGCAATCTTTTGGATGGTAACAAGTAATATTTTATGTCACAAGATATGTCAAATGAACAATGAAGTAGTATCTTCTAACTTTTCTCTAATTTGGGTTGAAATACAACATTTGTACAATTTCAATATTTAAAGCATAATTTAATTAAGAAGGAAATTCATTTATTTATTAATTTTATGCTCATAGAAACAACACACCAAACAGCTGAAGGCCCCATAGTCTTATATCATTGATCCATCCAGTTATGCAGCCAATATATACTACTTTGATGCAAGTATCTCATCCCCTTCAAGTTTTTTGTACATATAACGCATAGCATTCCATACATATACACACAGGTTCAAGGCACTCAACCCTGCTAACACCCAATAGAAGTAATCAAGGTGTGCACGATTAAGATTGTTACTGTGCGCGCCTCAGAAGGGAGGTGGACCTAACCTCAACTGGACTCACAACTTATTTGTAATGTGGGTTTAAGATTTCCTACGTTGGGTCGTTCTCGGCACAGAGACTCCACCAAGCTGTTTTCTTCCCCTCTCTCTCTCTCTCTATTCTTTTTAGATCCTTTCCACTCTCCCCTCCCCCAAAAATCAACCCCTTGCTCCATCCCCACTTCTCATATTTATAGCCTTAGATTAGTGGAAGGATCATGATTACTGTCATAGTTAGTGCAATTGGGGGTCCAATATCGTTAATTGTAAGTGGGTTTAGATGAGAGTGGCTTTGGAAATGGTTCCCACTTCAGGAGATATGCTCGGCAGCGACATTTCCCGAGGCTCCGCTGGGCACGTAAGTAAATGGTGGTGAGACTGAATGACTGCAACTATGCTCGGTGACGACCTGCCGAACAAAATCACATGGTAAGGTCAAAAGTGGGCTAGCATCAGCTGCCCGTTCGTTGGGCTTCTTGAATAACTCCGAGCATGGGCTCGTGGCTTTCACGGGTGTGGATTGGGATTCTGGGCCGGGTGAAAGTCGAGGCCTTGGGCCATACCGTTGACCCATGTCCTAAGGCCCAAATGGGCTTAGGTATCAGGGGGTCGTACATTAGCCCCCCCTTGATTCGTGCTCGGCCCTCGGGAACGAATCAAGAAACTTAAAGAGCAGCGGTTACCCGTACAACTCAACGGGTGTATTTTAGGACGGTTCCAGCGATCAATTAATGCATTTCTCAAAAGGGGCGTTGCGTCTGACCTCCCATTTCGGCTGCCATCATTGCCTGTCGATTCGCGTGTCAATTGTTTTTAGTATTCGTAAGGTTTTATCATCCCATCATTACTAATTAATCTCCATTATTGCTCATTAGTCGATGCTTAATCTTCCCTGGCCTCTATAAATAGCCCATTTTTACTCTCATTCTCACTTTTTCACTCTCCTTTTCTTGAAATTTCTCTCTGCCAAGCATCTACCTGCGCCATTGTCCATCAACCCAGAATCTTATCCTCCCTTAAAGCCAAAAGTAAGTCTGCTTCCCCTTTCCCTTGTTTTAATTTCATTTCTCCGAGTTCTCTCTAGTTCTAATCCCTTAAAATGGGTTATGCTCATCTTTTGAATGCTGGGTCTTCCTTAGCCGCCTTTAGGCAAAACTACAATGTCCCCGATGACGTAGAGGTGGCGTATTGCCATGAAAGTGAAATCGTCCTCTACAAAGGGGCGAGCACCGCCTTTTTCCCATTGATGTCTATTCTAGAGGGTGGGGTTAGGTTTCCCATAGATCCTCTCTTGCTCGTCACCCTTAGATACTACGGGTTGAGTCCCGACCAACTTCCCCCCAATTTTTACCAGGTAGTGAGTTGTGCGAGTAGGTTGAACCAAACGTTTGGTCTGCAATTAGACCAGCATGACATAAACCACATGTACAGTTTATGTGGAAAGAAGAAATCTAATTACTATTTAAAGGTTGGAGATATGAGGGTACAGCTGATTTCATGTCTGCCGGACTCTAATAGAAATTCTGCTGGGGAGTACGTCCGGATGCGCAGCAAATGGTTTGCCGGCGATGTCCCTCCCCCCCCCCCCCCTCACGGCGTGAAGTGGGTTCGTTTCGATCCATAATTTGTGCTCCTTCTTTTATAACTGTTTTATTTACCCGAATATTAACTCGTTCCCCCTTTTTCATTGCAGACGGTTCAATGTTTACCCAAGACATCAGAACTGTTCATGTACGGGACCTAAATTTCGTACTTAGGTCCGAGATTTTTGTCCATTGGGACAGGCAGCTCCGGGCGTCTCACCTCATACTTGGTGTAGACCCTGTGTATTCTACTTGGCAATCGTTTAGCCATGCTCTCTTAGTGGATAGCCCCCTGCTCTCTTATATAGATGTTCGGCACGCAAACTTCCTTCCTCCAAAGTTTACAGTAGGTGAAGCTCGGGATATTGGCTGGCGTTATACATGTTCGGATGAGCTAGCTCCCACAAGAGATGAATCAGCCGAACTAGCGTCTCGCCGTCTCCGGGAACTCGCCCACGAAGCCATTCAGCCAGAGGAGCCTGCCGAACCTGAAGCTCCTGTTGAAGAACCCGAACACGCGGCCGCAGAATCCAGTGATTCTTCCAGAACACATCCTACTCGTGGTGAAGAAATGGTGACCCGCAGGACTTTGTCAATTAGCCGGTTTATTCCTAGTGCTCGTTCGGTCGTACAGCAGCAGCCCCCTCAGGGGCGCGGCCAAGCCCCTCCTACTCCTTCTCCCCCTCCTCCCCCTCCTGCACAGACTCGCAAAAGACCACGGACTGTGGAACAGACATCTGCCAATCCGGGCGGTGCTCAGACCCGAACTCTCCTTCAACCATCAAGAGGTGTTACTATCCATAAGTCCCCGACCCAGGTTAGGACACACGTGGCGTCTTCCTCCCAATCAGCACCGGCGTGGCAGCGTAGTTTTGAGCTGGATGGCATGCCTTTCCCTACCAATGCCAATGTTCGGGTATGGGAAAAGGGAGAAAGGGGCCGCATTGCCCAAAACTTAGTTCACGGTCTCCTTCTTCCCGAAGACATGAACGCTTTTGTAGACGAGACTGATGAGTCCATGGGGAGGAGGCTTCAGTGGCATACTATAGCGTAACCTCTCTTTCCTTGTATTTTCCGCTTTCATATGCTCTCATTATTGTCGTATATAGTTTTCCATATTGCCATGCGTGTTTTTGTCGTTTAATCAGGCCGCTCAACTGACTCACATCCTGAACGAGCGGTTGAAAGACCTCTCTGAGGAGGCGATCCAGGAAAAAGCTGGTAGGGACGCAGCCACCAAAACAGCTAAAGAAAAAATAAGAGCCGCCGACGCCGCCGAGAAGAGAGTTGCCGCCGAAGAGAATGCCCGGGCGCTGTTGGAAAAAAGGTTGGAGGAGCTAACAACAAAAGAAGATGAAGCGGATTTGAAGCTGGCCGAAGCGGCGAGCCTGAACGTTGCCCTAACTGAGAAGGTGGCTGATTTGCGGGCCGCTTTGGAGGCTTGTGAAAACAAATGGTACAATGAAGGATTTGCCGACGCCGAGGAGGGCGTGGAACCGATTGTTAGGAAGGCTTGGTAATTATCTTTCCAAGAAGGTTAGATGGCTGCCCTGCATGCTTCAGGAGTGCTCGAAGACTCTCACTTAAGGGATCCTGGCCTGATCCCTTTCCCAGACTCCCTCCCAGGCACGCATAACCCCATGGGACCAATCGATGAGGAGGAGACGGACAGTTTGAAGAAGCTGGTGGAGCAAATTGATGCCCACGTGGAGGTGATTGGGATGGAAGCTACCAACAACCCTCCTACTAACAACCCACCAGGTGAAAATACCCAGTACCAACCCCTTATCTCCGAGCATCAGCCTTTCGAGACGCCGAAAGAGACATAGCCTGTGGACCTTACTGTTTGATCGCCCAATTTATTTTTCGTTATTTCGCTTTCCCTAGGCAGCCTTCTATTTAAGTGTATTTGCCTATGTCACCGGGATGTGGTGACTGAACAATTATTTAATTTCCGGGTTTAACCTTTACGTCATCAAGTTTTGATGACAAGACAATTAGCTCTTTCATGCTCGGTTTTGACTAAGGCTCTTTCATGCTCGGTTTATTTGCCTTGGTTGTTTTTATAAATGTCGAATAATATGCTTCCCCCTTTGTTATATATTTCCTTTTTTTCTTTTCTTTTCTTTTTTCCGCGCATACGTTTTTAGCATTAGATTTCCGTCCGCTCAATAGTATTGATTGGGGTCCGTACTCGCCGGGCTATAGGAATCGGGCCGAGAGGTAGGTTTCTGTCTTTAAGAATAGTTTCCACCTGCTCGACGATTGGGGTCGAACCGAGAAGCAGGCATCTGTCCTTAGGGCGAAGTTTTTAAGGTTTCTACCTGCTCGGTGATGGGGGTCGAACCGAGAAGCAGACATTTGTCCCTAGGGAGAAATCTCTAGATTAAGGTTTCCACCTGCTCGATGATGTGGATCGAACCGGGAAGCAGGCTTACCGCCGACTCAAATAGAGTTAGGGAAGTTGAATACGACAACATAAACGAAACACAATAATACATGACTAAACATTTCAACGTTATATTTGACCTGCGCCTCAGTTTACAATCGATTAATGATAAAACCTTTTTAAGTTGTAGACGTTCCATGGTCGAGGGAGCAGTCTCTTGTCTAAGCTTTCCAGGTAATACGACCCTGCGCCCGCTATAGCAGTGACTCTATAAGGTCCCTCCTAGGTAGGGGCCAACTTCTTAGCGTTTGTGTCTCGCATATTCCCCACTGCTCTCCGTAACATCAAGTCCCCGACACTAAACTCTCTCATCTTTACATCTCAATTGTAGCGACGAGCAAGACTTTGCTAATACTCAATCAGCCGTATAGTCGCTGCTTCCCGAAACTCATCTAACAGATCTAAATGCTCAGTCATCATTAAACTGTTTTGTTCCGGATTGAATCCGCCCACCCGTGTACTGCACAGGTTTACTTCAGCCGGTATCACAGCCTCTGCTCCGTATGTCATGGAAAATGGGGTTTCTCCCATGGAACGCCTGGGCGTTGTCCGGTAAGCCCACAACACATTATGCAATTCTTCGGCCCACCTGCCTTTCGCACCGTCCAACCTTTTTTTTAATCCATTCAAAATTGATTTATTAACTGCTTTAGCTTGCCCATTGCTCTGAGGATAGGCTGGGGTAGAGTATCTGTTCTTGATGCCGAGATTGCAGCAAAATTCGCAGAAAGCCCTGCTGTCAAACTGCAAACCATTGTCCGAAATAAGAAAGTCTGGTACTCCGAACCTAGTAACTATATTCTTCCATACGAACTTTTTGACGTCTACATCTCGAATGTTAGCTAAGGCTTCTGCCTCTGTCCATTTAGTGAAATAATCTACTGCTACTAAAACAAACCGCCTATTGCCCGTTGCTCGGGGAAATGGACCCAGAATATCCAACCCCCATTGCGCAAAAGGCCAAGGGCTGCTGACTGGATTCAGGTGTCCCGCTGATTGGTGTATCAAGGGGGTGTGCTTTTGGCACCACTCACATTTTCGTACATATTTGGCAGCATCTTTTTGCATCTTCGGCCACCAAAATCCCTGTGTCATTGCTCGGTGTGCTAACGAACGTTCCCCCACATGGCTGCCACACACACCTTCATGTAGTTCGGCTAGCAATTTGTTTGCTTCTCAAGGATATAGGCATAAGAGATATGGCCCCCCGAAGGATCTCCGATAGAGCTTTCTCTCTGCCGACAACCAATATCGAGGGGCTACCCTACGAACCTTGCCGGCCTCCTTCTCGTCATCCGGGAGACAATCTTCAGCTAAGAAGTCCACAATCGAGTCCATCCAACATGGCTCAGTCATTGAAACTGCTGTAACACTAACTCCGGCGATGTCAACGTTGGTTATGGTACTAATACTCAGTTCCGTTATAAGTTCTACCTTGATCATTCGAGGAACGTCGTCAGTTATTGCCGAGGCCAACGTAGCCAAAGAGTCGACATGTCTGTTCTGCCCTCGGGTTATCTGGACCACTTTCGCCGTAGAAAACTTGTCCATGACCTGTTTTACCACCCGTAGGTACTCTCTCATCCGTGGATCGTGAGCCTCGAAACTGCCCTACACCTGGTTAACCACTTGAGGAAGAAGAGAGTGAGGAAGATAGGCCAAGTCCACGGCAGCATAAGCGTGGTGCACCAGCTTCAGGCGCTTGTTTCTCAGAAGTGCGTGAAGATCGACGCGCGCGTGGTTTGCGTTTTCGGTTCCGAGTCCGATGCGGCCGAGGCCGAGGCCGAGGCGAGGGCGGTGGTGCTCGTCGACGTGTATCTGCCGATCGCCGTGTGGAGCGGCTGGCAGTTCCCCCGGTCCGGCTCGATCGCCGCCGCGCTTTTTCGGCACTTGAGGTAAGCAGTTTTTGGTTAATTTGGTTGATTTTGTGATGATGATGATGATTTAGCGAAATTTGATTGTTATATGTATGTATTGAATTGACCAAATGTCATCGGTTTTTCGAGTAATTAGATTCGAGTTTAGGGTTTATATGGTATGGTTTTTTTGTCCACATTGTAATTTTGTGTGCATTTAGTTTTGATAAAATTTCGACAGTTACAATTCGAAAGGGACGATTTTGAATTCTGGACGTGTCCGTTTACTGTGGTCTTTAACAGATTAGTTAGAGTCGACTACATGTATTCTTTTCCTCCGTTCTGTTCTATCTGAAAAGTCATACTCTCTGACACTTTCTTAATTGACGTATCTTTTTTTTTTTTTTTGACATCTACTAATGTTATTTTTGGTCTTCCCGTACTTTTTTTTCATTCCCTTAACTGGGTGTATTAATCGCTCTCCTTTGAATCTTATCTTTCCGCGTCTAAAATATAGTGAAAGTATTGTTACGATGACATGTCTAACTGGTGGTCTTACTAGATTGATATGGCACCATAAAACAGATAGGTTCATGTGGATGCATTATGGGCTTTTTCTCTTTTCCTAGCTACACGCTGACATAGTACGATAACATTTTCTGCAGCTGTGACTGGGGCGAGAGAACTTCGATGCTTGCTAGTGGACAGCGATGTATAGAAGCTCAAGGAGCTGATAAGAGCGTTTGGAATCTTTCTGATTGTCATGTTCTTGGATGCAAGCTGCATTACAATGTCACCGATTCTTCAAAGAGAAGGCTGTTTGAACTTCATGAAATTTTTAAGAGCATACCCAGCTTGATGAAGAGGGAACAGCTTGATTCTTCAAGAATAATGCCTGTAGATGGCATTTATAGATCTGGCATTTGGGACTTATCAGATGACATTTTGATTAATATACTAGCTACGCTTGGTCCAACGGACCTTGTGAAGGCTGCTGCAACGTGTCGGCATCTAAAATCCTTGGCCGCATCAATCATGCCATGTATGAAACTAAAGCTTTTTTCTCATCAGCAGACAGCAGTTGAGTGGATGTTGCAGCGTGAGCGCAATGCTGAAATTATGCCACATCCTTTATACATGGCTTTCTCAGCAGAAGATGGATTTAGTTTCTATGTAAATATTGTTTCTGGTGAAATAGTCACAGGAATAGCTCCTAGTATCAAAGATTTTCGTGGGGGTATGTTCTGTGATGAACCTGGCTTAGGCAAGACCATAACTGCTCTTTCCCTTATTCTGAAGACACAGGGAACATGGGCAGATCCACCAGAAGGGGTGCAAATAACCTGGTGTATGCATAACGGTGACCAGAGATGTGGCTATTATGAGCTTAGTGGTGATAATGTCACTGGTGGGATCACGTTCTTGGGAAAAAGGGATGTAGGTCAGAATGCTCGAAGAGGCATGGAGGACTTGACCCACTCCTCACCTAAAAGAGCCAGGTTAATGGGTTTTGATGATCAGATTGCATTTGATGATTTATTTCCTAGTAGAGGAAATAAATCACCTATATCTGCATCCTCTAGTTCAGCAATGTCTGTGGTTCAATGCTCTAGGGACTTGAGCTTCATCAAGAAAAACCTTTGTTCCGAATATGAAGGAGCAGCTGGTTTTTCTAAAGAAAAGAAGGTTGGGGGAAATTCAAGTAGATGTAAGCGTGCCTCTATTTGTCCAAGACGTTTTTCTCAGGAAAAGCAAGTTGAAGTTTCATATGGAGTATCAAACTGTTGCAAGAGGCCTGGCAAGGCTGTTGCAGATTATCTCGAGTATAATGACACCTGGGTTCAATGTGATGCTTGTCGCAAGTGGCGAAAGCTTATAGAAACTAGGGCTGCTGATGTTACTGCAGTATGGTTTTGTAGTATGAATACTGATCCTTTATATCAGAGCTGTAGTGTTCCTGAAGAATCTTGGGATAATTGCAGCCCAATAAGATATTTACCTGGATTCTACACCAAAGGAACTTCTGCGGGTGAGGAACGAAATGTTTCATTTTTCACCAGTGTGCTTAGGGAGCACTATCCATTGATTAATTCTGAAACAAAGAAAGCCTTAACTTGGTTGGCTAAACTTACTCCAGAGAAACTCTCACACATGGAATCAATTGGCTTACGAAGTCCTTACTTAGGCACTTGTGTTATGCCTTTTAGGAATGCCCATGGCTTCGATAAGATATTCAGTGCATTTGGTCTCATGAAGAGAGAAGAAAAGGGTATTTGTAAGTGGTATTATCCACGAGATCTTGACAACTTGGCCTTTGATGTGGCTGCTCTCAGGATTTCTCTCTGTGAGCCACTGGATTCTGTCAGGTTATATTTGTCCAGAGCAACCCTAATTGTTGTTCCATCAAATCTAGTTGACCATTGGAAAACTCAAATCGAAAAGCATGTCAGTCCTGGTCAGTTACGTGTGTATGTTTGGACTGATCATAGAAAGCCTCCTGCTCACAGTCTGGCATGGGATTATGATATTGTCATAACAACCGTTAGTCGTTTAAGTGCAGAGTGGAGCCCCCGAAAGAAGAGTGTACTGATGCAAGTGCATTGGCTTAGAGTCATGTTAGATGAGGGACACACCCTTGGCTCAAGTGTTAACTTGACAAACAAATTGCAAATGGCTATTTCATTGGTGGCTTCAAATCGGTGGATATTAACAGGAACTCCAACTCCTAACACTCCCAACAGTCAACTATCACATCTTCAACCATTGCTTAAGTTTCTTCATGAGGAAGCTTTTGGACAGAATCAAATGTCTTGGGAAGCTGGTATTCTTAGGCCATTTGAAGCAGAGATGGAGGAGGGACGGTTACGTTTGTTGCAGTTGCTTCAGAAGTGCATGATCAGCGCAAGAAAGATGGATTTGCAAAATATTCCACCCTGCATTAAGAAAGTTATGTTTCTTGATTTTACTGAGGAACATGCAAGAAGTTACAATGAATTAGTAGTTACAGTGCGGCGCAATATACTAATGGCTGACTGGAATGATCCTTCTCATGTTGAGAGTCTACTGAATCCAAAGCAGTGGAAGTCTCGAAGTGCAACTGTCAGAAATGTCAGGCTGTCTTGCTGTGTGGCTGGACATATTAAAGTTACAGAAGCTGGAGAAGATATTCAAGAAACAATGGATGTTTTAGTTGAAAAGGGTCTGGATCATACTGCGGATGAGTATACTTATATAAAAAATTACCTCCTCTATGGTGGGTATTGTGTCAGGTAATATTTGGTATTTGAGGCTTCATGTGGATTTTTTGTTGTCTGTTTTTGAATTTTTTATCACATTTGAATCACTGATTACATGTTTTTCTTTCTATGTTAGATGTAACGAGTGGTGCCGTTTACCTGTCATTACACCATGTAGGCATCTTTTGTGCCTTGATTGTGTTGCTTTGGACAGTGAAAAGTGTACTTATCCTGGATGTGGTAACTTATATGAGATGGAGTCTCCTGTTGTACTAACCCGGCCAGAAAATCCTAACCCAAAGTGGCCTGTGCCCAAAGATCTTATTGAGTTACAACCATCATACAAACAGGCAGGCTTAGCTATAAGAAAAAGTTGAATTTTGTCTAATTTCTATTTCTTTTTTGGTAAACAAAATGTTTATCTATATATACAATTTTGTATTTATACAGGATAACTGGGATCCTGATTGGCAATCAACATCTAGCAGTAAAGTTACTTACCTTGTACAGAGGTTGAAAGCTTTGCTTGAAGCTAATAGAGAGGTTGGTCACTACATGGGAGAAGGCAAAATTGTGAAGTGTGTGGATGAGCTAGTTTATCCCTCTCAGATGAGTGATGCAAGGGTCTTGTCCCTGGATGATTGCTCTAGAGCGAGCAGTGAGACTCAGAAATTTTCCCCAGAAAAAGTATTAATCTTCTCTCAATTTCTTGAGCACATACATGTCATTGAACAACAGGTAGTTGCTGTATAACATAGGCTGAGCATGGCTCTGTGTGGTTCTACACATACAATTAATGGTTGATTGTTAATGTATTCCATTTCTGTGGCAGTTAACTATTGCAGGTATCAAATTTGCTGGGATGTATAGTCCAATGCATTCTAGCAACAAGGTATATCCTTTTCTTTCCCCATATTGTCTAAATTTATTACATGTTCTTGTATTGACGCACTTTTACTGGTTCAGATGAAGTCACTGGCCATGTTCCAGAATGATGAAAGTTGTATGGCACTTTTGATGGATGGAAGTGCTGCATTGGGGCTCGATTTGAGCTTTGTAACGCATGTATTCCTAATGGAACCAATTTGGGACAAAAGGTAATACCTTATTTTGGTACTGTATGGAGATTTAGGGGAAAAAAATCATTTTGATTTCCAAGACTTCAGAAAGATCATCCTATTCCAGATTCTTTTTATTTTAAAAGTAAGATTTTATTAATTATTTAAATAATAAAGTGAAGCGTGGTTTTTATTCTACCAATCTTCTGGTGAAAAGTTAAACTGTATATGCAATGGAAACATTATTATTTCCAAGTTATCCAACCATGACCACCATATCAGCTTATGCTTGAATCATTACACCTCTGCCACCACATTGGCAGCACCATGACTTTCTATCGTTGCTGCATGCATGTGCGATGAAGCCCATTGTGTCATTCTTACTAGATGAATACTGATACTACCATTATAGCTGCCATGCTACTGCAACCACCACTCCAACTGATGCTGAAACCAATTCTGTTGGAGCTATTGCTGCAACCTTGGCCATAAATTCCTTGGTTTTGTTATAACATCAATACATTGTTGCCACCATTTAGTTAAAAGCACGACCTCCTAGGATCTTCAGTTAAAATGCTTCCTAATGTTTTGCTTCAAATCTCTTATAACCTGAAATGTGTTGTATTATTTAGTAAGAAAAGATTAGTTATGGTGTTATTATACTCAATTTTGCTATTAGCATATTATAGGTAATTTACTCTGATTAAGTGAGTTACATATACTTCACAATGAATTCCAAACTACCTAAGATGCCACTCTTCTTTGTCAAAATTTTGCTAACCTTTTCACTTGTAAAATTATATATATTTGCTGACCTTATCAGGTTCAATATTTAAGCTTATGTTTGGTTCACAATTATGCTTTAAAAAATTATCCATGTTATTAACTTTGTACATTATCTAGTGTTCTTTTGAACATAATGATCAATCTGTCTCTCTTTTCCAAAGATAATGACTTGTTCTATTGGTTTAGTATGGAGGAACAAGTTATAAGTCGTGCTCATCGGATGGGTGCTACTCGGCCTATTCATGTGGAAACTTTAGCAATGCGTGGTACAATTGAAGAGCAAATGGTGCACTTCTTACAGGTAAACCAATCTTTGACTGTAAGTTGACTGTCAAGAGTATCTGTGCGTCAGTCATGATATGTAGATCTTAAATGGGCAGTGTTTTGTTGCACACCTGTGTGCCCATACAGACTGATGTGCAACAAGTTTTTCCCATATTAAATAATCCAGTTCCATGACAAACATATTCTTCTCTTCCATATGCATTATTAGACACGCATTATTAGACACTCCTCATGTCATAATCGTGCCAATTTGACCTTTACCTGGCAAAAAAAAGGTTATGCTCTGTTTAGTAAGAGGAAGAGTCAAGTCAAAGCAGTCAGAGTATTTGAAATCTAGGATTGAAATTGGTCTCTTTCATCATTGGGCGTTTCTGTTGTTTCTGGCAAATCTGATTTCACTTGTCCTTTTCTTTATGTTGGAAGCTTATACGTTTCTATAGGTTAAAGATCAGTTTTGTTTGCTTTATGATGATTTACATCTTTATACCACATGGATCTGTGATTTAATTTTTTTTAGACATAACTGCCAATGAGCTACAGCCTATAGCTCAACTAGCACTTCCTTCTCCCATAATAACGGGATGGAGGGTGAGGTCAGGGGTGTTCTAGATCCACTAAGTGTGTGTGTGTAGCTTACCTAATACCTTGGTCTTCTGTTTATTTTATCCTTTATTCTTTTTCCTTACATTTTTTTTCCCTCCAAAATATCCATTGTGGTCCTTCAGGATGCTGTTGACCGTAGAAGATTCTTGAAGGAAGAGTACAGAAAACCTGATCGTGAAGGGCCAAGAACTCATCGTACATTACATGATTTTGCTGAGAGCAATTATCTCTCTCATCTTGGTTTTGTGCGCACTAATCCAAAGACTTAAAGGTTCATGAAACATTTTTTACCATTGTAACTGTACTGACTTATCTGTTTATTCTGTACAGAGATGGCTCAAATTATTCTAGGACATACTAATGACATATTTGTAAGATCCCAGTGTGTTCTGAACTATATGCATTAAAAAACAAAAACTGGTCATTGCGAACCTCAGT
This sequence comes from Notholithocarpus densiflorus, assembly GCA_030021035.2. Taxonomy (NCBI): domain Eukaryota; kingdom Viridiplantae; phylum Streptophyta; class Magnoliopsida; order Fagales; family Fagaceae; genus Notholithocarpus; species Notholithocarpus densiflorus. The sequence goes on from JARYZH020000126.1 coordinate 1,090,414, forward strand.
TAACTAAGATGGTTCAGGTTCACTGATTTCGTCATTTATGTTTTCAAAAAGTCAAAATACCTTTCTCTTTATGAATTGGTTGGAGTTGGAGCATCTAAGCAGAGTAGCGGTTCAAATTTGAGTTTTTCTGTTTATATACAAAATGACAAAAGCTATTAAAGTTGATGCTTGTGTCTTGTTCCCAGATACGATACAATGCTATGCTATGGCTATTAGCAGAGATTAGAAAGTGATCAAAGTTGTCCCATAAAGCTTCTAACTTGCACCATGGATTTTCTTTCTTGTTTTACTACAGTACTTTTGGTATTTCACTTTATTCTTGAAAGCAATTTTCTCTAGAAATAAATCTTTCTTCTTCTTCTACTTCTTTCTTTTTTTATTGGTGTAAATCTCATATGCTTGTAAGCCTTTAACTGTGTTTATAATAAGAATCTTGTGGATTATTGGTTATAAAGTATGGAGAATGTTAACCAGCACCGCCTGGTGCTAGTTAAGCGCAGAAAAGACAAAATATTTGTCAGAAAAAGTTTAAAAAAAATATATATATATATATATATATCTGAAATAGTATCTACAAGACTGAAAAAGTGACATAAATTGAAGAAAAAAAAAACAAATGTTATGTCAGAAAAAAGTGTGCTTAACGGGCACCGCACAGTGCCCGTTAACACAACCCATAAAGTATTGATGTAAAATGTATAGAACAAAGAATAGAATTAGGAAGTACATAAAAAATTTCATAATCATTTTACAATTGCAAGTGTCAAAATATAATTAAATGAGCATTACTTTTTGTTAGGTTCTAAGACTTTAGGAACTAATGTATTAGAACTTCAATTTGTATTATGTTGGTAAACCATGATCAAAACATAGAGTCTAGGTTTAGACTTGCTCAAAGTATGTTTATTTGTAAAATTGGAATCGAGTGATTGCAGAATTTATTAGACTAAATCTGCAAGGCTCGATCGATCGAAAATTAGACTCGATCGACCAAACCACATGTAGATTTATTTTTCTACAGAATTCCAATTCAGCCCAAACTCTACTTAAACGTATTGGGTTTCAAGTAAAACACTCTTATATATAAAAGAAACCCTAAAACGTTTTTATATGTTCTTAGAGAGATTGTAGTGCATCTTGTGCCTCTTTTATAGATCTAGGGTTTGTACCCAAAGCTCTCTAAGGTTGCTCTTTATGCTCTGTGTGTAAATCTTTTGTGAGATCTAGAGGTGTTTGCCTTCACATACACTTAGGGTTTCCAATCTCAAGATTGATGTCAAGAGTTTGGTGATCAATTCAATTGCTAATTCAAGAGCTTAAAGATATACAAGCAGGAGTTCTTGTGCTTGCTGGGAATCCAAGCAAAAAGTAGTCCGTGGACTCGGAGCTGTCACATGGTCGTGGTAGTAAGTTTCCTACTCGAGGTAGCAATAGGATGTTAGTAGTCTAAGTCGCTATTGTGTAAACTTCAATTCTTTCATAGTGGATTCGTTTTACTTTAAGGATAGCTAGGTTAAATCCTCCCCAAGTTTTTTACCGGTTTGGTTTTCTTGGGTTATCATATTGTTGTGTTCTTTATTTTCCGCATTTTACAATGATATGATATATTTGTGTTAACCTAGATCTGTTTAATTTGGCTAAGTAATCTCTTGACTAATTAACTAGGTTAATCTAGTTGTATTTTAAGGAGTCTAAAAACGTACAAGTGGTATCAAAGCAGGTTGCTCTTTTGTTTTAGATCTTTTGATCTAAGAGCTGATCCTTGACCCCTGTTGTCATGGATAATTTGAAGTGTCTTTCTGATCATGTTTCTGCTCATGTTTCTGTTGATCTTATTGATGCCTGTGAAACTCTCCATTAGGAATTATTGAAATCTATGAAAATTGCTAAGAAATTCAAGGAAGAGTTAAAATTGGCTAATCTTGAAAAAGAGGAATTGGTTGTTAGATTAGATGAATCTAATAAAAAGAATGAATTTTTGAGAAATCAAATTTCCTCTCAAGATGAAAAGATGAAAAGCTTGGAGCAAGAGTTAGTTGAATCTAATGCTAAAATTAAAAATTTGACTAGTACCAAGCCTGCTGTTGATAACAGAAGTATTTCTAGTTCTTTTAAGCTTAAAACTGAGAAAGTTTATATCCCTCCTTTCAAAATGAATAATAAAGAAAATGCTTATTTTGCTAGGTTAGACAAAAGTAAAAGTTATCATGTAGACGCTGAAGTTTCTAAACCTATGTCTAAACCTACTGTTAAAGAGCATAATAAATCTGTTTTTGTGCCTACTTGTCACCTTTGTGGTGTTGTTGGTCATATTAGACCAAATTATTTTTTGTTGAGGCAAAAACCAAAATCTGAGACTAGATTTGTTGTTAGGAATACTGATGTTCCTAAATTGTTCATGTTTGTCACTTTTGTGGTGTCTCCAGTCACATTCGTCATAATTGTCATAAATTGAAATTTAAAAATTCTGTATTTCAATCTAGGATATGTGATGATATTTCTCCTGCCATAAGTCCATATAAATTGTTTCATATTCTTTTGAAAAATTTAAACTTGTTGGCTTGTGAAAGGAATTTGCAGGATTTTAGTCTTTCTCAGAAGATTGGTATAATCCCTCAAATACACTCTGCTTCTCATGGATTTTCACCTATAAAGCCAAAGACTCAAATACACTGTGTGTGAATCTTTTGTGAGATCTAGAGGTGTTTGCCTTCACAAACACTTAGGGTTTCCAATCTCAAGATTGATGTCAAGAGTTTGGTGATCAATTTAGTTGCTGATTCAAGAGCTTAAAGATATACAAGCAGGAGTGCTTGTGCTTGCTGGGAATCCAAGAAAGAAGTAGTCCGTAGACTCGAAGCTGTCACGTGGTCGTGGTAGTAAGTTTCCTACTCAAGGTAGCAATAGGATGTTAGTGGTCTAAGTCGCTATTGTGTAAATTTCAATTCTTTCATAGTGGATTCGTTTTACCTTGAGGATAGCTAGGTTAAATCCTCCCCAGGTTTTTTACCGGTTTGGTTTTCCTGAGTTATCATATTGTTGTGTTCTTTATTTTCCGCACTTTACAATGATATGATATATTTGTGTTAACCTAGATCTGTTTAATTTGACTAAGTAATCTCTTGGCTAATTAACTAGGTTAATCTGGTTGTATTTTAAGGGGTCTAAAAACGTACACTTTTATATGGATTTACTACTAATACTATTTTTATTATTATCAATTATAACTTTGCACCATAACAGTCGGGAGAAGAAAAAAATAAAAAAAATAAAAGTGAATTTCCGTATCTTGATAAAACAAAAATCATAGAATTGTCTCAAAAAAAAAAAAAAAATCATTGATTTTAGTTATTGATTCGTTTACGATTAGAATTGCTTAAGTGGGAGAAACCTATTTTTGAGGGAACAATTTATTGTGGAGAGTTAAAATGTGTTTGAATATTGAGTTGAAATGGAAGACACGTGTGAAACACACCATGCTTTGAATATGACACTCGGCGTTACAAAGTACAAAGTCAAAGGTGGTGTTGGTGGGAAAGCGCCAGCGTAAAGAAAATTTTCAACAGTGATGCTAGGTTGTACCTAAAATTAAATAATGAGTTAGCTCAAAATTCTGAATTGTCTTATAATTGTGTTGAAGTTTTTGTAATGGAGTTTTTAAGTTTTTGTAGTAACATTTCCTTATGTTTTAAATGTAATTGCTCTTTATAATTCATGTTAACCTAACAATTTTTTTACAGCTGCTAGCTTTTTATTTATTTGGTATTTTGCTATTTGGTTTGTATTAAATATATTGTTGAGCTAGGTTCCCTTTTTTATGACTTATAGCACAAGACATGTTCTTGGAGTTACTAAAACTCTATGGTACTTAAAAGTGAAGTTGATATTTTGTTTGTGTTGTTATTTGGTAGGAGATTGATTAAGGTATACACTGTAAATGCAACATTTGATATGATGTTCAATTTAATATTTTTTAGATTTATTTATGTAAGATCTCAAACAATTTATTGATCTATCAATGTACATATTTAATATATATTTATTACATGAAAGTATCTCATCCCCTTCAACTTTTTTTTTACACAAAACGCATAGCAATCCCTATGTAAACACACAAATTCAAGGTGCTCAACCCTGCTAGTACCCAATAGAAGTAACCAAGGTGTGCACATTTAAGATTGTTACCAAGCCATTTTTCACCACAGCTTGAGCTGATAGCCTGCACAATATATATAATAGTAGATCCAATTAAGCTTCCAACTCCTACAACAGTAACATATGTTGCTGCTCCCAAGCTTCTCAAGGACTCTGGCATTTGATCATTGGACAATTCTTGGAGCCCAACACATATTGGCCAAGCCACAAAGTATGTATTGTGGAAGTAATCACCACACACTCATAGGAGCAATTGCTTCAAGCTTGTCCATGAGGTCATATTCTTTTGCAATTGTAACTTTTTTGGCCTCTACTAGAGTCTAGAGCTGCCACAACCATAGTGAGCAATGATAAACATAAACCAAGGCCTACCCTTTGTAGCATTGTAGTTCAAGAATGGTGTCATGAGATTTTTATTGTAATTGGGACCAAAATCGATCGTACAATGGAATAGTGATGATGATATAGTGAGGTCGAGAAGGGCTTAAAGCCTTAAAGTGCTGCTGCCTGAAGCAAAAAGTTGGGTCCGATTGATCAGATCATTGTACAAACACTCTTTCATGCGCAAACATAAGCAACTAGCACCATTTCTCTCTAAAATATTTTTCAGGGGGATATAATAATGATTCTTGTATCATACAGGTTATTACTATATATATATTGAGACTATTATTGGCTAACTGTCACCACACGGCATAATTTTCCTCACTGTGTAACGATGAAATCCCACTAACTACCTCAAGATGTAATTTGGCATATTACTTTGCTCAAAATATCTAAAGGTTTTAATCTGATAGCCCCCTTATGAAAGTTGTGTTGATAACCATTAAATCAAATGTTTCATTTATCAAGTATGGTGCTAGAGATAAAACTATTTGTCATAAAAATTTTAGTCCCTTATGCTTTGACTATGTTAGAAAAGGATCAAACATAAATTGGGTTATAGCTCAACTAACATTTCCTTTTCTCATAATAATAAAATAACGGTTGAGATCATAAATTTAAGAGATTCACTAAATCTGTATATAACTTAACAAAAATAAAATAAAATTTTCACAATTTTTTTTTCAAATGTTGAGGTGAGGAATAATGATTGGACTAATATTGCTTTTACATGACTCACTACTAAGACCACTTGTATTTGCACTAATCATAATACATTGCTTTGTCCGTTTTAAAAATATTTGTATCTCTAAACCTATTGATAAAACAATAGAATTGTCTTAAATCCCAAAAAAAAAACTTTGATTTCCGTGAAACAAATAAAACTTAGGCTGTGTTTGGCTCTATGTAAAAAGTTTCGCAAGTTTAAAATATTTTTTGGAAAAGAAAATATTTTCAGGTGTTCGGTGGCACTCTAAAAAATGCTTTGAAAAATATTTTAAAAAACACATTTTCTACTAGTTGCTCACATTTTCTCAACTACCAAATAAATATATAATATCATTTCGCAATATATAAACACAAAAGAAACAAATCCGGTCAAATTGAGAGAGAGAGAGAGTTTGAGGAAAAGAGAGGCAGATTGAGAAATAGATGGAGATTAGTCATGGGCTAGCTGGTGGTTCAATCTAGAGGTGTTGGAGGCGAGATCGACCGGCAGAGGCAACTAGGTCACGGTGGATTGCTCGACTTATGGTAGTTTTCTAGACATGGGTAGAGAAAAAGAAGGCAGATCAGTGACATGGGTGGCAGAGGGAGAAAGAGAGAGGAAGATGGAGGAAGAGAGAAAGGAGGAGGAAGAGCTTTGCTTGATCGGCAATGAGAGGCACGGCTCATACGGCGGTGGAGTCAATCTTGAGTTCAGGTGACCTCTCTCTCTCTCTCTCTCTCTCCATGTTCAGTTTTTTTTTTTTTTTTTCTCTGAAAATGGTTTGAAGGTAAAATAGATGTGTAATCTATTTTACACTTCAGGCCTTCATATTTTACAGTCAACGGAAATGATTTTCCATTTAACTTAATTTTCCAACCAACCCAAACACCCTTCGTGGTGTAAAAAAATTTTCGTATTCTTTTTACACCCGAAACAAACACAGCCTTAAACTCAAATAACATGCTCTATGTGTGTGTGTCTATATATAAATATATATATATATATATCAATTTTAGTTAATTGAGTTGTGCAATTGGTGGTTAGGGTGCGGTGGAAGGATTGGCTGGTTGCATGATCTATTGTGTTTTGTTTTTGAAGAGAAGAAGGATTGAGTAAAAAAAAAATTGAGATAGAAAACAAGTGCCAAATAGATTTGGGTGGGAAAATACTAGAAAACTATTTTTAAGAACAATTTCTCAAAACAAATAAAAACAAAAATTTTAAAAACACATAACTAAATTTGTTAGCAAAAGGCCTAGTGATATGTATATTTGTATATTGTATTAGAACAAAAAATTGGTTTAGAATCACTTATCTTAATTACCATCTAATTATCCAAGGAGCCTCCCTAAAGTAAAGAAAGAACATCATTCTATTGAATTTGATTGGCTATGCATTAATATTCTTGAAAAAAAAATGAGCAACTACTGTTCCACTCATGGACGGAGGTAGACTTGGATATTGCCCCCCTAATTATTTTTATAAAAAAAAAATATATTAGCATATACATGGGTATTAATTATAACAATTTTGTTCTATAAAATTACATTTTGCCCCCTTAACAATACCATTGATTCTTTTAAAAGTAATACTACAGTCACAAAATTTTTTATAACATTTTTACAAATTATTGAGGTAATAAATTTTATTGATTTGCATTTAGGCCCACCACTTTTATCACTTTTTTAACTACTAATAATCACTCACAACATTAGCGATTTGTAAAAAAAAAAAAAAAAAAAAAAAAATTGTAACTCCAGCATTTTCCTCCTTATTGTTAGGACATATGTGGAACTTATTAGAGACATATGTTATGTAAATTGGCTAATTCTTTGACAAAACACATTTTACTTGTAATTTGGTAAATCTAGGATGGGTTTAGTACTTCAAGAAATAAGAGTTTAAGTTTAGTATTGAATCCATGCAAATTTGTCTAAGAAATAAGTGAAAAAGTGTTATTCATTAAAGCTTGACAGATCATATCTATCGAGGTTTAATGCTGATGCTCGATGGCAGCTCGACAAAAGCTGTATTTATCGAGAATTACGAAATTCAAATTTTCAGATCTAATTTCACCGATATCCATGTGTATTTGAGTAGGATTTCTTTTCTCACAACCCTAGACATATATAAGGATTATTTTAAGAGCCGTCAAAGATGATGCAACTTGATGCAAAGTCATTGTGACCAGAGATAGAATTTGCTCTAATTCATCATATTCTCTGTAGAAGCTACTGCGTCTTTGCGCCAAGGGTTTTGTGACTAAGGAGCTTCCTGATCTTCATTATTAAATGAACTGAAAAACTTTGCAGTTAACATCTTTCTCAAGTTGGTATGTTAGTCACGTACTAGGATCCGTGCATCATTGGTTAGTCACGTATTGGGATTCGTGCATTGAAATGAGAGATTGTCGCTATATTACAAGTCCAATTGGGTATTGAGGTAAGGGTTCAACTATAAGTTGGTATTAGATACTGGAATTCCTTTTACTTGTAACCGCTTGTTTTGATAATAGTGGATTCTCGGGAGTGGTAATCTTAAATTCACTCGATGAGGTTTTGCCTCTATAGTTTTCCTCATTCGTAAACAAATCACCTATGTCAAATTTATTTTCCGCTGCATTTAACTTAGTTGGTGATTTGTTTGTGCTACCACGTTTATTATTTGTAATTGAATCTAATTAATTTCACTTGGCTAATTAATTTGACTAAGTTACCAAATGAGTCAATACATTCTTGATCTATCACTTTTGAAGGCCTAAAAAAAATTTATAGGTCTAAAATCTAGAGCAAAATATACAAGTCCAAAGAAATTAGCCTAACAACAAAAATTACCAATAGTAAAGCTAAAAATAATTAAACTCAATCAACCAATTTTACCCAAGACAAACTACCCAGTCCTTTAAAAAAAATTAAATAAAACAGTTTTGTCGACACATCAAAAGTACACAAAAAAAAATAAATAAAAAACCCCCTTAGCCGCCAACAATGGGGAACACACAAGATACGCCAATCCAAGTGTTGACATTCTTAGCTGCTGTGGAGATGGGTTCTTGGAGTTCATCTGTGAGGTACATGATGAAGTTACTAGCCAAGCCACAGAATCTGAATCGCTCTGCCACTTCAACAACTGCAAAACGAAGTAAAAAGAATCGATAACCAAGTTTTGAGAGTAGCTATTTAATTAAGAGGAGGAATTAAATTGATTGTCTTGGCTTACAGATGATGAAAATGGCAGCAATCCATCCACCTTTGGACTGTTTTCTAGGGATGAAGAGCTTCTTGGTTGGTATCTTCAAGGCATTATCTATGATTTCTGATGTTACAGACTACAGAGCTAGCTCTCTATGAAGGTTAGGTGCGAAGATAAAGGACTTGGACTAATGACATGCTTAGGCACTGCAATAATTTATTTCATAATTAAAATTTTATTTTCTATAATCTGACATTGTGCATAGTGCTAACTACCCGTATTTAAAATTTCAAATGATGTAACATTAACTAGATTTTTTTTTTTTTTTGGTAATATTTAATCTGAAATATGAAATGAATCAATTTGAAAAAGAAGAATCCTAATTTCCTTCCCAATACAGATTATCCAATTTCAGTTGCCATTTTGGAATTTTAGAAGTCAAGGGAATTGCAATCAAGTCAAAAACAAATGGGGATTCAGAAAAAGGAAAAATTATGCTGAAGTATTTACCTAATGATAACTCTGCCATTTTTTTTTAATCTTTTGTTGGCCTCCTCTTCCATACATGGGCTTGGTCCGCACAATGAAAAAGAAGCACCTAAGTATCCTAGTCTTTGGCCCAGCTATATGCTCTTGGTGGGCCCTAATTGGCCAATTTTTGTTGGCTGGTTTCATGATCTTTGTGGGCTATATTAATGACAGTTTTTTTGGGATGATTGCATGGGCCCAAATTAAGCCAAATTCACATATTGATTTTGTCAGATACATAGTCCACATTTACAAGTTGTAGGCTTGAATTACTGATAAATGGGCCTTAGGCTTTTTTAATTTGTTGCCCAAAATGCTCTTAACAAAGGTCTGAAAGGGAGGAAAAGGTGGAGAAATAGCTTATCATAGTAGAAAACAGTGAACCTAAACAATTAGAAAAGAGAGATGTTACGTCTACAACATTTTTATAATATTTTTACAACATTTTTACAACAAATCACAAGTGGTTAGTTGTTATTGATTCAAATTTGAAACTAATACTAAGATTACTTTTTTGCCCCAACAATAACAACCTGTCACTTAAGATTTGTTGTAAAAATGTTGTAGACATATCATTTCTCATTAAAAAATGAACCAAATTGATGTAGTAGTGGTCAATTAGACATGTCATAAATCCTATGAGTGACTGAAGTGCCACAAATAATGTGTACCTAACCATGGAGCTGAGCATCTGGGGTTTTATCAAATTCCATTTGATAACCGAAATAATTACCAAGTGGAGACACTACAAAATGGTCCGAAGCTCTGCTTATATTATTTTTCATTTTTTTTTTTATGCTGCTGTGTTAATAGTCCACTTCATCCATTCTCCCTAATGTTTCTGAAAGAAAAATAAAGAAAGAATGAAAATTTCCCTATGACCATCAAAGAGCCCAACTATTTAGTTCAAATTCTGTAGTCAAGTAAGTAACTAAAGATGCACACACAAACATATTTAGTATTTACTGATATACATTAAACAGTTAAGGAAAATATTCTTTCAAAGATCTTCAATTTTTTTTTCACATTATATAGGCATTCAAACACATACATATTTACTGGTTTATCTTCTTCTCTCTTTTTTTTCTTTTTTATTTGAGGAAAAGCCCTAGGGATAGGGTATATTATTAATCAATGAGACTAAGATCAAAGTTGTAGACATCAAGAATGTCAAAAAGAACAGACTCCATGCAAACATGAAAAGAATTACAACTTGCAAGCTTATAAGCCACACAATTACCTTGCCTTTTAACATGGCGAAAGTAAACATTTCTAAGTGAAGAACTAAGTAACTTAATGTCTTGTATTATATGCCATACTTCAGAGTAGAGCATATTTTCACCATTGATCGAGTTGATAATGATTTTTGAATCTCCTTCCACTACCAAACTCTCAAAACCCAGCTCCTTAGCAAACCATTGGTTGCTATCTCTAAAGCATATCCCCACTATACATTTTATTTTACTCTTCTTTATCTAGTTTTTTATGCTAATTAATAATAAAAACCATCCATTTCACTTTTAGTGTTCCATTTTATATTCTACCAATCGCAATTTGTCACAAGTCTCCTCCCTTTTCTTTTTCCCTTAGTAATCAGTGTTTAAGATGAAAGAAATATTAAACACATATCATTTTGCAATTGATGGAGCATAAACTGGAAAACTAAGAACGGGATGGCGATTTCTATTTGTTAATTAACCTACTAATATAGCATGCCCCTCTAGTCTTAAAATTCTCCATTATGGGTGCTCATCATAACCCACTTTTCTTCGTTGTTTTTTTCAGCCTCCTCAACCTTTTTGTAGACAAAGCGCATAGAAATGCATACATAAACACCCAAATTCAAAGCAGTCAACCCCGCTAGAACCCAGTAGTAGTAATCAAGGTGTGCAAGATTCAGATTGTTATTACCAAGCCAATTATCACCATGCGACCTAATTTCATGCACAATAGACATAATAGCATTGCTCATGAAGCTTCCAACTCCAACCATACTAATATATGCTGCAGCTACCATACTTCTCGGTGCTTCTGGCATTTGATCATAGAACAATTCTTGGAGTCCCACAATTGCGAATGCATAAGAGAAACCATAAATCATGTATTGTGGAAGTAGCCACCAAACTGTCATTGGAATTTTTGCTTTAGGGTTATATTCGACCCTTTTGGCTTCTACTAGAGCTGACACAACCATGTTGAGTATGGATAGAAATAGTCCAACTCCAATTCTTTGTAGCACTGTAATGCTTGATGGCTGTCCTGTAAATTTTCTGGCTATTGGGACAAAAATTCGATCATAGAATGGAATGGCGAATAAGACTGTGATGCCTACAAAGGCTTGAAGTGATCCTGGGCGAATATTTGAGTGTCCCATTGATTGGATCATTGTACTACCTTGAATGGTGTAGTAGGTGTGAAGTTGAGCTTGGACTACAGTGAACATTATACAAATAAACCATATGGGGATGAGGCGGAGAACAAGCTTTACTTCTTCAACTTGATTTAATGAGTGTAAGGTTGAATTTAATCAACCATTCTTCTAGCTTTATTCCATGTCAATTTGTTTGTATTTCAGAACTTAGAAACCCTGTATTTAGGTAGGAATCATGTAAGGGTAGTGTGTGAGAGAGTGTGAAGAAATGCTCAAGACTGTGCAGTGAAGCAAGGACTCGCGACTGGATCTTGCGGGTGGCTCGCGGCTTGCAAGCCGCCAAAAGATGCACATGAGTGAAGCATGCAGAGAAGCTAAACCGTCATGCCAGCTGTAGCACTACAGAACAAAAAATCCAGACTGGCCATTCAATTAGCTCGCGGCTTGAACTTGCGACTCAGTCAAGTCGCGAGGCCAAGTCGCCAGCCAACTCTGTTTTGAAAAATTGACTCTTCGCATTCCATTCACACACCAGTATAAATACCCCTTATACCAACGAAATATAGAAAACTTCCAGAGAGAATTTTGAGAGAGAAAAACAAGATTGACTGATCTACAATATTCATCTTTGTTTCTCCAAATTCCTCTACTCTCACTCTCTCCATTGTTACATCCTTGAGAAGTACATTAGCCAAAACATTTTCTCATCATACTCATATTTGTGAGAATGCTATTTGGTGCTTGGGAAGCAGTTAGGAAGGGACCAATTGACATTGGTTAATGCTATGGGCTATAGCAGAATCCGGTAAGCTAAAGAAGACAAAGGTTCGGCGTAACCTCGTTGGAGCAAGAAGCTTGGAGGGCTTAGGCACACTGGGTAGATTAGGTTTGGAGGGTCTTCTGCTATTCATGTATCCCAACTTCATTCTTTAGTGGATTATTGACCGCTTGGAGGGCAGCGGAGAGGTTTTACGCCGAGGACTTCGGTTTCCTTTTCGATAACACATCGCTGTGTTGTCTTTGTGTTTGTATCTCTCTTCCCTTAATCTTTGCCATTTAATTTCTGCTGTGGTTGTGATTTTATTTAGTTTAGATTGTTTTATCAATTTTGTTTTAAGCTTATATTCATATTCCACACATACATTGTTTGATAATAAGCTTGAATTGACAATTTGTAAATTGGGGGTCTAAACGTTCATAGGTGTTTTATACACTATTTGAACATTCAGTGAGCATAGCCTCCAAGGATTTCTGGTTTTGCTCGATGCATCAATGTTGTCAATGATCATTGCCTTGTCCAAAAACCTGCATTTTTCAAATAGTAATAGTTAAGAATTTGCTTAAGAATAAGCTAATTAAGTCACATGCATCAAGAATAAGGCAAGTCCATTACTAAGTTCTATGCTTTGATACTATGTTAAGAAAAAGAGAGAAGTAGAAAGAAATTCTATATTTATAGGCACACATTATGAGTATTGAGTGCAGAAACAGAAGTGTTGCACGAGTGATTATCAAAAGAAAAAAAAAAGTGTTTCACGAGTAATAATACTAAAATTCATCAAAAAGGGTAATGATACTAGATTTTAATTAGATTCTCAATTTTGCGTCATATGTCCCATCTAATTTTTAATTTTTCTACCAAGTGAATTAGATGGAACACGTGGTGCAAAATTGAGAATCTAATTAAAATCATCCTTACAACTAGATCAATCACTACACACAAAATAGCTTAAACCTATCAAAGTTTGCAGGAGACCTATAAATTTTAATCGTGTACTTTTGCTGATGATATCATCTTCTCCTCTCATGCCACCATCCCTGAATGTACCACCCTTCTTAATATTTTCACAAACTTCTGCAACATCTCGGGTCAGATTTGTAGTAAAGAAAAATCCAAAATTTTCTTCTCTTGGAACAGCCCTCCTTAAACACAACAAGACATTGCTGCCCACCTTCAAATACCAATAGTTACTAATCTAAGAAAATACTTGGGCATGCCCTTGCTAACAACCAGGAAAGCTAACAGTCTCTTCACCCCTGTTGTGGACAGAACTAATAATCGAATCCGTAACTGGCAAGCGAAGCTTATATCTCAAGCTGGTAGAATTACTCTTATTAAGTCTGTCCTCTCACCTTTAGCCTACTTCCTGATGCAAACCACTCTTTTACTTGTAAGGCATCTCATATCAAATAGAAAAAATCAATCCATGGCTTCCTTTGGACTAACTTTCTGAAACATAAACATTTCAGGACTAGCAATTTTTTTACCACTACTTCTAAAAATGGCTCACATTCCTGGAAAGCTCTTCTAAAAGGACGAGAATTATTAACAAAAGGCCTTAAATGGGTTATAGGAAATTCTATATGACACATGCCCCACCTTTTTGCTACAATGCCTCTTCTGGGATTCCATGGATTTTGTCTCATCTCATGGAGTTTTCTGCAAATAAAGCTTTAGCTACTCTGTTTTAGTTGTGTCATGAAGTCCAGGTGTTGTTGTTGTTAGTGTTTAAATTAGTGTTTTGTCTTGTATGTTGGGTTTAGTCTGTCTTGTAAGTTACTGCTCTTTCAGTAGGTAGTATGAACTTAGTTGTGTATATTATATTTAATTTCAATAAATTCTCGTTTATGCACCCAAAAAAAAAATGTCAAGCAAAGCAAGGATGGCTAGATATGAAAAGAAAATAGTTTTGCCTCCGTCTAGAATTACACAGAAGCTGATTAGAATTTAGATGGGAGAGACCTTCTGCTGAATGGATGAAACTGAATACCGACAGATCCGCCTCAGAAACATGGTGATCGGGTTTAATTTCTAGAAATGTTGGGAGAGCCTCAAGTTTTATTGCCAAGCTTTTGGCCCTACGGGATGGGCTTACTATTTGTCTTGCAAGAAACTTCCTTGTGGTGGAAGTTGAAATTGATGCTAAAGCTATAGTAGATATGTAACATATGTTTACTAATACCAGCAACTCTAACTTAGCTAACTCTCCTCTTGTGGATGATGGCAAGCACCTAGCATCCCAATTCCTCCAGATTCGTATTAAGCATTGCTTCCGTGAAAGTAATAGATATGCTGATAGCCTTGCTAGGATGGGATCACAGCAAAGTTTAGATTTCCTTTTATTTGATAGTCCGCTTGTGGACATAGAACTAGTTTTTAATTCGGATTTTAATGGTCTGAATCTTAACACATGTTGCCCTGAAGACATTATTTCTATTTAGCTTTTAATTTAAGTATCCTTTTTACCACCAAAAAAAAATTAGTTTCAGTTATTCGCATAGGTTAAGCAAGAGTCAATTTTATTACTTCAAATTGCATGAAAGATAGATGGTTAACCTAATTAATTTAGGTGGATGAAAGCTACATTTTAACAAGCATGCCGAACCACCACCGAGGGTGGTTGGTCTGGTGGCCATGGGCTCACTCCTAAAGGTTTGGGAGGTGGAGGTCCGAGATTCAAATCCCACAATGGGAAGCGCCTGGGAAATAATTCTATGCTCTCGGCTCATGCTCACTAGCGTCCTCAATGGGGCTGGGTGCACAACTATAACTCATCCGGATCTTCTACTTCTACAGGCGCAGGCCAGCAGGTGGAGTGTCACTATAGTCATGCCCAGGTAAAAGACGCCAACTCAGATTGCCCCCCTCTACCCATTTTTTGTTCATCAAAAAAAAAAAAAAAAACATGTATAAAAAAAAAAACATGTATCAAAAAAAAAAATTTACAAGCATGTTGAATAATGGGATATACTTACTAATTCTAGTAATCTTATTTACAAAAAGAAATTTTCGTCAAAAAAAAATTACAAAAAGAAATAGACTTGTTCTAGCTAAGTATGGGAAAAAAGAAGAAAAAGAAAAGAAAAATAAATAGACTTATTCTAATTTTTGTGGACGAAAGCCACAATTTAATAGCTTCATCGAAAAAGAAGATAGAAAAGAAAGCTACATTTTAACAAGAATGTTAAATAGTGAGAGATAACTTGCTGGTTCTAATAATGCAAAATACTATAATAGATTTGTTATATTCTAGCTAAGTAGCTAGAAATATTTTCTTTTCTTTTCTTTTCTTTTGCTAAGTAGCTAGTAGTATATGAATATTGGAAAATAATTATTTAGTATAAAACTGAAAAAGACGAATAAATGGTTTACTTTACCCGACTAATTTGGTGGATAAAAGCTACATTTTAGCAAACATATTAGATAATGGGAGAGAAGGTACTGGTTCTGGTACTGTTATGTACAAAGAAATAGGTAAATTCAAATTCTAGTTAATTAGTAGCTTGTAGAAAATGAATAATAGGAAATAATTAGTTAGTAAAAAAACACGAATTAGTCGTTCACTGTTATTTGATTTCAAATTGGATCAAAGGGTAAAGTATATAAAATATATATAAGGTAAAGTATGTAAAAACACGTATTAGTCATTCACTATTATTTTGTCTTATTTATAAGATAAATTTATCAAAGATATTATTTTGTTAATAACCTTTGAATTTAATGTAAGTATGTAACTATTACCAAGTATGGTGCCTTTTTGTAAGACATTTAGTCCCACATTCCTACTATAGGGGTGTTAGGCCCAGCAATATATATCTATGTATATATTGGGCTGAGAACTCAATCCGAGGACATAAAGTAGTCTGAGGAGGGGTGAACATTATCAGAGGAGTCCATGTTAGTGAGTGAAGAGGTTAGTTTTGATCATAATGGTCCATGTGGGTGGTCTGAGGACGAATGTCTCCTCGGCTGATCAAAGCCGAGGTCCGAAGGGGTGGTCTACCATCTAAGGCAACGTTCCAGGAGATTCTATTGATACGGATAAGCATCACAAAAGCACGAGATAGAGGGAAGTCCTAAAATATCTAAAGAGAAAGCTGCTACCACCGCATTAAATGCTTTGCACCTAACCAACTGGCCGCATTAATGTGGAGGTGATACCTGAATAGTAATTTTTAGTCTTACAGCTACTACTAGAGACTTCAAGAAGGTGCGGATGAGACAAGGATCAACACCAGCAATCTACCCTAGTCAAAAGAAGAAAGGTAGTATAAAACAGAAAGAATACCCTGAAGGAAAGGGATCGGAGAATTAAGAGAGAAACACTGTAGCAATAAGAACTAGACTTATAATCAACTTCAAGAATTATATTCAAGAACCGATCTCCTCTAACTGTGCCGAGGAAGATTTTCATTAGATACAACCAGTCTATTTTTATTTTATTGTCATTTGAACCCACTATAATCGTTACCTAACTCATTAGAGCCTAGTTTTCCAACTCACTCTCTACAAATTCATTGTATTGGGCTCTTTGGGCCTAGATCCTTTTAACTTTTGGGCTTAGGACTCAAATTGCGTCCATACACCTACTATTGAGAGTTAGAGAGATAAACTATATATCCTTTCACTAGTCAAAAGATAATCAAACGGCAGATGAATTATAATTCAACTCACATTTCTTCCTCCCATAATAATAAAATAACTGATGTGTTTATAAATTCAAGAACCACTAAATATGTGCATAACTTACCAATAAATAAAAAATCAAACACCATTGATCCACAACAAACTTACTAGTTATATAGGTCAAAATCACCAATGAAAATTTTGCACTTAATTTAAACTTGGCATGTACCTGAATTGTTTAGTATGAGCCAAAGTTTGAGCTAATGCTGGTTGAGCCTCCACATAGACCTTAGTTATATTATCTCCATTAAAAACACCCAAAACATTATGCTTATCATTCAGGCGCCACTTGCGTGCTGCCGCCACAAACACCTGCACCACCTTGGTGAATGGACTCCCAATGGGACCCTGCTTCCTATACCTCTTAATTCCCAAGAGAAATATTGCCAATGACGCTCCCAACATTGATGCCATTGTTCCAAACCCTGCCGCCAAACCAATATAGTCCTGCACCAAATTATAAAGTTTTTGCAACTTGGAAATTTTCATAGTTAAATACTAACTAGGACTTGATATGGGGTAAAGACAACAACAATAAAAGAGAGAGAGAAAAAATTTTGTATATACTTTATATAAACAAGAATAAAAGGGAAGCCATGCATGCATGTCAAGTTGATCAATATATTATTGTAAATTTAAATTTAGTATACATTTATACCTTTGATCCCTTGGTGAAAATTTTGATTCCATCCCTAGTCTTAATTATTAAAGAATGGATTCGGATAGAATAATGACAACAAAAAAAAAAAATACATGTTAACTATCTCAATCTATCTATGATGATCTATATTCTATCTTATAGCTTTGGGATTAGAGCTTTGTTATTCTTATTGTAGTAGTAGTAATGATCTTGGAATATAAATAAATAATTGCAATACAAGTTTCAATTGTTTAAATTTACAATAAGTATAGGGACATAATAGTATAATTAGTTGTGATTAATGCATAATATAAGTGTTACGTCAATGTTTTTTTTTTTTTTTTTGAGAAGGAGTGTTACGTCAATGTTAGAATCAACAAAAGTAATGTTGTCCTAATTAATCATAACTAGGACAAAGTGCTTGGGGGTTTAGGGGAGAAAGGGTTCGAACTGCAGAGTTAGCAGCATATTGTAATTATCTCTTAAAAAAAAATTAATCATAACTAACCCATATCAACAATTGTATAAAAAAGTTTTTTTTTTTTTTGAGAGATAATTACAATATGCTGCTAACCCCGCAGTTCGAACCCTTTCCCCCTAGACCCCCAAGCACTTTATGCATGGGTAGGTGCCAATTCAGCTACAAGGCCTTTAGCATTATATAAAAAAATTGTGTTACTAAAATGGCTTTTGCTTTTGCTCACTAGAAAATAATTACTAGTTAACTAACACGTGCAAGTATGATTGGGGTTTGAAAGTTGAAAAGTGTCAGACTAATAGTGGTAGAAGCTTATGTGGATGGGAAAGGTGAGAGAAGAGATTGGTAGAAGCTGATGTGTGCAAATCGTTTGTGAGGATTAGGTGAGAGAAGAGATTGGTTGTGAAGATGGATTTCAACGTGGGGTTGGGGTTTGGAATTTCAATTTGAGGATTTAGATTTCAATTGGGTCTGACCAGAAGTGAAGGTGTTGATAAGTGTCAGACTAATAGTGGTAGAAGCTTATGTGGATGGGCTGACGTGAAAGGGCTACTTAAGACACATAAGATAACTATTTATATTTTAATTAAATCCGTGCCACATGTACATTCCGTTTGCCACGTAAACAGATTCTGTTAGTCATCTAACGGTAAGGACTAAATTGACTGTGACTTGAAAATAGTAGGGACCAAATTGATTGCTCTCAAGATGTAGGGACCAAATTGACTGTGATCCCAAAATATTGGGACCAAAATAGTGTTTTTGCCAAAATTGAAATAGAAAACAAGTGTCAAAGAGATACAAGCGGAAAAACACTAGAAAACTATTTTTAAGAACAATTTCTCAAAACATCTAAAAACACAAAATAATTTTTAGATAATAATTTAACATGATATCAAAGTATGAGATTCTAAGTCTAATTATTGTCTCCTCCACTCTACGTCCCATTTAAAATCTCACATGTTGGGCCTCACCTATTAAAATGAAGTTTGAGCCCACACGTGAGGGGTAGTATTAGATATATGTAGTTAAATTATTAAATTTACCATATCTCAATAGTTTAATATTTTGAGAGAATCGATCATTTAACAATACCCAAGGAGAAATTATTAGGTCCACCAATAAGACTGCAGAAATGGTCCTCTCAACCAATAAAACACTACCACATATGTAAGTGTGTAGGGCTGTAAATGAACCAAGCTGATCATGAACAACTCAAGTTCGGCTCGATAAAAAACTTATTTATGTTTGTTTGTTTATAAATAAGCCAAGCTTGAATCTTAGTTTTAGGCTCATTTAATAAACAAGCCGAGTCCAAGCAAAAAAATTTGTTCACAAACAAGCTCATGAGCTATTATTAGGCTTAATACAAAACAATTCAAACATAGACTCATTTATAAGTTTATATGTGTTAGTTAAATATACTCATTACACATATCTTAATAATGACATGGCCAACATGAGACCACTACCTATTACCTTAATTTTTTTCCTTCCCTTTACACTAACCAAGAATCACTTTAGACTATAGTTACATTTAAAAATAAATTGATTAATTAAGTGGGCCACATATGATCTTTCTCTATCAATCATCTAAAGTAAAATTATGAAACATGTTAATATTTTCTTATTCATAATAGTTACAAACAAGTATTTTTATAGTTCTTCACCATCTAACATGAAGGTAAAAATTGAATTTTGAACAACTGTTGAAGCTGTAGACAAGGAATGATAAATGAATGGATTTAATAATGTAAAATTTTAATTTGATGAATAATGGCTAATCATAAGTAGGACTAGATGAATGGTAAAATGAGTACACTATTTTCTTTTTCTTTTTTTTAATTTTAGAGATTTAAGCATTTGATAATGTAATTTTTTTTAGATCTCAAGCTCAAAAGTTTGACCTGAGCTCGAGTTTGAGTTTAATATTAAGCTTGAGCTTGGCTTGACTAATTAATCAAGCCAAGCTCAAACTTTTTGGCATTTCCACAAACTGAAGCTCAAACGCTATTTTTAAGCTTGTCACAAGCTCAAGCCAAGCTTGAGCTTTTGACCTTTCCTAACGAGCCAAGCTTGAATATGCACTACTCAACAAAGCTTGGCTCATTTACAACCCTATAAGTGTAATATAATTATCACTAGGTGTTTTTTTTTTTTTTTTTGTGTGTGCTAATCTTGCATAGGTAACTATGTTTTATTAGTTGGGATACTTGGGAAGACCATTTCAACAGTCCTCTAATGAACCTAATAATTTCTCCCAATTTATTCTCTCCAAGACTCCAACTAATAGTCTAATACACGGATAGCAAATAACTAGCAAGTCCACCTCTCTTCTTTTGAGGTTGAATTCAAAACCCTGTATTTGCTAAATACTATATAAACAAGAAAATGCACTTCCCATATAATAAACTTACATAACTTTTGTGCGTGGTAGGCTAGGGTGATTTTATATGAATAAGGTATTGAGTTTGACATTTATCAATCCATGCAGCACACGGATACTAGTGTTTGATAATGAGAAAACAAAGCTACAGGAAAATGTAAAACTGAAATAAAAACATATATTTTTACATGGAAATCGTTTGTGTTTGGAGACGAAGAAAATCACATACTCAAGTCAATCGATTAATCCAATGTGTTCTGAAAAATAATCACAATGTTATAACAGTTTACAAGAGAGAAATTGTGTTTTTTTTTTTTGGACAATGTATATTGATTTCTTATGGGACATTGTGTTGCTTTCTTATTTGAGAACATTGTTTAGTCTTGCTAAAAATAATGCTCTTGTGCACATATACGCTTGTCCAACAAGCCGGTGCTCCACTGAAGTATGGTCAAACTCTTGTTATTGTCAGTGTAGTGACCAGTGTAAATGCTAAACAAAATCCCTCACTTATGTCAAGCATTACTCACCAGCCTTGCTCTCATAAAAAGGGATGGATTATAGGGTGTGACTTGGTGATAAGAGCTATTGTACAATTTTCACATGATGATTGACACGAATTGAACAGTTTAAGTAGTGATCGATTCTTCAATGAATATGTTTTGCCCATGATAATAGCCTTATCAAGGCCCTAGTAGTACACATAATATTAATATTATACATTGCAGTCACATGATGTAAAGTCGATGAGTTCACACTAAAAACCCGTTTTTCATTATGTAAAGCCAAAAAAAAAAAAAGGTGATGGAGTAGATGCCGACAGAACTTTGCCTAATGGCTACATAAATTTGCTTAATTAGTATTTGTCTTTTTCGATGTCTAAAGGTTAATACCTAATAGTTATATGTCTTTGCAACCATGGAAAAGACTAAATTCTTTCAACAAAACCAAATTAGCCATATTAATTTAAGCCACGAATGGTCCCAGGCTCTCCCAGCAAATATTCACACTCATCTTTAATTTATTGAGTCATGTATGAGTTAACTCAATGAACTAAAACAAACATATAATAGCTTTCTCTTGTTTCTTTTTCTCATTTTATTTTATTTTGTACACGTGGCATTGGTGGATTGGACCATTGCTTTGCTAAAGGATACCACCATGTACAACCATGTACAGCTTCCCTATAAAATTTAAGATTTCAAGAGATCTGGATCGGATTGAAAGGTCTCTATACCTTGAACCTACACTTATATTAGCAGAACTAATCGATCTGCCTTCCTTTTTTTCTAAGCTATCAAATGGAGACATGCAAGCTTACTTCGCTATTCTAATACGATGTGTATACTGATGGGCACCTGGTAGTCACAAGTTTATATCAACTTTAGCTTCGTTTTTTTTTTCCCTTTGTTTTAAGCATTTTTTTAAAATCTTTCTTCTTCTTCTTTTTTCCTAAGCTATATAGTATTTTCTATCAATTGTAATCAACTTGATCTTTTATAATTATTTCATTCATCTTAAGAGGATTTTCTTATTATCAAGAAAAAAAAAAAGGAGGATTTTTTATTAAGAGTTACTACTAAACTAATACATCTGAAACATATCGTTTATTTGAAGTTGTTTGTGTATGTCATACAACGAATTGTCGTATTGAAGAGTGTATGTCATAGAATTTTTTTTTTTTTTTTTTTTTTTTTTGCTGAATGTATGTCACAGAAATTGGTCAAAGGATAACTCTCTCTTAATTTCTTTTATTTAACTTGATATAAGATAGAGTTGTTTTCCACAATATTCTAGAAAACAATTCTTATAAGCTAAATAAGAAAAACAATTTTGTCTCATGCAAAACTAAATAAGGGAAGTTATGATCAGTTGGTTTTCAAACTCATTTTAAGATCATTACCAACAAAAGAAAATAAGATAATTTTTTAAAAAAAAAACGCTTTTTAGAAAATGATTCATTTTCAGGAAAATATTAATTTCTGAATAAATGGGTAAAAGTTTAGATATAGTTTAGATTATGAGTTGAAAGAAATAAAAATTTTAAAAATGTTAAAAAATAAAAAAATAAAAAAATAAAAAAAAAGGATAAGAAAAGACAAAGACTTCACCTTTGGCTAGGATAGGTGTAAGACATTTTCTCTTAGACAAATTTTAGCTACAAATTGATTGTAGCCTAAGGCTACAACCATACTCAATATCTTTTTATTAGATGTGAATTTTGACAAATCAACTATTGGATTACATCTTCTTCTTATATCCTTCATGCTTACAAAATTTCTAGAAAATTAGAGATCAATAGCTATGTAATCAATAAATTACTTAAATTGCAAGTTTTTGTAATTTAAAATTATGTATAAAATATAAACTTATAAATTATATAGTAAAAAATATTCGATTAACACAAAATTTGACATTTATATTAAAAATATAAACAACATACAATTCAACAGTTGAATTTTTACATATGCTTAGCATCTTTCTACATATGCTCAGCATCTTTCTATATATGCTTACGTTACTGAAAACAACTTTTTATGCTAGTTTATTGAGGAGGGGACTATAGGAAATATAATTGCAAGTGCATGCCTTTTCGTTTGATTTCTCTAGGTGATCCACTTCATGACCCACATCTATTCCTATATATTCTGATGATGCCGAAAATCGTCAGTAAGTCACACAGTCATCACGTACTCAAGATAACACCTGCGAAACAAAAACAAAGAAGACCTTAGGAGAGTACCGGTGTGGTACCGGCCATAGACTCACCGAAGGTTAAGTTAGAGAACTTTCACAACTCTAAAGTGCCAGAGCTGGGGGAATTATGCGTACCTTGGTTTGTGAGGGTCTTGGGGTTTTTATAGTAGCATAGGGTTGACATTCGTTCCTTGGCTTAGAAGATCTTTCCTTGTGGGAGAGATCTTCTTTAATTCGCGTATCTTACAGGATTCTTTCCTTATAGGACTCCCTTGATTAGAGTTAAACGTGAGGCACAAAATATTTCCTTATATGCTCATGCGTGGAGACCAAGTAAGGCCATGTCAGACTCATCAAAGGTTCGCTTATCCTCTTCAGCTTCCCTCCGTCAACTTCTTATACCGTCTATATATTCTAGTTGTCTCGTTCAGGTGTTTGTTGACCTCAAGGTGCAGCCGTCAGCTTTGAGGTGGAACCGTCGACCTTATCCTATCGTTGCTGGGCTATGAACGTGCAAGTGAGGCTGACGAGTTCATTAGGACCGTCGCCTTTGCCTAATATGGACGAGTTTATTAATACCACAAAATTACCCTTATCATATTCAATGAATAATTTGTTCACATTGAGTGAGCCCACTAGGTAGAGGGAGTTGGTTTCCACTCCAGGGGTTAATTATGGCACAAATTAGGCACATGTTTTTTTTTTTTTTTAATTACTAGTAGATCAACGCAATGTATGAGAATAAATAATTATTTTTTAATTGTAATATAATTTATAATTTATTTTCTAAAATTTTTTGAAGATAATTTGTTCTTCTTAAAAATCAAACAATTTCTAAAATTATTTTTCATCTTTCTATCTCTACTAATATATCATTCTAATATTTTTGGTGTATTTGATTGATATTATTCTTTATAAGGTAGTCCATATTCTTTGAAATTATGTTATGCTATATTTTTCAAAAAAAAATTTGTACAAATAAACTTTTTAAGTTTTAAATAATTATTCAAATTCTTCATTATCTTAAAATGACATTTTCATGATAATCAAAACTCATAACAAACTTATACTGAATATGTATAATTTACTCTCTAAATATTTTTGTAGATAATTTGTTCTCCTTAATAATTAAACAATTTCAAAAAGTAAAAGGGACATAAACCAATGGTTAGTAGCGACTCTTAAAATAAAAATAAGAAAAATGGACTCACACACACAACCCACCCTAGATAAACAAGCACACAAGAGTCATGTCACCAAGGACCTAATGTGCGACAAAGCTCGGAAAAAGGGAGCATCCACAGCTAGACCTCCAACCAACTCCAAAAACCTCTTAAAACTTTCATTCATAATAGCAAGTCTATGGTAATAGCACGACTTCAGCCTTGCACTACAAAAAAACCAGTCTATTCTGGCACATTTTTTCGCGGGCTATATGTTGCTTATTACTTTTGAAACTTCAGAATGACAATGAAAACAAAAATTTTAGCAAGGAAAAGCACCTTTAGAAAACAAACAAACAAAAAACCAAAAACAAAAGGAGAGTAAATTTGCTGCTATTAAGACCCTATCAAGTCGCCGATTCCATTTGGGTGCACATTTTTTTTTTTTTTTTTAAGATATGATAAAATTTCAAATCTATGACTTTTTTTTTTTAAAGACCCAACATTGCAACCAAAGAGAAAAAAGAAGAGGCACTGTAGACCAGCAAAAAGGAAGAAGCTTTTATTTTTTGAGAGAGAGAGAGTGTTTTGAGTGGGTTGGAGATATAATAAAAAAATTATTATTTAAAGAAAGTAGAGTGTATAATAAATAATTTGATGTGAGAGTTTTTATAAAGTGATTGCGTAAAAAATTGAAAAAATAGGTTCTTATACTTTAAAAAAAAATTAAAATTAAAACCACTGTCTGGGTGTATTTAAAAACCAAACATGCCAGTCCCACATTGGCTAAATATCAAACTAGTTTACTAGTTATATTGTAGAATTAGAGGCAATGAGATTGCCGAGCTTGGTTGTGCAAGCTTGTGACCCAGTGCTAAAAACTAAAATGGGGGCATTAAGGTGGTATGGAAGATGGTTAGCGCCAACACCAATGGGGTTATACAATGTGGCTGCTACAGATGTGCTCGTGTGCCCACAAGTACCTACCATCGCCAGGAAAAGTGTACGAGGTTCTCCATTGTCTTATCAGAGCAGCGCATCTGAGTTCTACGGTACTATTTACACATTTAAAAATTATTTTGTTACAATATTTTCAGCAATAAGTTTTTAGTGACTTATGCTTAATTAGATTTTTGGTTTGTTATTAAAAGGGGATGTTCACTTGTATTGGGGTTTTATCAGTTTAGTTTTTTAAAATGGGAAGCACCACTTATATGAAATTGAATGGTCTAATTGACTTGTGGCATGTTCAATTGTAAGTTTTCAGTAGATTGGAAGAGACAAGAATTGTTTTTGGGCTGAACTTGGGGAAAGTATCCACTATTTATTTGTTGAATATGCTTTTACTTCTTGTACCTGGAAATTTCTGGCTGAAAAGATGCTATAATTGACCAAGATGTATTAGTTTGGGCAGCAGAATACATGAGGCGCATTGTAGAAGTGAACAAATGTGCATTTGCTGGTAGCGGATCAATACCAAACATTGCTGTAAAAAAAATCTGAGAGGACAATTATGGAATATCAGGGTGACATAGTAGAAGCAAATTTCATTTGCTTTGATGGGATCATTTGATATTTAAAATTTTGTATCTGTGTACTACTTTAAATTAATGATATTTATTTATGATGTATTATAGATAAACATTCCAATAATTAGCAGAAAGTTTTGTGATGCAGTTGTTTTTCTTCTTTTGGCTGTTGTCATGGTAGCCTTAAATAACGGATGAATATTGTTAAAAGACTAAAAGAGAACTAGGCCCTGTTTGGTAGACTATCTAAACAACATATTTTCAGTTTTTAAACAACATTACACACATTTTCACACACTTTTTCACCCATATGTATTTCAAAAAACTATAAACAACATTACTCAAACTCCTCTACCAAACGGGCCCTAGCCTCTTCACATGTACAAAAGTGTGTGCTCAAAAGCTTTTCTCTCTTTTTTTTCTTTTTTTTTAATATTACTTTTCACTTATCTTAATTTAGAATTTATGCATTTTCTAATCATCGTAAAACCTAGGAGCATTATGAGATTTATGCATTTATGGGTGTATCATTCTTGAGCTTTTAACAGTAATTACTAATTACAATAAAATTTATGTTGATGTGCTATGAAGTGTAGACAATGAAGAGATTTGTTGTTACGGAAGTTTTGTCAAAATAAATTTAACACTCAAAAGAAAAGTAGGAGAAATATATTTTTATTATCAAATACTTTGTGATAAATCTCATCACACTTAAATAGAATACACAAAGGAGTTATATCACTAAAGTAGAACTTTTATTAATACTTAATACATACACACACTTTGCTACACCCGCTACTCTTCACTATTTCACTCACTACTTATTTCCTCACACTTAGGGGCTGTTTGGTTTTTTAAAAACCATCACTTATCACTCTTCACTCAATTTTCGTCACTCATCATTCATCATTCATCACTCATCACTCATCACTTAAAATACTCTAATTTCCTAAACCTCACCCGTTTGGCACACTGTTTTCACTTCACATCACTCAAATATTTCAACTTTTTGTGGGACCCATACTTGAGCACTTGGTCAGAGCCTCACTTGTTTCTTGATTTTTTTTTATGGGTCTGAGATGAGAAAGGCGAAAAGGAAGAAAAAAAAAAGAAAGAAAGAACAAATTGAGATGAGAAAGGCGAAAAGGAAGGGAAAAAAAAAAAGAAAAAAGAAAGAACTGAGATGAGAAAGGCGAAAAGGAAGAAAAAAAAAAAAAACGAACTAAGATGAGAAAGGCGAAAAAAAAAAACGAACTGAGATGAGAAATGCGCAAAGGAAGAAAAAAAAATAAAAGAACAAACTGAGATGAGAAAGGCGAAAAGGAAGAAAAAAAAAAAAAAAAAAACGAACTGAGACGAGAAAGGTGAAAAGGAAGGAAAAAACAAACAAACAAACAAACTGAAGAACAGAGAAAGAAGAAAGAAAAGTGGAAAAAGAAAAAAAAGAAAAAAAGAAAAAGGAGAGTGAAGTCAAAAGTTGCGGCTGGTGGGTATTGTGTGCGTATTTACAAATAAGTCATCATAACTCTATTTTCATAACTTGAAAACACCTAAAATGTTTTTTCAGTTTCCATAACTCATTACTCAAAAATCAGATAATTGAGTGATGTAAACAAAAATTGAAAACATCCCCAAACAAACCATTCAGCCATGAGACGTGATATTTTGAGTTATGGGTGATAGAAACAGAGTGATAGGTGATGGAAACACAAAAATCAAAACAGCCACTTATTTGCCATCTCCCTACACTTCTTATCGGATAGCTATAGGCTATAGCCTATATATAGAACTTACAAAGGAGACAAAAAAACAAAGCACTATAGTTGCAAATGAAACTATCCTGTAAAGTTGCAATTGTTGAAATCATGGAGAAGAAAAGTCAAGGAAAGAAGACTTTTCCTTATTAGAACTCAACCTTAGATGATTGGAACAATACTATCACAGCCAATAATGATTGTAACAATACTATTTTCACACGACTCACTACTAAGACCACTTGTATTTGCACTAATCACAATACATTGCTTCCTTAGTTGTAAAAATATTTGTATCTCTGGACCTATCAATAAAACAATAGAATTGTTTTAAACCCAAAAAAAATAATAATAATAAATCTTTGATTTCCGTGAAACAAATTAACAAAAATTAAACTCAAATAACATGCTACTTGACTATAATCAAATTGATTTGTTTACGGTTTGAATTGCTTAAGTAGGAGAAATATATTTTTATAGGGAACAATGTAATGTAGAGGGTGAAGATGGGTTTGAATATTCCAATATTATGGACTTATGGTTATATAGAATTGAATGGAAGACTCGTGTGAAACAATTTGGGCTTTGAAGATGAGTACACCTGGATCAACAAAGTCACAGGCATTGTTGGCGGGTCGGGTAGCTAAGCTAGCCCATTTAGGAAACAAACATGTGCCTGTTGGATTAAAAAAAATTGTGTTAACATTGGCAAATTACTATATATATGGGCCGCTGCCCTAGACCCAACAAAACCTAGATTTTTAAACATAAATCGAGTCCAATCCTTTAACCAAAAAAATGGCCCAATTTCACTCACACTGAATCCTTAAACCATCCTCTACCTTTCAATCAAAAGACTCTGTTTATTTTGCTGAAACTAAAAACTTTTTGCTGAAAGTACTGTAGATAAAGGTAAAAGTTAACTGAAATAGTACAGTGGGACCCATAAATAGTATCAAAAAGTGCAGTGGAGCCCATAAATAGTAGCAAAAATAAGCTGAATAGTAAAATAAGTTGGCAAAAATAATTTTTGCCAAACTCACACTCATTTGGCAGAATATTATCAATGCGTAATAATGTACTCTATCCAATTTTTGGGGTGTTGTGCAATAGCAAAAGTTTTATCATCAATTATTGTGATTTGAGGTTAGTAAAGCGCATTTACATGACGAAAAAAATAAAAATGTCCACAAGAGACAATAATATTTAATGTGGTTTGGCCAACTCTATGCCTACATTCACGAGCAACGCCAACCAAAATATTCACTATCAAGTATCAACTATATGGATACAATTCACCTTCATTAATACTCCCCCTATTCCAATTTGTTTGTCTTCTATTCCATTTTGGGATGTCCTAAAATATTGTCCTGTTTTTAAAATTAAAAACCTTTAATTTATTAATGTTCCTATTATGCCCCTACTTTATTTTCAAAACCATTTTTGATAAATTTATTTAAAGGTGGTTTTGGAAATTTATACATTTTTATACATCAGACAAGATAATAAATAATATTCCCTTAAAAAGTTGAAATTTTGAAATAGGACAAATAAATTAAGATGGATGGAGTAATATTTTTTATATGGTTTCTTTTGTGTGTGTGTATATATATATACTGTTGTTAATTTTTTATTATTGGTCGATTTTAGTTAATTTTGTTTTGCAATTGATGGTTTGGGTGCGGTGGAAGGATTGGCCAGTTGCGAGGGGTAGTTGTGCTTATGTTTGATCTAATTTTGTTTTGTTTTTGACGAGAAGAAGGTTTGAGTAAAAATAAATTGAAATAGAAAACAAGTGCCAAAGAGATGCAAGTGGAAAAACACTAGAAAACTATTTTTAAGAACAATTTAGCAAAACATCTAAAAACACAAATTAATTTTTTGATAATAATTTTAACACAGTATCAAAGCATGAGATTCTAAGTCTGATTATTGTCTTCTCTACTCTACCCCCATTTAAAATCTCACATGCTAGGCCCAAGGTAGTCAGTACTGTACCGGTATCGGCCGTACTGGTATATGTATCGGTATCGAAACATCAACGTTTCGTACCGGTTTAAATACCGACTGTACCGGCTATACCGGCCAATTTTGAGCAATACCGGCCGATATAGAAATTTTTTTTTTTTTTTTTTTTGTAATTTTTGAATTTTTGTTAGGGCAGAATGGTAACTTATTAGTATTATTTGTTTTCTTAGAATGCAATGGTAACTTTTAAGCTTTCTATTTTTTATATTGTGTTTTTTTTTTTTTTAAATTGATACTAAAGTCTAAAACCATGAATAATTAGTTCTGAATTGTGGAAATGTTTTATGGTAAACTTTTATATTTATTATAATATATATACACACACATACATATATATATTTATTTATTTATAAATATAAAAAATAGCGATAAATCCGAAACGGTACACCGGTATTGACCGGTATCCGAAATATATTGTACCGCTGGCCAAACCGGTACAGCCTCCGATACGGTATTGACTCCCTTGGCTAGGCCTCACCTATTAAAAGGAAGTTTAATCTCACATGTAAGAGGAAGTATTGTAAATATATGGTTAAATAATTAAATTTACTATATCCTAATAGATTAATATTTTGGGAGAATCAATTATTTAACAATACTCAAAGAGAAATTATTAAGTCCACCACTAAGACTGCTGAAATGGTCCTCTCAATCAATAAAACATTAATACCTATGTACGCGTGATATAATCATCACTTGGTTTTTTTTTTTTTTTTTTTTTTTTTTGCTAATCTTGCATAGGTAGCCGTGTTTTATTAGTTAGGATACTTGAGAAAACCATTTCAACAGTTCTCCCGATGAACCTAATAATTTCTTCTCTCGAAAACTCCAACTAATAGTCTAACACGCAAATAGCAGATAACTAGAAGTCCAGCTCTCTTCTTTTGAGGTTGAATTCAAAACCTTGTATTTGCAAAATACTATATAAAAAAGAAAATGCACTTCCTATAAAATAAACTTACATAACTTTTGTGCGTGGTAGGCTAGGGTGATTTTATATGAATAAGGTATTGAGTTTGACATTTATCAATCCATGCAGGACATGGATACTAGTGTTTGATAATGAGAAAATAAAGCTACAGGAAAATGTAAAACTGAAATAAAAACACATATTTTTACATGGAAATCGTTTGTGTTTGGAGACGAAGAAAACCACATACTCAAGTCAATCGATTAATCCAATGTTCTGAAAAATAATTACAATATTGTAACAGTTTACACACGAGAAAGAGATGAGGAATAATGAGTAAGAAAATTCGAAGTGTGAACTTCGAAGTCCGGAAAATTGTGTCCCCCTTGAGTTCTCCTTCATCATCCTTTTATAGTAGAAAAGGGGGTGATATTGTAGATGTGTATTGTTTTTTAATTTTTTTGGACAATGTATTGATTTCTTATGGGACGTTGTGTTGCTTTCTTATTTGAGAACATTGTTTAGTCTTGCCAAAAATAATGCTCTTGTGCACACATATGCTTGTCCAACAAGCTGGTGCTCCACTGAAGTATGGTCAAATTCATGTTATTGTCAGTGTAGTGGCCAGTGTAAATGCTAAATAAAATCCCTCACTTATGTCAAGCATTACTCACCAACCTTGCTCTCATAAAAAGTGATGGATTATACCACTGTGATGTGTGATTTGATAATAGAAGCCATCGTACAATTTTTATATGATGATTAATAAGAATTGAGCGGTTAAGTAGTGATTGACGCTTCAATGAATATGTTTTGCTTACGATAATAGCCTTATCAAGGTCCTAGTGGTATACATAGTATTAATATTATGCATTGCAGTCACGTGACGTAAAGTTGATGAATTCACATAAAAAACTATTTTTTCATTGAGGAAAAAAAAGGTGATGGAGTAGATGCCAACAGAACATTGCCTAATGGCTACATAAATTTGTTTAATTAGTATTTGTCTTTTTCGATGTCTAAAGGTTAATACTTAATAGTTATATGTCTTTGCAACCATGGAAAAGACTAAATTCTTTAAACAAAACCAAATTAGCCATATGTAAGCCACGAATGGTCCCAGGCTCCTAGCAAATATTCACACTCATCTTTTATATATTGAGTCATGTATGAGTTAACTCAATGAACTAAAACAAACATATAATAGCTTTCTCTTGTTTAATTTCTTTTTTTCATTTTATTTTATTTTGGACACGTGGCATTGGTGGATTGAACCATTGCTTTGCTAAAGGATACCACCATGTACAACCATGTACAGCTTCCCTATAAAACAATTTCAGACCTACATTGTGGAATTATATTCAATACTCAACATGGACTATCTTCCTCTTTTTTCTTTTTTTTTTCTTGATGAATTGGAAATATTTATTAAGTAAAAAAAATAGCAACTACGCAGAAGGATTGCGAGCCTCAGCTCTAATTACGAAACAAAACAAGGAGGCTCCAATCCCACATCAAAAAAACCAAAAGAGTTGTTTCCCAAGACCGCTTGGCTAAGGCATGGGTAGCAACATTTGCTTCTCTAATCACCCATTTGATACAGCAATTTACTTGCAAATTTATTTTTAGGTAAGGTGAACGTATGAAGTCCAAGAATTTACTGGCAAATTTTGGAAAAATGAAGAAAATAAATAAAATGCACAGTACAAATTATACTGCCAACTCATCTATTAACCATGATTAATACAAAATGTTTTAAACCTTATTTCAACCATAATAATTATTTTAATCATAGCAATGAAGGTAAGAAAGATTTTAATGTTACTTGGCTTGGACTCTACTTCATTAGTATAACATTCTAAAAATGACAAAGTTTGGCTCTAAACTAGATTGAAATTATCTTTTTTATCATATTATATGGTCGATTTTTTAGATAATACATGTGTATTATTTAAATAAGTTACATAAATCATTAAAAAAACTCATGTAACTAAAACTACATATGAATGATCTCTTTAATCATCACAACATAAATTAAAACAAGATTGCACTCTAATTAAAGCAAAATTGTTTATAACCCCAGTTTACAACTACAAATGTTAAGTCTTTTTGTAGTTGTACTCTGGTTATGTAATGTATTATAAACCCAGTTTAAAACATTATTAATATTTTCGTGTGTGTTCTAATAAGTATTACTGTTTACTAAAAAAAAAAAAAAAAAAAAAAAACTCTATGCTGCAGTGTACAATATATAACATATAACATGACAAAATTCCCATAAAACAAAAACCCCGACATAAAATCGACAATTCAATGAAACCACAAACTCATCAACTTTTCAGTATGGTTCCCCAAGGTCTCAATCGCCAAACAGGTGCTTTTCAACCAGTTTATAATTACTATTTTCATTTGCAAAAGTATTCTATACGTACACTCTCTCTCTCTCAGAGAGAGAGAGAGAGAGAGAGAGAGCACAAAATCAAGCACTGTAATCTACCATCACTCTTTCTTGGTACGTACATTTTTCTTGCTTTAATTAATTTTTTGTGCCACAACAAGACTCAATACCACCCATTTTCTTCCTTGTTTTGGCATGGTTATTAGAATTTAATAAGTTCTTAAACTTTTTTCTTTATTGAATTTTAGCAATAAAATTTTAATTGAATTAGTATTTTTCAAAATTTTTTAAAACTTTTGTAATAAATTTTTTTTTATCTAAATCCTTATGAATTTTTTTTTAAAATTTGTTGAGACTTTTGATTACAAAGTTTTAATCACTGTAGTATTTTAAATATATATATATATATATATATATATATATTGGTAAACAAAAAAATTGCATAGGAGGAGAAGGTGGCAACTCCTATGCGCCAAAGGCAATACAGAGAGAGAGAGAGATGAACACTAATACGCTCACTAATGGAGATCGGGGGGACTCAAACCTAATTTTAAATATATGTTGAAACTTTAATATTTAATTTTGCTTAAAGCAAACTGTATAAATAATTTTTAGGATATTTAGAGTGAGTTATGCCATAAAAGCACGTTATACAATAGTTTAAGTGGGTAAAATAAATTATTGTCTAAGTGACATAAAAGACAGGCATCTACTTTATCAACATGTAAGCCATCCATTTTTGGAAACATTTTTTCGAAAATTGAAAAAGCTGTCAATACTTTTTCAATTCCCGAAAAAAAATTTCTAAAAATGAAAATTATTATGTGCCCTTAGGGCACACATTAGCAAAATCATTTCTATTATATCATATAATATTATATGATATGTTTAATCACGTAAAATATTATTGTCACTCAAATATAGATTTTAAACCTTTCTAAAAAAAATATATGGATTTTAAATCCTTTATAATACGTATAAAATTTTATTTTAAAGTAACAAATTAAATGATCAAAGGAAGTATTACTTATTCAACTAATTTGGTACATTATTGTTGAATTAGAAGTGAAATGATCAACAAGGTTATGTAATAAAATAATGTTATTTTTTGAAAGCTTAGGAAAGGCATTTTTGTTTTTGTTTTTTACCCAATAACCAATAAAGGTTAGAATGTTATGTAGTACACTATACAATATATATATATATATTTATATATATATATATATATATATATTTTGAAGTACGTTGTTGCTTGGCATACGCATATGATTGATTTCAAATTTTCAATCACATCCCATGATTAGGGTTGTGAAGTAGGAGTAGAAGTCTTGAGATTGTGTATCCATCTTCAACGCTACATAGCTATAGCCATGAATATAGCCATACATGTTTAGGTGATTTGGGCTTTTAAATTGGGGTGGGTAATTCATGGGACTTCCCTTTCATTATGATAGTACATCTTGTAAATTCTTACTTAGGTCGAGTTGTATGGACGAGTTAGAACACATAAATAACTTTAGTTGGACTAACTAGTACTCATTTTATTATAAACTTTAAGGGAGGTAGGTAAATTGGAAATCATAGAAAATGGGAGAGAATATAAAATAGTGGGGACGAAGATTTTATTCTTGGCCCCCCAATTTGGTTATTTTCAATTCGGGGACAATATGGTCTCTTCTCAAAAAAAAAAGGGGGACAAGATGGTCATGAGCAATCAAATTACATAATTATTATATTCCCATTACCCCACTTTTTCAAAGTACAATAAGTATATAATAGTATTTCAATTTCTATCATTCAATTTTTTCTATCCCTCTTACCAAACACACAAATAGGATAAATGAAATTACTTTATTTCCGTTCACTTTTATATCTTCTCTATCTTTTCCATATTTCATTATCTCAACCAAACACACCCTTTATCACTTTAAAAAAAGTTCATGCTTGAGACTCACACCTATAAGATATTTCATTCACTACCCTTTTCAATTTTTTTTAGAATCCTTTTCAATTAATTTATTAGAAAAAGAAAACCCACTTAGAGTAGATCATGTCCTATGGTCTAGTCGTAAGCATAAGTAAGTCCATTTATAATTATCATTTAGCAATTTTTTTGGTATAACTTATAAGTTGATTTTTTTTTTAAAAGTCTTAGTTACATTTTAATTTTTATGAAGAATATGATTTGAAATCTATGACATGGTGTCTTTATAATTTGAACACATGTCCTTTACTCCAAAATAAGAATTTTAGGAGTTGACTTAACTGCAACCTATTATATACTTCTTATTATTTTGGCAAATTTGTAAGATATTGCTGTAATTACTCTTACTTTTTTTTGTTGAGAAAATACTCTTACCTAGTTTGTTATGGTACAATTATAGTTTTACCAAATTGACTCTTTAAGCAAAATACTCCGAGTGCTTTCACTACTTTGTCAAACCAGCCTGCCAAATGCCATTATATGCCAAGTTGCCAACCCATATTAATCATATTCAACTCAAAGTTCAGACTATAATATGCTCTGATTTGGCTGTTGATGTATAGTGTATCCCTTTCCCCCCATATAAAAACGTCTTCAAAGTTTCTTCTCAAAAAAAAAAAAAAAAAAAAAAAAAACGTCTTCAAAGTACCTATTCTGTCCTTGATTCATGATCAACCGAAAATAAACCCCACATAAATCCAACGGGTCAAAGAACCCAATTTGGTCTTTTCAAGCCTTCCCAAAACCCCAAACCCACTGTAACTTTTCAGGTTGGTCCCCAAAAGTTAAAACCCCCACCAAAGTTTAAAAAAAAATTACACCCTTACCCGCGTATCCAAAGTTTTTTTTTTTTTTTTTTGATTAAAACGGTCAGAACGTATCCAAAGTTCATAACTTATGGATTTGTGAAATTGTGAGCGGTGAACTGTTCATTACAATTGTATGAACCACTTTCTCAAAAAAAAAAAAAAAAAAAAATTGTATGAACCAGTGACATTTCATTGACTACTCACAGTCACATAAGTTAGTAAATAAATTTTAAAATTGGACTTGAAATGACATTAATAAAAAAAAAGTTTAACCCCCTAATTAACCACTCTCAATCTCAAATCTATTCATCTAAAAAAAAATATTAGCCTCAAAATCTCAATTTAATTTGTTTAAAAGTCCTAATTAGTACTAATTTCATTCATGTAAAATTTAATTAGTAATTCCTCTTTCTCTTCCAAAAGAGCACACTTTTTGTTCACTACAGTTATATAGAGTCTATAAACTGATGACGTTTCATTGACTACTCACAGTCACAAGTCAACAAACAAATTGTGAAATTGGACCTGAAACAATATTAACAAAAAATAGTTTAACCCCCTAATTATTTCGTCTCAAATCTATTCTTCACAAAATAAAAATATATCAATCTCAAATCTCAATCTAATTTGTTTAAAACTCCTAATTAGTAATAATTCCATTAATGCAAAAGCTAATTGTAATTCCCTCTATTCTCTTTCTCTCTTTGTTCAAAGAAGAGCACACTTTTTGTTCACTACAATTGTATAAACTGATAACGTTTTATTGATTATTCACAGTCGCACAAGTCAGCAAACAAATTATGAAATTGGACCTAAAATAATACTAATAAACTAAAAGTTTAACACCCAATTAATCCATCACAAACCTATTTTTCTCCCAAAAAAAAACCAATCTCAAATCTCAATCTAATTTGTTTAAAACACCTAAATACTAATTTCATTCATGCAAAAAGCAAATTGCTCAATTAGTTATTCCCCCCTCTCTCTCTCTCTCTCTCTCTCTCTCTCTTTGCTTGTTCAAAAAAGAGCACACAAATCCAAACACAGCCATATTGGAAACAACCACTCCCCCAAAAATATTTGCTTTTGTTATTGCTTTGTACTACAAATACAAAAAGGCCAAACATTTTTTCTGTTTCTCACAATTTCTTCTTGACTCTCTCTCAGCTCACACTCTCACTCTCTCTCTCTCTCTCTAACCCCTAATATGTCTCTTTCTGTTGGCATTTTAGGGGGGTAAAATTTAGGGTTTTTGATGAAAGCCCAGAAATTCTAAGGGAAGAGAGAGTGAAAATCTGTGGTGAGTTTTTCATTTTTCAGCTCATTTGCATTTCTGGATTTTCACTTTTTTTCCTCTGTTTGGTTGCTGAGAAAGTCAGAAGGAAAATGAGGGAATTTTTTGGGGCATTGTGTTTTGTTGTTGTGTGTTGGGGAGTGGAAAAGTTAGCACATTGATGGGTTTGTGTTCATTTCCTTATTTTTTTCTCCCTGTTGGGTTTTCTCGGGAACCAAACGGAGGCTTTTTAGTTTCTCTTACCTCTTTGTTTGACTGTCACTCTCTAAACCCATGTATAACCATTTTGTTGTGTGTTTTTGACTTTTTGTCTGGTTTTAATTTAGGGTTTTGTGAGCAAAATCTCAGCTTCAAGTATATACCAACGACTCAAGACAGGTAATTTTGTTCTTCCTTGCATGCATGTTGATTTTTTTTTTTGAAGTGTTTGGCTGCTGAGAAAATGGAGGGAAAAGAAAGTGGTGATTTTTTTTTCTTCCTTTTTTTGTTGTTGGGTTTTGGTTTTTGCCTAAAAATTAGGGGGAAAAAGGGCACTAGATGAAAGGAATTTTCATCCATTTTCTCAGAAGCCAAAACCAAGCCTTTACGTTGACTAAATTTATTCCCTTTTTTGCTTATATTTAATTATTCGTTTATTCTGTTCAGTTTTGCTAAAATGTTGTTTCAGGCTTTTTTGTTTTTTTGGTATACTGTACTGATACTTGGATTTCACTTGTGAAAGTGTAATCTTGCCATTCCTTTTTATTTATTTCACAACTATAAACTATATAATAGGATGGCATTTTGATAAGTAATGAAAAAATTCTGAGAATTTTTAAGTTTTATTTTTATTTTTATTTTTTATAAAGCTAGGAAAATTGTAAACTGGTGCTGAGCTAAACAAATACTGCTATTATATGCTTACTCAACATCACTGAAAGTTCCTGGAAGACTATGCTTTTTTATTTTTTATTTTATTTTTGCTATGCTCTTGTTTATTGTCCATGAGTGATCTCATTTTGTTTACCTTTTGACATCTGCTTCCATAAACAATGTTGGCTTCACAGATCCTGAAATAGATGGAAGAAATTGCCTCTACTAGTTTTTTAGATGGGGAGGTTTTGGGGATAAGATTTGGCTTGGCCACTCGTCAAGAAATCGTAAGTAGAATTAGACTTTGAACCATTTACCAAATTACTGGGTCAATTTCTCATTTGTTGTTACAATGTTTTCATAGTGTACAGCATCCATCAGTGACTGTCCCATTAGCCATGCCAGCCAACTTGCAAATCCCTTTCTTGGACTGCCCCTGGAATTTGGGAAATGTGAATCCTGTGGCACCTCTGAAGCTGGGAAGTGTGAAGGTGTGTAAGCGTTTGTCTACCTTGTTATCTTGTGTAAAAATGATAGGATATTGTTAAATGTTAAAATGTATGGCATGCTGATAATCATTCATTTGCATGTGTTACAAAAAGTAACTGAGTCTTGTTCATTATGTTCCTTTCAGGGCATTTTGGATATATTGAGATGCCAATACCAATATATCATCCCAGCCATGTTAGTGAACTGAAGAAAATGCTGAGCTTATTGTGCCTAAAATGCTTAAAAATTAAAAAAAGCAAGGTATGACTTGAGGGCTCCTTTTTATCTCCTGATTCTGTATGTGAAGCAGAGACTTCACGCAAATTTAATTTTACTTGTTCTCTGAGTCTTTTCTCTTTGTTGATTAAGGGAATATAAAGGAGCTCATTGTTTTATTTTCACTTTTCTGCTAAGAAATGAAGT
The DNA here is from genome assembly GCA_030021035.2 of Notholithocarpus densiflorus. Taxonomy (NCBI): domain Eukaryota; kingdom Viridiplantae; phylum Streptophyta; class Magnoliopsida; order Fagales; family Fagaceae; genus Notholithocarpus; species Notholithocarpus densiflorus. The sequence continues at coordinate 1,129,054 of JARYZH020000126.1, forward strand.
GCTTTTGTCAAGAAGCCTTGCCTATTAAAATCTATTTTGAATATTCTTTCTTTCTTTGTAATTATAGTATTATCTTTTTAAGTAATTACAATATTACTAGAAGCTTTGAGGGATTTGAATGGTCCACTCTTGAGTTTAAGTCTTTTTTTCTTTCTTACTCTTCTTGCATGGTGTTTAGTTTTGCCTACCTTTTCTTGTTTTTCCCTTCCTGTTTTGTTTGATTATTGTAATTTGGGTTCTTGATGTTGATGTCCATATAGTACATTTCCTGTGTACTCGGCCTGTTTTCTTTTTCTAATAAAATCTTTTACGTTACCTATCCCAAAAAAAAAAAAAAAAAAAGGCTAAAATGTAAAACTGACCCTTTCTTTAGATTTCATTTCAGTCCTCTAACTTTACTTTCATTCATTTCAGTCCTATAAGTTTTAGATTTATTCAATTAAGGCTTTTCCGTTAACTTTTGTTAAATTTTTTTGAAAAAAAAAATCTGAAAAATATTTTTCAATCATTAATTGAGCTTTTTTAATTTAAAAAAATTGAAGAAAAATTTATAAAATTGAAAAATTAACCACAACATATAACAAAAGTTGATGGAAAAGCCTTAATTGAATAAACTTGAAAGTTAGAGGATTAAAATGAACAAAAGCAAAGTTAGAGGATTGAAATGAAATCTGAAGAAACTTAGAGAGTCAGTTTTGCATTTTACCCAAAAAAAATTTTATTTGTTACTTATAATTATTTTTATTTTTATTTTGTATCCCTTAATTTTATTATCTCTAAATATATAAGCTGGGAAACATTAATTTTTGTGCAATGTTTTGACATTTTCAACATATTTCATGACACCCCCTGCTTTGGAACCTATGACTCTATTGTTTGTTAATATCTTGTCAAGAAAGAATTGATATTTACTCTGTATCTTGATTTTCAATCCTTTGTTATTTTGTAAACCAGTTATGATGCACCTTTTGTTTGAGATTTTACAATTTCTGACCTTGTACTTTTATATGCTTGATTGTACCATTCAGTTTCCAGCCAAGAATACTCCTGGTCTTGCAGAAAGATTGTTAGCTTCATGTTGTGAGGTGAGTATCAAATGATGGTACTATATTTTCCTTGTTGGTAGATATGCACTATTTTATTCTTGCCATTTTGTATTAATTTTTATGTGTCACTGCTGTGACATCATGTCTTAGTATTCTTGTTTGGCGATCAAAGAACTTTCCCCATTTGGATGACTGATGAACCTTCTTTTTAGGGAGAAGAGATGACTTTAAGTTATGGTCTTTGGTTCATATCATATATAATCATAATTCTTTGCCCTGTAGACGGGTCCTTAAGATATTAGTGAGTGATTGCTCAATTGGCACCTTCTCCCCTTGTAAGAGCAAGGTGGAGGGTGAGGTTTTGGGTTCAAGACTCATCGGTTGTGTGTATAATTACCCAAAAATAAAGGATGGGTCCTTAAGATGTTGTTGCCATATCCTTTGGTGCGGTTAATACTGTCTATGGTTCTATAAAGTTGAGTGAAGCCTTTGTTGAGCTATGTTGCTTGTACTTCAAGACACCATGGCTTAGTTATTAATATGAATGATTGAACCAAGCCATGTATAAATTTCTTATATTCCCATTCTCTTTTCTTATTTTATTTTATATTCATCCACATCAATTGGTAAGCTATGAGATGAATGAAAGTACTAAAAATTGATAGATAAAGCTAATTTGGGGTTTATAAAGGGATTGGGGTTGGTTTTTGATTCTGTCTGTAGCTTCTTAAACTTAGAAGTTAGAACTGTCTCCTTACCTTGTTACAACCTTTCTTGTAGACCACTTTTTTGTCCTAAGATTGTTTAAAATTTGGTCTTTCTAGCGGAGCTTATTTGTATAGATTTGAAAAATTTTCTGATAATATTGTTCTGTGCATTTAAATCTATTTTTTTCCTTGTTTAGGAAGCTTCACAAGTTTCTATTAAAGAGGTTAAAAAGGAAGGTGCTTGTTACTTGGAACTGAAGCTGCCACAAAGGACAAGAGGAGAGGATTTCTGGAAATTTTTGGAAAGATATGGTTTTCGCTATGGTGATGACTTAAGTCGAACTTTGCTTCCTTGTGAGGTTTGGTTCCTACTCTTAGTTGTGTTTGATTTTTGCTTGTTACAGTGACACTAGAATGTATTTTTTTGGGACCTAGTTGATAAATGTAGGAGGAGGTCTTATATATTTAAATTGACTTCTTATCTGCTATTGTTTTATCGTTTTTGTATTCGTGGTGAAAATTGCTGTTCTGCCTTGAGTTTTACACCCTTCTCCATGTTGCAGTGTTCTAGTACTGCTTGTGTTTTTTCGCACACATCTATTGGTACTCATCTGTTCTTATCTCAGAAATTTGGAGACGTGATCATCTTATGACTTATTTTTATTGCATGTATTGTACTAGTAACATTGTTCTTGAATGACATAAATAGCTACTCTTTTGTTTTGATGACAGTAATTTGGTGATTTGATCATCTTATTGTCTTAGACTGCAATCTATGAATTGCATGTTCGTGCTAATACTATTTGTAGTTTTGGCTCACATTTCTAATCATGGTAATTTGGCGATATTACCATCTTATTTTCTTAGGTTGTTAGTTTGACTTAAATTTATGCCATGTTTAGGCCATGGTCTGCCTAATGCTTTTGTGAAATGTTTTGGCTTTGAGGATTGGCTTGGAATAAAATTTTCACTCATTTATCTTGATGGATGTATAAGTTGGCTGAACTTTAGAATATATTTTGAAGTATCCCACCAATTAAATGATGTTTTCAATTATTAGTGATTGGGACAAATGTGTTGTTTAGCAGAGGTATTAGATATAAGAAGAGAAAGCATGTCGTGTAAATCATATGAATATTAGAAAATGCTGTGGTTTTCTGTTGATTGTGATATCTGTTAACTAGACTTGTGCTGCAACTTGATATTGCCTCTTGTACATGTGTAAATAACTAACAGGTAATGGAAATGCTCAAAAGAATTCCTTCAGAGACTAGAAAAAAGCTTTCTGCGAAGGGGTATTTCCCTCAAGATGGATATATCCTGCAATACTTGCCTGTCCCGCCAAACTGTTTGTCTGTGCCAGAAATTTCTGATGGTGTTAGTGTCATGTCTTCGGTAAGCCAAATTATAAGCAAATCTTACAATTCTTTTGTGTTTAATGTCTTAGTATTTGGAGAGAGGATTTTGCTCAATTTTGAGGAGGGTTACTGCTAGTGAGATTGAAGCTTTTATTTTTAAGGTCTCTCTATGATTGGATGACGGCTACTTGGTCACTCTATTCCACAAACTTCTTGGAGTTCCTAGTTCTTTTAAATTTTAGATCTTAATTTTGTTTTGGGTGTTTCTCTTGTATACATCTTGATTCCTGTGTTCTAGGGTTGCAGCCCATGTTGTGCTAATTTAAAGAAATATGTCTCTTTTATAAATTTAAAAAAGTAGCAAATCTTAGCAGTGGGCCTTTTTTTTTGTCACCTATTTTGTCTGAGGTTGAATTCTCAGTCTACAAGCATTTGTGTCTTGTTTTATTCCAGGATCCTTCTATATCAATGCTCAAGAAAGTTCTCAGGCAAGTTGAAATTATCAAAAGTTCAAGATCTGGTACACCAAATTTTCAATCTCATGAAGTTGAAGCTAATGATTTGCAAGTAGCAGTTAATCAGTATCTGCAAGTAAGGGGTACTGCAAAAGCATCTCGTGATATAGATACACGATTCGGGGTTAGCAAGGAGTCCAATGATTCTTCAACAAAAGCATGGCTTGAGAAAATAAGAACATTGTTCATCAGAAAGGGTTCAGGCTTCTCTTCTCGCACTGTGGTTACTGGTGATGCTTATACAAGGGTCAATGAGATTGGTATCCCATTTGAGATTGCACAAAGAATTACATTTGAGGAGAAGGTTAATGTGCACAACATGAACTATCTACAAGAGCTGGTAGATAACAAGTTATGCCTCACATTTAGAGATGGGTTATCAACATATTCACTGAGGGAGGGCTCGAAGGGGCATACTTTCCTGAGGCCTGGTCAAGTGGTTCATCGGAGGATAATGGATGGGGATTTTGTCTTCATTAATAGGCCACCAACTACTCACAAGCATTCCTTGCAAGCTCTAGCGGTGTATGTTCATGATGATCATACGGTGAAGATAAACCCGCTTATTTGCGGGCCCTTAGGTGCCGATTTTGATGGTGACTGCATTCACTTATTTTATCCTCAGTCTCTTGCCGCAAAAGCAGAAGTTTTGGAGCTTTTTTCTGTGGATAAACAGTTGCTTAGCTCTCACAGTGGCAACCTCAACTTGCAACTGACCACAGACTCATTGTTGTCTCTAAAGACGATGTTTAAGACATATTTCTTACCCAGAGCTGCAGCTCAGCAATTGGCCATGTTTGCTTCATCTTCTTTGCCTCGTCCTGCTTTGTTGAAGGCTCATTCTGGTGCCCCTCATTGGACTGCTGTACAAATGTTACAGACTGCTTTGCCTGCTCATTTTGACTGTGTTGGAGAAAGATACTTGATTAGTCAAAGTGATGTGGTAAAATTTGACTTCAATAGAGATGTAATATCCTCTTTGGTGAATGAAATTGTTACTGCTATTTTCTCTGAGAAGGGTCCTGAAGAAGTATTAAAATTTTTTAATTCTCTACAGCCCTTGTTGATGGAAAACATATTTGCAGATGGTTTCAGTGTTGGCTTGGATGATTTTTCCATATCCAGGGAGGCCATACAAGATATTCAAAAGAATATTCGGGATATTTCTCCTTTGCTGTATGACCTAAGGTCTACATACAATGAGACGGTGGAGTTGCAACTGGAGAATCACATCAAAGTTGTGAAAGCGCCAGTTACAAATTTTATTCTAAAGTCATCTTCATTGGGTGAGTTAATTGACTCTAAAAGTGATTCAGCTATTAACAAGGTAGTGCAACAAATTGGGTTCCTGGGCCTGCAACTTTCTGATAAGGGAAAATTCTATTCCAAGACATTGATTGAAGACGTGGCCTCCCTTTTTAATGGAAAATATTCTTCTGTTAGAGTTGACTACCCTTCTGCAGAATATGGATTGATTCAAAGCTGTTTTTTTCATGGGTTAGATCCATATGAGGAGATGGTTCATTCAATATCTACAAGAGAAATTATTGTTCGCTCATCGAGAGGACTGACTGAACCTGGTACTTTATTTAAAAACTTAATGGCTATCCTTCGAGATGTTGTTATTTGTTATGATGGCACTGTCAGAAATGTTAGTAGCAATTCTATAATCCAATTTGAGTATGGAGTAAAGGATAAAACTAAGCCTCAGAATTTATTTCCTGCTGGGGAACCTGTTGGTGTCTTAGCTGCAACGGCGATGTCAAATCCTGCTTATAAGGCAGTTCTTGATGCTACTCCAAGCAGCAATTCCTCATGGGAGCTGATGAAGGTATTAAATTTTTGGCTGGTGCATATGATATTATTCATCTTTTCTTTGCTTCTTCTATAGCAAGTGCGTAGTTGTCTCTCATAATTGTACACTCATATTTTTATTTACTTTTCCTTCTTCAGGAAATACTGCTTTGCAAAGTCAATTTTAAAAATGAACTTATTGACCGCCGAGTAATATTGTATTTGAATGAATGTGGTTGTGGGAGAAAGTATTGCCGAGAAAAAGCAGCATATTTAGTAAAGAATCAATTGAAGAAAGTCAGCCTTAAAGATTCTGCGGTTGAGTTCCTGATTGAGTATGTTTTGCCATTACATTTGGTGCCTTTTGTTACTTATTTATCTTCCGTTACATATCTATGCATTTTCCTATGCATGTACAATATGGCTCAAATCTATGCTCATTTTTGATTATGGTGTTAGTTGATATGTTATTTTTGTATTATATATGAGTGTATTGGTCTTAAAGTTGGATCCAAGAAAAGATGATCATTTATGTCATTCCCTATAATACAAATTCTGTGAAGTAGAAGCTATAAATTTTGAAAGTCATGTGACCCTTGGTTGTCTCATATGTGCTGTAATTGATATCTGGATCTGCTCCTTCATTTACCTAACTTGTTATATATCTGTGATGAAGTTTTGTTGACCCTCGGTTGTCTCACATGTGCTGTAATTGATATCTGGATCTGCTCCTTTATTTGCCTAAGTTCTTATATATCTGTGATCAAGTTTTGTTGACCTTTATTGAGTCAAATGATCTGGAGGGTCTAGTGCGTCCATTAAAGGTGAGCATGGCCTTAGTTAACCAATTAGGCATTTGTTCGGCATTCATTTTGTTTCCACTCTTTGCCTAACTGTATGTGTGATTTAAGAGAATTTAATCCCAAAGGAATGTATGCACACTTGTCCATTTTGTCAGCCCCTTCGCTATTACAAGACTAGTCTTTTATGCATCTATGTTATGTTTTGTTTTGTTTATTATTATTCCTTTGGCATTTTAAAAGGTGGAGTAACTAGCATGTGACTCTAAATGAAATTAGATGGTTAAATTTTTTTTGTTATTTGGAAGATGAGATAGGACTCTAGGATTAGGCTATTATCAATCAGCAGTAGATTTAAATTCTCTTTCCTGCATCAATCTGTGCTGGTGCCACAAATATAATTTGCAGATAGTTTCATTTCTTCCCTTGTTTCTGCTCACATGCTTAAACCAAGGCAGCAAGTGACCCTTTTGGTAGGAAACAAGTCCGGAATTAGAAAGGCCACTTTGGAGGAATGTTTGTCAAGTTAAGCTGTACAATCATTATCTAAGATGCGTCTCACTATGTGAATTTTAAAGAGCTTGGATTCTCACTGAGCAATGTTTCTGTGTCATACTTTTCCCTCTTCTTCTTCTTTAGTCATTCTTTTCTAACCTCTATCTAGTGAAAAGAAGGTCTAAAAGCTTGCTTTGCCCCATAATGGTCACTTTACTGTCCATGCATCGTATCAAATATATAAATATTGCTTTGGATGTAAAAAAGAGATTGTGATAAGTGTATATTACAAATAAATTCTTCCACTGAGTAGCTTTGTTTGAGCAGGTTCTAAATGTCTGTAGAAAAAATGAAAATTGCAAGAGATGGTCATCCTCAAAAAAGATGTGCGATTGAGTTCTTTGCTTGCTAATTGTCTTTATGGTTAAATTTCAGTGAGAACATAGTGGGAGGAATTGCTTATTCACCATCCTGTGTATGACAGATCCCATTTTATTTGATTTGCTCTCTTTTTTCTATGACAATATGGTGCTCTTTTTAGTACCAACACACAATGCAATCTCCCCTCTCTCTTACAATTTGTCATACTCCAATTTTTTTTTCCCTGTTCAATTAATTCGAACTCCATCAAAGTTCTGATAGTTGTGCTTCTTACATGCAGATATAAGGGGCATCGAACTGTATCAGAAGGTTTAGAGATTGATGCAGGCCTGATTGGTCATGTCCATCTAAATGAGGTTGGTGCATTTGCTTTTAACTTGTTTATTACTCTGGAGTATATTTTACAATTGAAGTTGCTGTTGCTTGCTGTTTTGCGATTATTCTTTTGGTGAGTAACTTGAGATTTGTTGAACAGAAAATGTTGAAAGATATGAACATTAGTATGCATGAGGTTCTTCAAAAGTGCCAAGAGACTATTAATTCATTCCGGAAGAAGAAGAAAGTTACTCGTGTTTTTAAAAGGACGGGTCTGTCTTTCAGGTTAGTCTCAATTAGCTCGTAATCACATAATAAATTTGCCATATGGTCATTAAATTTAAGGTTTATTTTTTTTCTGCAATGTGCTTTTTGAGATGACTAGGAAAACTGCTTACATGGTGTGGGGTGCCTGCCGCGGGGGGGGGGGGGGGAGGCTTAAACAGCTTTTGCTTACTTCAACCCTTTTCCCCCTCCTTCCTTCAAGTTGCATTTTTTAATTGATAAATTTTTAATTTTTTTTGATTTATTTATACACTGCAGTAATATAAAATTATTGCAAAGAATTTTATGTTTGTCATACCAAAATGTAAATCTGTAAGTATTGGCCTTTGGCCATCTCTTGAAGTTTCAAAGAATCCAAATCTACCGGACTATGACTTGTGCTTCCTGTTGATGTTGTAATGGAGGATGAAGATTAGCATTATGGTTGATGGTTACAATTTGATTAAAATCTAAACTTTTATAGGTCAGCATGATAGTTTTGTTTTGGCTCCAAAGTAGAATCAGTACATACACCAATACTTTTTTTATAAGGTTCGTATGTGGTATGTGTGGAGGGAGAGTAACTTCATGACTTCTGAAGGTTGTGAAAAATCAGTTTTTGATTTGAACCTCTTACTTTTTTTTTCTTTTTATGATTGGTTAAGGTTCAAGCATTACCCGGTGGTATTAGCATCCTCAGTGGTGTCTGGTGCCTTGGGTTTGTACCCCACCGCCCCCTCTGCCCCCTATATACCTACAACACCAACAAAGCCTTTGTCTCAAAATTTTAGGATTGGCTATGGATCCTGAACAGATTAGCGAGGGACTGGAGATTTTAAATCTTAGAAATTAGTTCTTTTTATAGGGTGTTTCACGTGTATACTTACCATGTTTCATGGCGTGTGCCCCTTACTGGGCCTATTAAATTAAAGTTCATTTCCTTAACCCCAAAAAAAGAACTACCTACTAATCTTTTTGTCATTGTTGGCATCCTAACAATTTAGCGGTCAGAATGTCCACACTTGGGACTGAACATTTTGTATTTGTCAAATATAGTAGATCTTTGTTGTGAATCTTTTTCACTAGTAGACTAATAAATCGTTGTCTCATTTCTTATTCTGGGTCTTGTCCACATTATCTTTTTGGATAAGTAAATAAATAAATAATGTCCACATTATCGCATTTTAACATGACATCACAGCCCATGAAGCTACTCTTTCATTGCTGTTGTGATCTGTTATCCATCATTGTTGAATCCTTCTATAACAGCAGAAGAATCACAATGAAATGTTTATATGAGACACCTTTTTCTTTGATGGCTTTGTTGTCATATTTTGTAATTGCTTCCAATGGTCTTTTTAAGGAACAAAAAAGAATATAAAGTGTGGGAATATCTTAAAACCTGATATATGAGCATGGTAATAGACACCATAAGCATGTTATCTCTCTATGAATAGACACCATGAGTATGACTATGAATATCTGGCTTGAAAAGAAGTTTCAAAATCTCTCTAAGCATGTTATCTCTCTTAGTTGTAAATTTGTAATATTAGGTCTAGCATTTTTGTTGTTTACATGGTATAAACTAATGAAATGTTTGGTTTAGTTTTTGCCCTTGTGTGTGCAATTTTATTCCCTTCTAACCCACATGTTTACTGCAATTTAGCACAATACTGAAACTCTTAAGAGTGAAAAGTTACCTTTTGCTTTATGGTCTTTCTTGGCAGTGAATGTTGCTACTTCCAGCAGTCTTGTGCAAATGAAATCGCTGGTATGCCGTGCTTGATGTTCTGGTTGCAGGATATGTGTGATATTCATTTGGAGAATACTTCACATATCCTTGCTGACATGATTTTTCCGGTTCTTCTAGAGACGATCATCAAAGGTATAATTCATTGCAGCTGTTTGTTATTACATGATTTTTGTTTTAAAGTTTCATGAATTCTGCTATGTACCTGTATATGAACATGGTAGAGTACGTGATTTTACCTCAAAATTGGTCATTGTTAGGCTCAGGTGCATGCAACCTGTGTTCTGTTTTTCTTTCGTAATACAGTTTCGTTATCTTGATTTTGTTTTAAAACTAATTATATATATATATATATATATATATATATATATTAGTCAATAAAAATGATTTTTCTCTCCTGCTGATATGCAATAACTGTGCTGGATAACAAGCAAATACAAAATGGCTTTTCTTCTGCTTCACTCACTCCTGCTTTCTCCATTATTTAAAATTTCACTGTGCTTGTGGAATTGTGAGGGTTGAAAAGTTTTAATTGTCAATGTCATGCTTGAATTTGGTTAAATAGGCTCTTAAGCTACTTTTCAATTTCTTTGAATTAAATGCTTTAGAGTTTTTTCTTTAGTTTGGAAGGGATTCTCTGAAACATGTAAGAACAGTTTTATTCATATTTTTCAAACGTTTTTCTATTCCCTTATGTCAAAGTGCTCTGCAAATGAGGGTGACTAAACTCCATTAAGATCATAGTCTTTTTTAAAGTTCTGTGTGTGTGTATATATATATATATATAATTAATTTTGTGCTTTTCTGATTTTTATTTTGTTTTTTGTGTGTTTCTTTTCTAAAAGCAACATTCTTGAGACATTTTCCCTCTTAGTCAATGTATACATAACTGATTAAATGATGTAGGACAAACTGAGGTACGTGTCTATGTGTGTTTGTGGTGGCTTGGGGTTAGGAGAACTCGTAGATCTACTTTTAGAATTTTTGAAGAGGGGTTTTGGGATTGTGATAGAAATTTAAAGGTGGTTTGATGAGTTATTTGATGACTATGTAGTAGAATAAAGTATGTGGGAATTTAGGGTTTTGATAGGTAAAAGAAAGAGCTTGATCTGGGATTGTAAAGAATAAGAGTAAGAGAGAATTTTAGGGTCTTCAGAGGCTGTATGAACGGTACCCGTGAACAATGCCAAGGAAAGCGATGAAAGAAGAGAAAAGGAGTAAGAAAAGAAACCACAAAGGCCAACATGCGTCTATGCTCAAAATACTCAAATTTTGTTAATCAACTCCATCTCCTTTGAATACATTGTGCATAATTTTTATAAGGACCTTTTCTTGTACTAGCAGTATTAGGACTCCTAGTTTGAATAGTAAACTAAAACCTAAAAAAATACAAACTTGGATCCAAAGAAAATAAAGTCTAAGATACTTAAGATCAATTGGTGATACTTAAGCAAATTTTTGAGAAGGAAACCTTCTGAAAGTGTGATCCTGAAGTCTCAAATATGGAAAAAGTTTTTAGCATTTTAACTTAGTCCAGGGTTCCATATATGTTCCACAACTATTGATGTTGCCCTGTATACCAAACTGTATAATGTACCTTTACCTTTGATTTATTAGGTCCAGCCTAAGTATTTATTTCATTGGTCATATATGCTGTGTCTTGATATTTTAAGAATTCCATAGAATCTAGAATATGAAATGAGATGTACTCTTCCTTTTGAATGGGCAGGTGACCCCAGGATTTGCATGGCAAGCATAATCTGGATTAATCCAGATTCAACAACATGGATAAGAAGCCCTTGTAAGTCTCACAAGGGCGAACTGGCAGTGGACGTCACTCTGGAGAAATCTGTTGTGAAGCGTACCGGTGATGCTTGGAGGATCATTATGGACTCATGTCTTCCAGTGCTTCATTTAATTGACACGAGGCGCTCCATACCATACGCGATCAAGCAAACTCAGGAGTTGCTTGGGATCTCTTGTGCTTTTGATCAGGCAATTCAGGTATTTTTAGACTTCCTATACCACCTTATGAACTGTTCCACATAATGTTTCGATGCTAATCAGCTCAATGGAACGGCTTTTTGTTTTTATTTTTATTTTTTCTATTTTCCTCTCCTTTTTCCCGTAAGAGAAACAACTAATGTTGTTGCTCATTGTGCAGCGCCTGGCCAGATCGGTGACAATGGTGGCAAAGGGTGTTCTGAAAGAGCATCTCCTTCTCTTGGCAAATAGTATGACATGTGCTGGAAATTTGGTTGGCTTCAATACTGCTGGTTATAAGGCACTGTCTCGCTCATTGAATGTCCAAGCACCATTTACTGAAGCAACACTTTTTGTAAGTAATAGCTTTCGTTTTGAATTATTTGAAATATGTATAGTTCAAATGCAAGCATTTGTCAAAATTGGGATCCTACTGAGTATCACTGGATCAAAGTGGTTTCTTTGGATTGGAATATAGGATCTGATCGTAAAATTGTAATATTTTATAAATTATGCTAATTAACTAAAAGAAAAAAAGATAGAGGTTACTTAACCTTTTTTTCTATAGTACATTTCCAGTGTACTTGGAGTGGCTTTGGTTAATAATATTTCTTACGTTACTTGTCAACAAAAAAAAAAGGTAGAGGTTAGACCTTTTGATTATAGCTCTAAAGGTGGAGCCCTCACAATTTAAAAATGTAAAGATCAAGGTTTGACTCCTTGCAAAAAGTACATAAATATGTATCCAAGCTAAATAAAAAAAAATTGTTCAGTTACAAAAGATATAGACATCCCAAGTTTGCAACAATAAATAAGTGACATAAAAATTATATTAATTTTGCCATCCCAAGATTGCAACCCTGTAGACAAATAAGGAAGATTGCAGGCTTTCAGCAATGTTTAAATTTGTGTAATAGGTAGGTGATGCAGAAAGCCAAGAGTGAGAAACTAATGAAAAAAATAATAAGCAAAGAATGGAGAAGAAGCAAGAGAGAAAAGTAAATAGCTGAGGGAAAAGGAAACTGGGAATTTCATTGTGAGAGAGAGAGTTTTGATGCCACTGGTGTTCTGATGTTAATTTCTGCTCCTAGTCTGCCTCTGTACTCCTTTGGCATTGAAAAAGGGGCTAATTGCCCTAATGGGATGTAACAGCAGTGAATAAGAGAGCTGATGGCCCAGAAAATTTGTGTTGAGGAATGTTTTAATGCATCTTTGGCCTTGCCTCTTTCTTTTCGAACTGATTTTATATTGGACCTAACGACCAAATGCAAATGACAACCCTGTTGCAAGAAAACATCCCTAAGTTCATACAAAATTTGAATTGGTGGGATCTCACATAAGATAAGATCCTGATTTTATATCCTGGTCCCAGCTAAGCCTACTACTGATTTTTGAAGCAATGTGGATCATTTGTTGGAGTTTGGAGCACAAAATAATGCAACTTAATAACAATCTAAACTAAGATTTGAAAAACCAGTAAATAATTTTCGATCCAAGTTGAGAATTTAAAAACTACACTTATGCTTCCCTGTAAGATAATCTATTATTATTTTTTTGTTTCACCTTGCCCCATATGTGATTCAGACACCAAGAAGATGTTTTGAAAGAGCTTCTGAGAAGTGTCACGTGGATTCTCTGTCGAGCATTGTTGCATCATGTTCCTGGGGTAAACATGTGGCAGTGGGTACAGGTTCTAGATTTGATGTGCTCTGGGACAAGAAGGAGGTATTAATGATTTTAAAGTTCTCCAAATGTCTTTTCAACTGTTTTAACTTACTTAGTGGGGTACTTCTAGATTTGTTTGATATTGTTTTCTTTTCCAGGGAGGATTGAATCAAGAGGGTGGAATAGATGTTTATAACTTTCTACATATGGTGAGAGGAAGTGCAAATGGAGAAGAATCAAATACTGATTGTCTGGGTGTAGATGTTGATGATCTTGTGCTGGAAGATGAATATGCAGAGTGGGAACCCTCCCCAGAACATAACTCAAGTTTTGATAAGCCATCCTTTGAAGACAGTGCTGAATTTGAGAATTGTCTAGATAATCTGCCAGGTGAATCAACTTGGGAAAAGGTTTCGGCTTTCAATTCAGGCTCTAGTGGAGGATGGGATGTTGATAAAAATGCGGGAACAACTACAGGAAAGGGTGATGTATGGTCTGGTTGGGGAAGGGACAAAGCTGAAAACCAAGATGCTCCATCTTTGAAACCCCCGGAGGATTCTGCTGGGTCAGGTGGTTGGGATTCTGTGCCGGCTTGGGGGACTAGCGATAAAAAAACAACAAATGATTGGGGAAGGGACAAAGCTGGAAAACAAGATGTCCCATCTTTGAAACCCCAGGAGGATTCTGCTGGGTCAGGTGGTTGGGATGCAGTGCCAGCCTGGGGGACTAGCGATAAAAAAACAGCAAATGATTGGGGAAGGGACAAAGCTGTAAAACAAGATGCCCCGTCTTTGAAACCCCAGGAGGATTCTGCTGGGTCAGGAGGTTGGGATGCTGTGCCGGCTTGGGGGACTGGCAATAAAAAAACAACAAATGATTGGGGAAGGGACAAAGCTGTAAAACAAGATGTCCCGTCTTTGAAACCCCAGGAGGATTCTGCTGGGTCAGGTGGTTGGGATTCTGTGCCAGCTTGGGGGACTAGTGAGAAAAGAACAACAGGTGATAGTGTTTCATCTGATTGGAGGACCCTTAAATCTGAACAACGCGACATCATCTCCACAAAAGCCCAAGAAGATTCTTTCAGATCTGATGGTTGGGATGTTGCAGCGTCTTGGGAGAAAGGAACTGCAGCAAAAAGTGAATCATCTGGCTGGGGGACCAAGAAAGCTGAAGCTGGCGTTGTCATCTCAGAAAAAGATGATTCTTTCAGATCTGATGTTTCAGTGCCTTGGGAGAAAAAAACTGCAGAAAAAAGTGAGTCGTCTCTTTGGGGGACCAAGAAAGCTGAAGCAAGTGATGTCATCTCCTCAGAAAATGTTTCTTCTGGTTGGGGGATGGGTGGCAATAAATCACGAGATTCATTTGTCTCTGCAAAAGTTCAAGAGAACTCTCCCAGAGCTCGCAGCTGGGATGCTGCAACTCCTTGGGGGAAAAAGGCTGGAGCTGGTGATGAATCTCAGCCTTGCAGAAATGATGGGAAGCCTCTACGTGACCGAAGCACAGAGCCTTTCAATTGGGATAAGAAGCGGACACAGGAGAGAGTTCAGTCAACATGTAGTGGGGACTGGACTAGGGATGAACACCCATCCCAGTCTGTGGATGTTGAGTCACCTGCCAATAAGAAGTTGACACAGGAGACAGTTCAGTCAACATCTGGTTGGGCTTCTTCAACTGCTGAAGACTCGAGTAGGGATGAACACTCATCCCTAACTGTGGATGTTGACTCACCTGCCAATAGTAATCCATGGGGGCAGGTGAAGTCACCAGAATCTTCACAAGGTTGGGGCTCTCAGAATGAGTCAAAGCATGGTTGGGGTTCACCAAATGCTGGTAGTGGCAATGAAAGTGACAGACATAATAATCAATGGGGAAGAGGAAGCATGGAACCGCACTTCAAGAAAAACCGATTCGAAGGTTCAAAGGGTTGGGGTACAAATAATGGAGAATGGAAATCTAAGAACCGTCCTGCAAAATCACCTGGACCTGGAAGGACTCATGATGATGCTGGTGCAGGTGGAATATTTACTGCAACCAGACAACGATTAGATATGTTCACTTCTGAGGAACAAGATGTTCTTGTGGAAATTGAACAGATTATGCAGACTATCAGAAAAATAATGCATCGGACTGGGTATGTTTTCCATGGTTTATACTTGTATAGCTCTAAACAATGTGTGCTAGTCGTTGTTGTCTTTGTTGCTAAGCAACTCGATAATATGGGATGATTGTTACACTTGCATTTCAAGTTATATAAATAAAACTGTAACCAAAGGATATTGGCATTTACTTGTCATAGAAAATGTTCTGTGTCCAATTAGATTGGACCAGTTTATTCAGGGAAATCTCTCCTTTGGAGTTGAATAGAGTCCAGGTTGAGGACGATGGCAAATGAGGCGTGCTTAAAATTTTATTGACAACCGTGAATCATAAACTTTTACAATTGAATTAGAGGCACTACTCAGTACATTATTCTTTTAAGCTATAGGCAACTAACATGGTACCATTCTAATCATTTAAGTGCATAACTTTTTGAAGTTGCTTGATGCAATGTGTGCTGTTTATCATGTACCGTGTATCCTGCATTTGTGCTCTGTTTCCATGCTTAGCCCTTTTTCCCAAGGCTAAAAGGCTGACTGTACTTTATGTTTTTATTGAGATATATATATATATATATATAGTATTATACCTTTTGCGCATTTAGGATACTGGCTAGGCACACACCCACTTGGGAGCCACTTTTGTGGTATCACTTACCCCTTAGGTAAATGTGCATTGGCAATTATGGTCTTCATTATGGGATCTTTAAACCAGAAATAAAATCCAGAAGCTTTCATTGATGCCTCATTTTTCTACTCTTTGATCTCTATCTAATTTCTTTTCTTAACTTGGTCATTTCCTGAAATGTGATCCATTCCCATCATATGGACATCTTCTGATTTTAAGTTATTTTCTGAAGGTACAATGATGGAGACCCGCTGTCAGCCGAGGATCATTCCTATGTACTTGATAATGTTTTTAACCATCACCCAGATAAAGCAGTGAAAATGGGTGCTGGAATTGATCATTTCATGGTATGCTTCACGACAATGTTCTTGCAATTTTGTCCTTAATTATACCGTCCTCATTATATGATACATTGGATTCAGGACATTTTTGGATGTTTATTGTTGGATATGTTAGAGTTTATTGTTTGTTTTGCCTTTTCAAAAGTGATTATTTATAATAAAAACAGATCTTTTGATCTGGCAAAGTTTTCCAAACAGAATATCCTTGCCTATTTTTTTTCCAATGATTTCAAGCTACCATGTATACAGTGAAATCCTTTTGCACACCAAATATGTGCATTGAATTTAAAAATCAGTGCAATTGGCTTCTTAATGCATTGATGGACAAACATAGGGGAAAGCTATGCTCTCCAGTCTCCACCTAACTGAGGTGAATTGCCATGACCATGATTCAATATACAAGAGTAATAGTTTTGCAGTTTGAGTTACATTCGAGGGATAATTATCTTGTTACTGCAGAAAACTATTGGTCACTTTTTCCCACACCATTCAGGAATGCAATGTCTCAAATTTACATTAATTAAACATAATTGTTTACAAAATTTAATATTTTGCTCAGTGCCTTCTTTTTTTTTTGCTGACCTTCCTCTTTGGTCTAACTTTACTTTTTGTAAAAATGTCCAAGACCATGGGGATAAATTTCTTGCAAAATTTTCTCTAATGATTTCATGTGATCCTTACTATTTTTCTTTAATTGGTTGATAAGTTCGTACTACAGTACTACTTAATAAATGGATCTAAAATAGTTGATACTTTATGATCTTACATCTACCATAACTGAGTTTCCATGATGAGTTCTCCCCCCCATACTGGTGAAGTGATGTGTCTCATTATTCTAAACAGAAAATGTATATAATTTGCTGTTTATTGAAATGGGGTGACACATCTATTGTGTAGTTGGAAAATCTTTGTGCTTGTGGACTGTTTTACTTCAATGCTGCAGTGTTGGATGAATCCTGTAGTCCAGAACAGATGACTTTGCAAACATGGATTTTGACTTGACTAATTTGCAGTGTTTCTCTATTTAATAATAGGGAAGAAAATTTTAGGTATTTGGTAGGTCTTGAGAATGGAGTAATTTAGGTATTTTAGGTATTCTTCAATTGGTAATTTAGCGTTTGTGTTACATGATAATTGATGTTTGCTATAATGTTGAGCTCGACATGTAGGTTAGCAGGCACAGCAGTTTCCAGGAAAGCCGGTGCTTCTACGTTGTCTCAACCGATGGTCATAAAGAAGACTTTTCCTACCGCAAATGCTTGGATAGCTTCATCAAGGGAAAGTATCCAGATGTTGCTGAAACATTCATTGGTAAATATTTCAGAAAACCCCGTTCTGGTCCTCCTGGAGGCAACCGGGAGAGACACACCAATCCAGAAGAAACTGGTTCTTCTGGAGGGAATCAGGAGAAGAAGAACAACACTCCAGAGGAAACTGAGAATGAAAATAGGCAGTGAGGCCGTGTATGGGGGTTCTAATTTATGTTAATTGTAAATCTTCTTTTAGCTTGCCTCCCTGATGTAACTAGATACAAACAATTTCCATCATCTGCTATTCTGATTTGTATATATACTGGGCAGATGTTTTTAGTTTACTTCCAGCTCATCCACAACAAAATCGAACTGAAGCGTGCTTCCATCTCAGTTGCTCATTTTTCATACAAGAGCGGTTCTTATTTACCCTGTAGTTAGCTTATTTGGTAGTTTGTAACCTATACAGTGGGTTTTGGGAAATCACAGGCTATTTATTCTTGTTGTTTTTGAAGCAAAATAGATGGAAGTGTTGCATTCTCATCAAAACTTCTCCAATTTCTACTTTCTTCTTCCTTCTTTTCATTTATTTGTTCTGTGTTTCCAGTTTGATTAGTCTGCTGCTTATTTTAGTGAGATCAATTGTGATGTGTGATTGAGAAAATGGACATGGTGTGCGATCCTAGCTTTATAAATGTCGGGAGTGTTTTGCAAGACACTGAAGAGTGAAGACAGCATAGGGGTCTTGTTTATTTTGACAAGCAATGCAATTTGTTGTATATAGTAACTAGCATGATTCAAAATTGTCTTATAGTTTTTGAGAAGGTTTTGCACGTGTAACAAGGACTTTGAAAAACAGGTTTATGGGCGGGGTGGGATGTGTATCGAGGACTTTAAAATCTCCGGTTCCCTGCCTCAAGCCCTATTTGATAAAAATGAGAGAGAGAGCTTGAATGACCAAAACCATTTTGGAAACACTTTTAAATTAGCAAATTCTATCTTACCAAAAAAAAGAAAAAGAAAAAAAAAAGCAAATTCTACTTATCTTATCTGTCACATAATAACCAACAGCTGTATGCTCTTAACTTATCCAAACCTACAAAGACGAGTTCAATGGTCCATCAATACATACACATTAGGCTTTAACATGTACTGTTATATTAAAATACTAAATAAATTAAACTAAATGATTACAAATATACATTTTTTTTTAAGTATTAATAACGTGGTATGGGTTAGTTAGATTGAAAGTTTTGTCAACAACTCCAATTTGTGTGTTTTTAAGAGAATCTATCTCTCATGAAAACTAATTTAAAGTGTTGTGTTGGGTTAGATCAGTTGATGGGTTTAATACCTACTCATTATCGCAGGAGAAGTATTTCGCCTATAATATTTTCACAACAAATCTTAGGTGGTAAGTTATTACTAATTTTAATTTGAATTTATTACTAAAATTAGTAATAAATTCAAATTAAAATCAGTAATAACTTGCCACCTAAAATTTGTTGTGAAAATATTATAAACATAGTATTTTTCTTGTTATTAGTCACATTGATGATGAGTATCTTACTCATGTCCAAAAACCTTTTATTTATTTATTTTTTCCCTTTTTTAATAAAACATATCCAAGCAGAAAAGCACATTATAATGTTTTTTTTACTAAAAAAAGAAAACGTTAAAGGTACACGCACGTTACAGCATCAAACCACTGTCCAATGGAAAAGTCCACGAGGTTCAAACTAGTGGCCAATGGAAACATCGAAGAAAACATTGAATGTTCATAAGTCACATGATAGTTCAAGGTTCTAATCATCTAATCATCAACTCCACGTTTTGATCCACAACAAAGCCAGTTCAGTTCACTAACATTCTCTCTCTCTCTCTCTCTTGTATATTTGTATTTGAATTGTGAACTTTATCTGTGAGTGATTGTATTCACAAACAGAGTGTGTGGAATGAACCCAATGGCCTCTTTGGTTGGGCAGTCTTTGATGGCGCTTCCCTTAGAAAATGGGAACTATAAGGTTTGGGAGGACCAATCTTTCATCAAGTGGAGGAAGAGAGACTCTCATGTTACTTTGCATTGCCATGATTCCATTGAAGGTCAGACTGGTTCCCTCTGTCTTCATTTTCAATGTTTGTACTTGTATCAATAGTTCCATACTGTTTCTCTATGATCTGTGTTTTTGTTTTTGTTATTGTTTTGCTTTCCCATGTTGTTTTTGTTATCTGGGTAGCTGTATTTTGAGGTTTTAACATATGGGTTTCTCTTAAAAATCAAGAATTTATCTATGATTGCCTTTTATCATGAGGCTGAGTCATCAATTCGTTTTTGGTGTAGTTGTGGTTTGAAGATTTTACCATTTAAGCTAACTGAAACCCGCATTTTATCTTTAGTACATGGTAGAACTGATTCATTTTCTTTGATTACAAACTCATCTAAACTGCAAAGAGGAAAAACAAACAATCTTGATAAAAAATGAGACTGGAGCATGTAAACTGTTTGTGGTCTTTTTTAACAGCATGGGTCCTGATGGAATTCTTTTTGTGGTCTATGAAAAAGTTACACCAGGTTGTAAAAATATTAAAAATAAAGAGAGAAATAAAACAAGGATCCTTATGGTCAAACTGATTCAAAAAGTGTGAAATGTTGGAGTGGTTTGGGGTGCTTGAGGCTGGAGCAGATAATATGATTGTGGTATTTATCATAACACAAGTTCTGATATAATTTTCAAGTGGTCTATGAGTATTGTCTATTTTTCTTACACCAATTCTAATTGGATATCTCTTCACATAATAAGCACCTTGGTTCCATTATTTTTTAAATTCCTCTTTGTATTAGTTTCTTTCTTTTTATTTCTCACATGTAGGGAATCTGACATTTTGTTCTATTAATAGGATCTCTTAAATTCTGGTATGAACGCAACAAAGTTGATGTTTTGGTAGCTAATTCTGCTGTTTGGAATGATGATGCTGTTCTTGGAGCCCTTGAGAGTGCTACGTTTTGGGTCAAGGGCTTACCATTCGTTAAGTCTTTGTCTGGCGACTGGAAATTTTTCTTGGCTCCCAATCCTAACAGTGTTCCTGTGAATTTCTATGGCAGTTTATTTCCGGACTCTGAGTGGAAAACTCTGCCAGGTATTTGCATACATATAGATGACACACACACACAGACTTATGTGTAAATATGTATATATTTTCATTTATTTCACCATTTTCTATTTGATTTCTTTTTCATTTTGAAATCTTCAATTGCCATCATCCTAATATGAAAATTTCTTTTAATGCTTGTCAACTTGCGGTTATGTGTTCCTAATTTGCATGGTCTTTTGAATTTCAATGTGACACTCCTAGTCAACCTAGGGCAAATATGTAAATTTTAGTAGGTCTGTTTAGAAACTAGAAAGACATGCGTTGTGTCTTGATGTGCTCTTTGCTGGACTGCTTTTTGACTTGTAGTTATGACCCTTGTAACTTCAGGATGATATTTGGCATTGTGCGAAACACTAAATTAATTAAATAAGATAACCTATTTAATTTTTCTTGTATTATTTTGAAGCTATGATTGATACAAAATTGAAATCTGAGTTTAGATGAGCTTTCCGATAACTTTCATGGATGCTAAATGTAGCATCTAATATTTTACATTTCTTCTACAATATTAAATACTCTTAGCCTTTCTTTTTTCCTTTGTAGATAGGGAAGCTTGAGGGAG
The DNA here is from genome assembly GCA_030021035.2 of Notholithocarpus densiflorus. NCBI lineage: Eukaryota > Viridiplantae > Streptophyta > Magnoliopsida > Fagales > Fagaceae > Notholithocarpus > Notholithocarpus densiflorus. The sequence goes on from JARYZH020000126.1 coordinate 1,150,157, forward strand.
ATTTGGGATGCTTATTATTTCATGATTTTCAATTTTGTTACAGTATTTTGAGTTATGCAAACACTGGCATTGAAAAAATTTATCAAATTCTTAATTGTTTGATGTTTGAATCATCTTAAACATTGTGTCATATCTAATTCTTACAAGTGATCCTCTTTCAAACATGTCTCATAATTTTTTCTTTCTTTAATTGAAACAGTTCCTTCAAGTTGGCAGATGCATGGATTTGATCAGCCTATTTATACAAATGTAATATATCCATTTCCAATGGACCCTCCATCTGTTCCTGTGGACAATCCCACGGGTTGCTACAGAACATACTTCAATGTTCCTAAAGAATGGAAGGGTATGATCTATATGGACATTAGTAGAATTTTAGCTCTTTACTGTGTCTGTTGATGCATCTTGATCCTTTTATTTATTCTCTTCTCTTCTTTGGTTTTTGGCTTCTTGATCAAAGTATATTAAATGGAATCTTATCTGTTCAAATGTTTTATTCATGTTTACTTGGTTTTCATATGAACTCTGATATACTATTTATATTTGACAGGTCGTAGGATTTTGTTGCACTTTGAAGCTGTTGATTCTGCCTTCTGTGCATGGGTAAATGGGGTTCCTGTAGGATATAGGTAATTAAGCATATTTCTAATGAAATTTTTGTAAATTAAATTAAGTTTACTCCATTTAGTTTCTGTCATTTGGATATCCTATATTTTCTCTACCATTTTATGTAGTTTTATCAGTGAACATATCCTGTTTTAGTGACATTTTATATGTATTTATAATGGAGCCTTAACATTGCACATCATCAATTTACAAATTTTAGTTTATTTTTAAAATTAAATTGTCTTGATTATTTATTTATTTTTTTGATCTGTAAATTGTCTTGATTAGTTATGTGTGTAACTTGATTAGTTATGTGTTACACATGAAGAAAGGAAAAAAAAAAAAAAAAAAAATTCTTAAAGTTTTATGGTATATATTTTGTTTGAGAAATGGTCACACCAAGGCATCCCACATTTTATGTTTTTTAAGAAAAACAAATATGCTTCTAAAAATTTTTAGTCAGTAATTTATCTCTTAATAGCAAGCTAATACCCCTGCATACTTAATGTGAAATATTTAATAAATATAATTCCACATTTTTAAGCTAATAAAATATAGTGGTCATAAACTATGTACTGCTCTAAATTGCATCATAGTGAAACTATGTGTCTCGTGTCCAGTTGTATGGGATGTGATGTTTGATATATATCCTGTATCCATTAACATGTTTTTTATAATTGTGTTAGGTCAGTCAGGATAGTAGACTACCTGCCGAGTTTGAAATCACTGATTATTGTTACCCTTGCGATTCGGATGAGAAGAATGTTCTAGCTGTTCAAGTATTTAGATGGAGTGATGGCTCCTACCTTGAAGATCAGGATCATTGGTGGTTATCTGGTATTCATCGTGATGTGCTTCTTCTAGCCAAGCCACAGGTTTGTGTTCTGATCAACCTTGCTTCCATGTGTTGTTCTATTACAGCTAAAATAAATTAATGGTTAGTAGTTGGAGTTCTTTGTATATCGGCAGGGGATTCACATGATGAATTGAGTGGTTAGTACACTGTACCAAGAGCACCCTCCACTTTCATGAAACAATTTATTTCCTCTGCTCATTTCCCTTAACATGAGAGGCATTGAAACATTACATTATGATGTTACAGATGGATGTACCATCTTTTTATTTTATTACAATTCTGTTATGATTGAGGAGATAAGAGAAATCAAGAAGGTATCAGAAACTATCTCAGGGTAATAACATAGCAAGAAGGCCACAAAGCAGATTTAATTAGAAAACAAGAATGCAAACTATAGATTAGATGTGTCTACTTGTTATATAATTTCTCCTTCTGCATATCACTAAATCAAGAAACACTGCACAAAAAAAGAAAAAAAAAAAGAAAGAAAAAAAAATATACTTAACCTTAATTGATTATCTCAGATAAGATGTCTACTTTGTCTTAAAAAATTGTGCCATTTTCTTCCTTTTGAATTGGCCAGGGAACCACTAGATACTTCATCAAATATTTTATATTGGTGTAAAAGCAGTAGGTCTTTTAGATATTGTCTATATCTAAACGTAATAATTAATTGAATATTGCCGCCCTTGGAAGTTCAATATTATTTTTTAACATCACTTTGCTTCTGACGTTTTAACTGAACAAATGCATTATCATTTTTTATATCTATTTTGGGCAATTTATTCCAACATTTTAGAGTTGCACAAGAGTTAACTTAAGAAGTATATGGTATGCAGGTATTCATTGCTGACTATTTTTTCAAATCAAACCTGGCGGAAGATTTTTCTTATGCAGATATACAGGTAAGAATTAAAATTTTAAAATTAGAAACTGATAACTTGCCAGAGTTTAACTTTGTTCTATGTTGAGTGGAGAATATTAAATTTATCTTCTTGATCTCCACTCTCTGTTGTTGGTGAGTAAATATACAGTTGATAGCGTATCTGCTCTCTTAGTTTACCTACTAATATGTGCAGTTTGCTTGTTTTTATATATCTGAAATATCCATTTACACATATTAAGACTTGGCTTTCATTCACCCATGTCCATCTTTCATAAGATATAAACAACTTAAAAGTCTGCCAGTAAGTTTCACCCTCTAGGTGCCAAAGTTTCTGTGTCACACATCAAAGCGGAAATTTGGCTTTTTAAGGTGAAACTTTCCTGGCATTGCTGCTGTCTGCTTAATCTTTGCACGGGTTCCTCTCCCTCACAGGTGTTATTTCTTGTCCATGCAAAATTCACCATAAATAGTTACAAAAAATTAGTTATTGCCCTTTCCAAATGATGTTTAATATATTAATGATATTGTTCCTTTTAAGGTTCATGTCATCCTTTAAAATCCACTAGGTGCACAACTAACTTACCAATAAAAAAAGGATTTTGCATGCACAAATCTATTTTTGTCTACTTTTAAATATTCTTCAAATATTCTATCAAAATTTAGGTATGATCAATAGTTGCAATATGTTAAGATTATGTTTTTTCCTCGTTACAAAATCCAATTATGGGAGACATTTCAAGTTTCTTTTTCTTGCACTTATCATCCAGGTTGAAGTGAAAATAGACAACTCTTGTGAAGCATCAAAAGACAGAGTTCTTGAGAACTACACTATTGAAGCTGCATTATATGACACTGGGAGCTGGTACAACTTTGATGGACATGCTGATCTGCTTGCATCTCATGTTGCTAATATAAAGCTCAGTCCCTCTACAACAAGGCTGGGATTTCATGGTTATGTGCTTGGTGGTAGACTTGAAAGTCCAAGGCTTTGGTCTGCAGAGCAAGTGAGGGAGCTTACTTAATTTGATTCCTTTTCAATTTTAGACCTAAGCTGGATGTACTTTTGTTGATAAATACTGGCTTTTGGCCTAATGGTCAATGTGTTTCCTTACATAGGTTCAAGCAACAGTGGACGCCAATTTTAACTTTTGGTGTTCCCTGACTTGACCAGTTCATCCACCTCAATCAAATGGGTTAAGCTAAATCCTGGTGGGTTACTCGGTCTTGACTGGGCTGAATGGAAGTCTGGTTAGCTAGGTGTCAGGTGACCAGTTTGCCTGGCAGAATCTACATAATGTGCTGTTACACTTGCCTAGATAATATTTTATAATATTCTTTACCCCCTCCTATCCCCCGTGGCCCCAACAAAATAAAGGGACATCTTCATAAGGAACAGAGGAAGATGGAATGAAGCACAATAATTTCTTCAAATTAAAATATGATGAAAAGATGAATATATCAAGATAGTTTAGAATGTGATTGATATCTGTTTGAAAATATTGTACCTACATTCTGCTGTTATTTTCTTGTCTACTATATATACTCCTTTTGATTAGTAAAAAAAATCAATTCCATGTTCCTAATATCCAGCTCAATTAGAAAATTTAGTGTAATTATGAGTGTTTTAGACAATAGGCCTTCAATTAGTTTGAAAAAGCTTTACTTTCTTAGCCTTGGATGTTTGTTACTTGTTAATGGATATTGTTGTAAAAAAAAACACTATAGGAAGCACCGTTTACAGACCTTCATTGTTTTCAGTTAAGAATTTTTAACAAAGTTTCAGTCTCTTTTGATACCATGGCCTTGAAAACTGGAACTCATAGAGTTTACTAATATTTAATTACTTGACTATGAACTTAAGTTGCTTCTCATTTCACATTGATTATGTGTTTGTTTCTTTGAAGTTAAATAGTTTGATTTTCATGACCTATGATTGAAAGTGTGAAATGTTAAGTTGTTAAAGAGTTAAAAATTTTCATGACTTATTAGAAAGCTGAAGAGTTGTACTTTAGGGGATTGGATATATTTATATATATGTATATATATTTTTGGTTTTCCATTCTATGTTAGTTGCTAATTCCTCTTTGTTTTGTCCAAGATTATGTGAAGCCTTCCATTTCATTTTTTTCTTAACAATTTTGATATAATTCCGTATTTACCAATGAATTTGCATTTGGATATCTTACGCAATTGTTTGCATTTATTCCCAGCCAAATCTGTACACACTGGTTGTTGTCCTGAAAGATGCATCTGGCCGTGTAGTGGACTGTGAATCGAGCCTTGTGGGCATAAGACAAGTATCTAAAGCCCCTAAACAGTTACTTGTTAATGGACATCCCATTATAATAAGAGGTGTTAACAGGCATGAACATCACCCACGTCTGGGGAAGACAAATGTAGAATCCTGCATGGTTAAGGTGACTGCTTTTTTTCTCCTGGCATTATCTCTGCTTTCCAAGTTGATGTCTTGGATTATGATGATGGTACTGGTTTAGGTATCATTAAGACATTCATTACTATTCTGCCTGCAGGATTTGGTTCTAATGAAGCAAAACAATATCAATGCTGTGAGAAACAGCCATTATCCTCAACATCCCCGTTGGTATGAGTTGTGTAGTTTATTCGGCATGTACATGATAGATGAAGCAAATATTGAGACACATGGTTTTGATCTATCCCGACATTTGAAGCATCCTACTTCTGAACCAAGTTGGGCTGCTGCCATGATGGATCGTGTAATTGGCATGGTGGAGAGAGACAAAAATCATGCATGCATTATTTCTTGGTCCTTAGGAAATGAAGCTGGATACGGCCCTAATCATTCTGCTTTAGCTGGTATATATCCTTGTTTTGGGTGTGCTATTTGCATGTGCTTGGAAGCAACTTTGGCAAAAGATTTCTGCCTCGTTATTTTAAATCATACATGTCATTAGCTTGTTTTTAATTTCTAGACATGTTTGATATCATAAATTTGTTTAAATAAGATTTCTGTACAAAACTTGGTTAATGGTGTGGTTTCTAAAAAATATCATTTGCTTTTGTGGTAAACTCATATTAGAACTGTGGTTTGTGTTTCAGAGAAGCTTTTTATTGAATACAAATGATTGAGAATTTGAATTTCTGCTTAGCACATCTCACATAGAAGAGACAATAAATCTTTGGGAATAGGCTGGCTATTAAAATCAGTTTGACAGTATCAGAAGTTGTTTTTGCTTGATATGATGATTTGAGCTTAATGAGTTTCACACATAAATTGGTGAAAATGTTGTGAGAAGTTAAGATTAAACTTAATTATGGAACAGCGATGCTTTCAGGGAGAGAGGTGTGCACTCTAATTTTTTAACATTTAATCATTATATAGAATTTTATATAAAATTGTTCTCTCTGTCTCTCTGAAATTCTACATCAAATTTCTTTCACCATATTTGGGGAAACATGTCTATAAGTTACTTTAAACCTGGGCTTTATGCAATGCAGAAGATGTTATTCATAATTTTGGATTTTGTTTCAAAGTTTTGACAATATTATTGAAGTTGCTTCCACAGACACCTTTTCCTTTTCATTCACTTTCAGTGTGTAAACTTTAATTCAGGTTGGATTCGGGGAAGGGATCCCTCACGAGTAGTACACTATGAAGGAGGTGGATCTAGAACCTCATCTACAGATATTGTATGCCCCATGTATATGCGTGTTTGGGACATTTTGAAGATTGCAAAAGATCCAAGTGAAACACGTCCTTTGATACTGTGCGAGTATGTTATCTTTGTTCTTAAATATGTTACTTTTTTTTAAAGTTCAATATTTCTTAATAATTCCATGACTTTCTTTTCTTTTTCTTTAAAAAAAATGTTCTAGTGGTCATGGCCTTTTGTATTTGAGGATACTTATTATGAATGAATGGCAGGTATTCACATGCAATGGGAAACAGCAGTGGGAATCTACATGAATATTGGGAAGCAATAGATAACACATTTGGTCTACAAGGAGGCTTTATCTGGGATTGGGTTGATCAGGTCAAGAATCTTCAAGCCCTTATGAATATATTGAATGACCAGTAAACTATTTTGCTTGTCATATAGAAATAAATATACATGTCAAAAGTTTGAATTTTATAGAAAGAAATGACCAGGCAATTGCAACAATTATGAGCAATTCAGATGTCTGTGCTCATGCTACATGTTGGCTTATAAGTTGTAACGTTAATTTGGACCCATCAACTTATGTAAAAAAGTTCCCACAGCTGAAACAAATCTGAAGGTTACAGACTCACAGTACAAAGTGAAAATAAGATGGTAAAATCACTTTGCAGAGCCAGAAACAAAATGTAGACAATGACCATGTGGTTGATCTCATGTGTCCATGGGCTAGGAATTGAAGTGATTATTGAACCCACCCCTGCGCCCGCACTCCCCCCCCCCCCCTTCTCTCCCCCACACACATGCTCGCCTTTTTCTTTTCCCTCTCCTGGTGTTGTTTCACAAGATGGATATATAGTTGAGGGTTAACGATTTGCACTTTGTATACAGGGGTTGTTGAAGGATAGAGAAGATGGTAGAAAGCAGTGGGCATATGGAGGTGACTTTGGGGATATTCCTAATGATTTGAACTTCTGCTTGAATGGCCTTACTTGGCCAGATCGAACTCCTCATCCTGCACTACATGGTAACTCAATGTTTTGTGTCTTACTTTGAATTTAAAACATGCTTGAAGTTCTGCAACATAACACCTGTGTCATTTATCTGTTTGCCCTATGACTCATGGCTTTAATTATTATTTCAGAAGTCAAGTATGTCCATCAACCAATCAAGGTTTCGTTAAAGGAAAGAATACTTAAGGTACTTACATACTTCATTCACATTCCACGTGTCTTTTGTTGAATCTTTTGCTTATGTTTGGTTGGAATTTTACTTTGCAGATAACAAACACTAATTTTTATGAAACAACACAAGGATTGGAGTTTAGCTGGGCTGCTCATGGGGACGGATGCGAACTTGGAACTGGAGTTCTACCTCTTCCCTCAATAGGACCACAGAGCAGTTTTGATATTGAATGGGAGTCAGGTCCATGGTATTCTCTATGGGCTTCCTCATTTGCAGAAGAGTTTTTTCTTACAATATCTGCTAAGCTTTTGCACTCCACACGCTGGGTTGAGGCTGGTCATGTCATTTCCTCTACCCAAGTACAGTTGCCTGCCAAAAGAGAGATTGTTCCTCATGTAGTTTCTCTTCCTTTGTTCCTACATTGATACTATGAACAGTTTAATCACTTTTATGATCTTACTAATTTTTTATTTTACTATATGACTAAGAGGTTACAAATGACTTTGGTTACCAGGTCATTAAAGCTACAGATGCTACCTTCCGAGGAGAAATTCTTGGGGACAAAATAAGAGTGAGCCAACACAACGTTTGGGAGATAGAATTGAATGCTAAAACAGGAATAATTGAAAGCTGGAAGGTAGTCTATACCATTGAATTTATAGAAGTGGATGGTATTCTGTTTTTGATTCATTTGAAAGGCAAAGGTTTTCTTTTAACGTAATTTACTTGTTAAATGAAGAAAATGGGCATCGGAATGTTTTGATGTGATTTTCTCTGCAACTAATAAAAGTGATTTGTATAGATAAATAAAAGTAACGAAGAAGGGTTTTAAATAGAGAGGTGACACTATGTGCTTAAATAGGGCAGAAAAAGATACATATGATCAAAGTCTATTAGTTTATCAGGATCTATAGAGGCGTCTCCAATTTAATTGGGAATTTCAGTTTAGTTGAATTGACTAAAGTCTTGGTGTTTTATAGTCCTTCCTTAAATTATAAAGTTAGTATTTGTGCCTCCTGCTGTACCTTCTCTGCTGATAGACCTTCAGGTTGTTTTCTTTAGCCAGATTCTCTCTATAGTTGGAATATAATGGTGTGAAGTTTCATTATTAGGAAAGGAGAATGACCAACTTGTCTTGGACTTGTTTAAAAACTGTAAATTGAAACTTCTCTACAAATATCATGTTTTCCCGAAACTGTGTAACATACTTTTTGTTATATTCATATCTTTTTTTTTCTTTGATTTATTTATTAAAAAAAAAAAAAGAGAGGATATGATGGAAAAATATAAAATTTTGAAAAAAAAATACAATTTTTTCCTTATGAATTTCAAGTTTTTGAGAACTTTAATAAACATGCTTGTGGAAGATGAAATGAAGCATGCCATAATTGAGATTTTTTATAGAAAAATTATTTGGATATCCTTTGGTTTAACTTCAGAGGGAGTGTCTGTTAAGGATATTAGGATTTCATTTGATAGATTTTCTTTTTCAAAATTATATTTTGAAGAGGGATGTAAGCTTCCCTCTATATGTCCTTATAATAATTCTGAAATCTCTCTCTCTCTCTCTCTTCCTTTATTTTTGGTAACATTTGTGTCAGTTTACATCCTCTTCATATGATATTTTAAATATCTAACTTCTCTGTACTCATGTCCTGATACACATAGAAGAATATTAACTTATGATAAATGACAGCTGCAACTCTAAAGATATGGTTTTTAATGATAGGTTGAAGGAGTGACTGTGATGAATAAGGGGATATTCCCATGCTTTTGGCGAGCACCTACTGATAATGATAAAGGAGGAGAGGCAGAAAGTTATTTATCCAAGTGGAAAGCTGCTCGTTTGGATAGTCTCCTCTATATTACAGAAAATTGTTCTGCACAGAATATGACGGACAACCTTGTGAAAATAGAAGTGGGTTTTATTGCTGTTCCAAGGGGTGAGAAGGGTTCTGTCGTCCCAGAGTTTGACAAATCAAATGCATTGTTCAAAATTGATATGATTTACCAAATCTATGGTTCTGGGGATGTCATTGTTGAATGCAATGTGAAACCAAATTCTTCAAATCTTCCACCTTTGCCACGTGTGGGTCTAGAATTCCATTTGGAGAAGTCATTGGACCAGATAAAGTGGTATGGAAGAGGTCCATTTGAATGTTATCCAGATAGAAAAGCAGCTGCACATGTTGGGGTCTATGAGAAGGAAGTGGGTGACATGCATGTTCCTTATATTGTTCCTGGGGAATCTTCAGGTAGGGCAGATGTTAGATGGGTGACATTTCAAAGGAAGGATGGATGTGGGATTTATGCTTCCATCTATGGCAGCTCTCCTCCTATGCAAATGAGTGCAAGTTACTACACTACAGCAGAGCTTGACCGGGCAACACGCATCGAAGAGCTTATTAAAGGAGATGACATTGAGGTAATTTCTACTGATTCTTCTAGTGGTCTTGTTATGATTTTTTATTTTTATTTTTTGCAAATGTGCGTGTGTTATGCCCCACGGACTTGAAGTTTGAAACTCCTAGACTATACTAATTAGCATTATCATTAGCAATAATGCTATTCACCATCATTCTATAAATTGCGTAGAGGAGATGGAGTGGGTTGAAAGATTTGTAAGCCAACAATCTATGCATTGGATTTGTTGCCATAAATATTTTTAATATTTGTAAAAAAAAAAAATTGCAAAGCATTATTAGAATTTTCAAGCTGCATCTACATATAGATGGTCTTTGAGGTGGCCACTTAAAGGAAAAGTCATAGGGGAAGCTACAATTGCTTACTACCATGAGCCTGCCTTCATTCCCATACAAGATACAACAATATGGATTTCGATACCTAACAAATTTCAAGAAGGAAGTTATTTGATTTTTACCCCCAAATTTATTTTCCAGATTTCCCATTACAAACATGTGCATCAACAACAGTAATTTTGTAGTTACATGCATACATAATGAAAGAAAAGAAAAGAAAAGAGAAAAAGTCTTCTCCAGCCCGGGCTTACCAGTTTGCATGTCTATTTCAAGCTGCAATTGATTGCTACTTGTTCTACTGCTTTCCTCCTTTTTCCCTGCTTCTGTCATTGTTTTTGTCATCACCATGTTATATTGTTTTATGGTGTTACAGGTTCATCTTGATCACAAGCACATGGGAGTGGGCGGAGATGATAGCTGGTCCCCATGTGTCCATGATAAGTATCTGATTCCTGCTGTACCCTACTCATTCTCAATGAGGCTGTCTCCAATAACTCGAGCCACCTCTGGCCCCGACGTTTACAAATCCCAACTTCAAAATTACTAGCAACTTTTTTTTGGTTGCATGGCTTGATGGAAGGTTGAGGATGTATATTAGATCATATGTTACCTTATAAGTTAGTAAATAAATGTCCAATCCAAACCATATACATCATTAAATTGGGACTACCACCTTGAGGCTAGAAAGCTCTCTCTATGCAAGTTGGGTAGCTCCACTACCAAGTTGGGGCATTTAGTCATGGGATTGGTCATTAAGTTGTTTACTTGCCAAGATCAATGCTTGAAAGCCTATGCTATGGACATAATACTTTTATGCAAACTACTTGTCATCTTGTTTAATAAAATCTCATGGGAAAAGTAACTAATTCTAGATTTTGATCTATCACAAGTAAAATGGTATTGGACTCTTTTATAAACTTTTTGCTACGCTACTTTTGAAAACTCTGGTTTCTTTTGGGTGTAATTTTTACCAGTCCTGAACCTAACATAAAATTAGCTACTTAGAGGGAATTTATAAATGGGTTGACATGTCTAACTTACATTAATCCAAATAGACCAAATTAATTATTTGTGTTGGATTGACGGGATTTGTTATAGTCCATCTTATTTAACTTGTTTAACCATCGCGTAGCTTTAGTGTAGTGGTCACTTCACAAGTATAAATGCTTGTGGGGTATGGGAGGTAAGGGCCAAGGTTCAAGTTTTCAGGAGGAAATTTTACACACATTTACACTTAGGGCCCGTTTGGATTAAGGGGGAAGGAGGGTGAGTGGAGGGGAGTATAGTAGAATTGGTTGAAAACATGCTAATTTTGAGCCAAATCTACTCTACTTTTCCTCCCTCCCCTTCAATCCAAACGGACAACTAGATTAGGCTAGAGTAGAATTTTTATCTTATATAAAAAAAAAAAAATTGTTTAGTCAAATGACTTTTTTTTAATCTAATATAATTATTTTTTAAAGAAATAAGTGAATCATTAAAAAAAATTATTGTCTATGATGATAAATGCACATAAAAAGATGAAATCCTTTACCTCCCCCCCCCAAAAAAAAGAAAAAGAAAAAAAATCCATGACTTATTTTTACTGTTGCTTTCTGCGTCACTTTGGCTACTTGGTCTTATCTAGCTGATTATTTGTTTGTAAATTTAGATAAAATGTCATAGGCTATTATATAGTACTAGCATGTAACCCGTGCATATGTATGGAAATGTTGAACAATATTGATAAAGAAAAACAAAAAATGGAACAATTTTATGAGTATTCATTTTGAATTTTTTAAAATTTAAATTATTATTATTATTCAAGGGAAAAAAATGTAGATTATTGTTCTGAATGTTGGATAAGGAATTTGATAGCATGAAATACTATGGTTGATAACAATCTCTTAAAAAATGTTTTGAAGTAATGAAATTGTTTGTTTATCAATTGGGATTTGAAACAAAAACAAAATTGAAATCCACATTTAAAAGTATCTCATTCTTGGTAATGCTAAAGTTTTGTATTATGTTTATGTATGCAGTGATGATAAAGTGGTCTTAAACTCTTACATATGAATTACATATAGCCATATTTTCTACAATTTGTTGGATCTATTAATTGTAAAAGAAAAAAAATATATATATAGTGTCGCATCTATTAATCGGAAAAGGAAAATGTTATAGTGGAATTATATTGAATCACACAAGAACTTGTTGCATCTATCAATTGTAATAGCAAAAATGTTATGGTGGAATTATATTAGATAACATGATGTTAAATCACAAATTTGCAAGTTATCTTACCACTCATTCTTAATCTCCTGTACACAATTGCAATGTTTGAATTTCCCCCTTTACTGAGGAAAATAATATGAATTAAGAGTTTTCTATCTAATTCTATCTAACATGTGATCTTTATTCGGTTGTTTAGAATGTTATGGATATTTTATCAAGCCTTTTTTATTAGTTCCCTCAATTTTAGCGTGTAGTAAATACTTATGCACCAAAATTAAGTTTTTATTTTTATTTTTTATGAAACATGGTAAAAAATTAGACCACAATTGAAATTCAATGGATTTTCTCTAGAAAAGAATAGATTTGATGTTCTTATAAAAAATTATAGTTTACAGCATGTATCTAGAAATAAAAACCACTTGCTTTTGCAAAATCTAAACATCCATAAATTTAATTAAGCTAATATATACAACAAATAGCATTACAAAACAAAATCATTGGTTTTTTTTTTAAAGAAAAAAAAACAAAATCATTAACAAACCAAAACTAAACTTAACTAATATAACTATTATATGGCTCGATTGAGGTGAATAATCACTGTCTTTCTTACTTTTCAAAAACCAAAGGAGAACAAATATTACATATATGGGTTGCTTTTTATCTACTCCAACTTCTATTACATCCACGCACCAAAGTGTTAGACCACAAAAACTTTCATAAATACAATAGATAAAGCTGATACAGATAAGTTTAAGCCAAAATAAGATTACCCATCAAGAATTCTCTTAATTTTTACAACTTCTCATTTATCAACATTCCAACCATAGGGTATAATGAATATATATATATATATATATATATATATATTTATAGACACACACACACAATCAAACTGAAATGAAAGAGAACAAACAGATAATTATAGAATAATTTTCTAACTCACCTAATAAAGTTAGAAATGAAACGATTTGAGGACAATCATAAAAACAATACATGGATACACAAAATTAATTTAACCAAAATACCCAAAACAAAACTAAAAAAAGTAACAACCCAAAAACCTTAATCAAAACCAAATCTGTTGAAGTGATACACCATTACTTTCAAATCTCCTCCAAAACTAAATGAATGCCACAATAGCAAAAACAATCAAAATCTGAATTTTATTATTATTATAGTTGATGGATTTGTTGTGGTTGGAGAAGAATTAGAAGATATAATTGGCCTCTTTCAATTCAAAGATGTTCCACCTATAGATGCCAACCTGTAGGCCCAAATCAATGAGACGTTAATCAAACGATCAAACTCAGAAAAGTTTTATGTTCATGACTTTGATTATGACTGGTTGAATGCAATAAAAATATTGTATAATAAAATATCTTGATTGAAGAACAACTACCAATTGTGTGAAGAAATCGACCGTGGTAAATTCTGATGGCTAGCTAATCCCCAAAGTGCATTCATCTCTAGAGACATTTGAGTTTTCTTCAATAGAGGAGTAAATTTGGGTTGAATCTACCACTGCATTCGCTTGTTTATAAAAGCAAAGCCAAGAATTAATGGGGGGTTTTAGGAGTTGAGAAGACGACCAAGTGCAGACTGCCTAAACGTCAAGGTCATTGAGTCATAAACATTGTACTGAGATTCAAAATATTGTATATCTTATTTTGTTTACCATCCTTATCTGCTCTTCCAAGACAAATCCATAAGTGATTTATTCATATTGGACACTTGGAAGGATAATTATGGTGTGGTCTCCACATAAATCTAGACATATGGCGCAAAATTATAACTCTAATTTGGAATTCTAATTTGAGTTTATTTCAGTTTCACCTATTATTATATATATAGATATATAGATGTGAGATCTTCATTGATTCATTTCAGTGCAATATTACTTATTTATTAAATATGTCAAAAACAGGTTGGTAGCCTTTTTATAAAGGGTCCGGATGCCTTGGAGACATTTGTTAAAGGACTATTTTAAGAAAGTTTTAATATCATTTTTATTGAAAATATAAAATTTGTCCAAAAAAATCAGTTACTTTTTTTTTTTTTTCTTTTTCCATAAAAAGTTTTTAAAAGCATTTACTGAACCAATGCTTTTAGGGCATTTGTTAACTTTTTCTTCGAATCCTAGACTATTTCGATGTTGAGAAAAGGGTTATAGAACCTCAATAATAACTAGGTAATAAGAGCTAGGATAATAGGTTCTCGTACAGTGACCTAGACCCCCAGCCTCTAGCTAGTTCTCCTTGAAATGCATTGAGGCACAACAGTTGATAGGACATCTAGGGGTAAAGCACTATTTCGGTGTGGGCTGTGAGAGCGGTACCAAATCGAGGTAAACTCTAAATACTAGATATGTCCTCAAAATAACAGAGATCAAAGTCTGCTTGTGAGACAATGGAGGATAAGCCAATAGAGAAGCTAGTAATTGCAAAGCTTTTTTTTCTTAGGGATGGTGAAATTTCTTTTTATAAAAGGGATATCATGTCACTGATTTAATAAAAGGCTTTGTGTTCAAGTATAATATTTTACGTCTTTTAAGATTATATCATCATTTGTCACAAACAATTTGTATAATATGTTGAAGTAGTTGATTGTAAGTAATAGACAATCACTAATACATGAACACCTATCCACCACCCACAATCTATTCAAAAAATGTGGTAAACATTGTTGTGATACCTCAATTTGATTGATTGTGTGTATTGTATGGGTGTGTGATGAGTCCCACATCGGGTATTTACTAGGTAGATCTGAGTTTTATTAACAATTACAAAGAGTTTCAATTGTGACTAGTTCTTTTGAGGTATAGCCTAGATGTGGCTAGTGCTTTTTCTTGGGTTGTTATAATTGTATTCCTAAATTTTCTCATAAGATTTTGACGTTATTAATAAATGTTTGGTTAGTGCTCTCTCAAATTACTTACCTAAGAAAATTTTTTTTTTTTTGAAACTTTACCTAAGAAAATTTTAAATTTGTCTCCTTTGTGGAAGAAAACTTGAAAAAAGAAGAAAATTTAGTAGATGCCCTAAAAACACTGATTTTGGAAATAATTTTAGAATTTTTAGAAACTTTTTTTGAGAAAAAAAAAAACTAACTTTTTGGATATTTTTTTATGAAAATAATATTAAAATTTGGGAAATGTTAACAGATGTCCCTAGGACAATAGTTAACAATTCAATTTTAAAAAAAATTTATGGGAAAAGAAAAAAAAAATATTTTGATAACTTTTTTAATTTCCCATTAAAGTGGTATCAAATATTTCTTAAAATAAATTGTTAATTATTGTCTTGAGGATACCCGTTAACATGACCCTTAAACTTTTTATAAAATAATCCATTAATAAATACCTTATAAGCATCCGTTATCTGGACCCAAAAAAGAAAAAAAGAAAAACACCTAAAGGAATCACGCTGCAAAACCTGGATCTTCTCTGTTTAGCTGGAAACGAGGAGAATTTATTTCAGATTTGGTATTTAATTTGTATAAATTTAAGTACGTATATAATAATGGCATATCATTTTTAAATTCTATTCCACCAAAATAAGCAGCAATCATGTCATTATTTACTGCAGCATGCCATGTGCATAAAATGGTGATGCATTATTTTAAACAAAATGATTCCCGCCTTAACCAAAAAATTCAACACTATAAAGCGCCTTACTTATTAGCCGCTGCAATTTTAAGACCATTCCCGGTTGACATTCACATGAACCAAACAAAACCCACGTTTCCTCTGTGATTTTCACTTCCAAAAACTAAAAAAATATTTCCACAAATCTCATCCCATCTCAGCTCTCAAGGTCAGTACTATTTTCTCGCACCCATTTCACCAAATTTTGTTAATCATTATTGCTGGGTTCAAATATTATATGTCATTTTGTGCTACTAGCGTTTTTTTTTTTGTTGGGTGAATCTATGTTGAATTTGAATGGTGATGTTTTTTTGTTGTTGTTGTGTAGTGAATTGAGGATTCTTGAAGTTTTGGACCAAAGGGTGTGTTTAGATTTTGTTGAATTTTTGTCAAATTTGGAGAAGTGGGTTTTTTTTATTCTGCTATAGAGCTTAAGATTTGAGTTTCATGATGAGTGGAGATAATTTCACAGATGGGTTTGGCAAAACCCGTCCGGCTTTAGCCGATGTGACCAATCATAAAAGGGGGTTTTTGTTTGGTTCAGGTGATTTGGGGCTTAAATCTGGTGATGGGTATGGTGGAAATGTGGATGGTGCAGATGGGAATTTGCGGGTTGCGAAAAAAGTGTGTTTAGGAGTTGAGAATTCAGTTAAAAACAAATGTGAAATTAAGTTTGGAGTTGTAGATGTTAGTGAAAAGGATTTGTCCCCTATTTGTAGTGAGGTTGGTACTTCACTGGAGAATGTTGCTTCTGCTGTTGTAAACTTACCTGATAAAAGTAAGGAGACATTGAATATTTTTGATGGTATTGTCCGTCTTGTTAAAGATGATAGAAAACGAGAAAGTAGTGTGGATGTTGGTGATGATGCATCAAGAGATAGTTGTGTGTCTAGTGTTTTGATGCCTGTGCGTTCTGAACCGTGCAAGAAAGATTGTCGCATGGTTGGAGGGAAGTGTCGAGATGAGGAAGTGAGACTCACTTCTGGTGTTACACAACAAAGTAGTGTAGTAAGTGAAGGATTAGTCACACGTGTTTTCAAGGATAATGAGAAGGATCTTGGTCTTGGTAATTTGACCTCAAGCAATTATGGGTCTATTGAGTTGTCTAGATTTCCTAAGTCACATGGTTCTAAGTTCCATCAATTGGAAAGATGTACAGGATTTAAGGGTGATGGTTGTGCTAATCTAAATGCTGGTGACAACATTCTCAAAGGTTGCTCTTGTTCATTTTGCTTGACAGGTAATCATAAGTTCATAACACCTAGCTATGTTTCATTGCTTGTGTTAATGGAATTTAACTTCTTATACTGCATTTAATTCTAAAATGGGTATGTCGATTTTACGATTTGTGAACCAGCTAGTTATATTTGGTCGGACCTCCATTACCAGGATATCAAGGGTCGAATATCTGGTAAGTTTGTGGATGGTGTTTGTTAGATTACTTGTCTAGAACTTTTACATGTTTGGTTTGATTTCTTCTCATAGTGATATTGTTTCCCTCATTAGTATCACCTACTTTTGTGCCAGTATTGAAGAAGAGTCAGAAAGAAGCAAGCATCTTGGTTCAAAGGCTGAAGGAGACTGACACTCATGGCCAAGGAAACAGCAAATCATTGAATTTAGAATCTGATCTCACGAGTCAGTGGAAGTCACTCTTTATTCGTATGGAGGATATTTTTGTTCATGAAAGCAACCAGCTTGTGAGTGCAACTTTTATTTCCTATGGCTTAGTGTTCAACCCTCTATGTGAATGTGTTCTGTGAGTCATTGCTCTAACCAATGCTTCATTACAAGCATTAATGGCACCTTATGATCGGACTAAGTCTCAAGATCATCCTTTATTCATGTCATGAAATTTCAGTTTTCTTTTCTTATCTCAAATGTGTTGAATATGTCAATTTTCTGGGCAGCACGCCAGTTTTAATACGCTAAAGGATTTGAGAGAGAACTGCAAGATGGATCTGGAGATGATCAATGGAATGGCTTCAGACAAACTTTAGTGTTCTTTGGAGATTGTAAGAATGTCTCATTACACTTGTTCAGTAGTTTGTGCATGCTCTGCACATGCTCGTGCGTGATCCTGGGAAGTTGTATAGAGAACTCCTTGATGCCTTTACCATTGTTTTAGAATCTGGAACAAATCCAATTAACATGTACTTCTAGTGTTTCCTTTAATGGTTGGACAAAATTTTCTTGCATGAGAGATGATTTTTTTTTTCATCGACCTCGAATAATGTAGCTTGGTATCTACTTGTTTATCTGGTTCAGTATCTTCATTTTGTTAAGCTTTGGCTGGATTTGATTTAAATCTTCCCCAACTTTGCAATTGTGTGTTTGCCTTTAATTTAATCTAATTTATTTTTTAAAACTTGTCATGATTAAGGTTGCACGCCTTTGACATTGTTTGCCTATATTGTATCTAAAACCTATGCTCTTAGAACCAAAGCAATTATCCTTTTCCTTTTCCAGTAAAATTGTGTTTGAATGTATCATATTGGAGAAGAATTTTAATTTACACTTATAATTTGTTGGAGTATGACAAAGTAGGGACCTCTCTAATTTATAGATACTAGCGAATTGCTCGCGCGATGTACAGATAATGTTGTAAGCTTCTATGTAAGAAGGTTATGAAAAATGTTGAACATATATTAGAGTAATAATATGAATTATTGTTGCGATAACATAAAGGTTGTTGTTGAATTTGTACAAATTAAGGTGATAAAAAATATAGACTATAGCATAATTGTTATAATAATTAGAAATTAGATGAAGCAAATAGTTTGTCATAAAAAGCGAGATTTTAAGTTGCACAGATATATCCATTACAAATATTTTTTTTAATTTTTTTTTGGTGCTAAATAGATATGAAGCCTCTTAATTTGGAAATACACTTCAATGATTGTGGTGTGCATTTTATAAGAAAACAAAACAATACAAAACAACACAAAATCCAATTTTGGTTGTAATCCTTTTCGAGTTTTTTCTCAATTGGATACCTCAAAGTTACGTGCTTTAAGGGTTGAATGCCAAACATTCAAAGTTACGTGCAAATATGAGATTAAAGGTTAAATACAAAATTACTCTAATAAAGCACCATATAATATAGAACCTCATGTTTTAAAATAAGGGTTTGGCTTACTTCCAGTTAATTTTTTAACTGGAATTTTCTTTTGTTTTAATAAGAAGTTTCTAATCTCAAAAAAAAAAAAAAAAAAAAGAAAAAGAAAAAAAAAAGAAAAAGAAAGAAGAAACCTCTTGCAAAAGGAAATCAAAGAATCATACCAACAACTCACGGGTGAGTCTCTCTTTCTTTCTCTCTCACATCATCAGTTTTCTTAATCTCTAGTATTTTTTACATTTGAGAGTTTGCTATTTTCTCCAAATCTAATCTCCAGTATTTTTTTTTACAGTTTTCTTTGAGAATTTTGTCCAAATCTAAGAGAGTGAAGATTAAAGAGTGACCGCATGTTGTTTTTAACCATTACTCCCCAGGTAAACATCATGATTTTTATAAAGTATTATGCATTATTTATTAAATAAATAAAAAAAATATTATTTAACATATAAATAAAATAAGCTTATTAAATTTATAAAAGAATACGATATATATTATAAAAAATAAAATAGTTATTTGATTAGATTTTTTATGCATTTCATGAGCTGTTGAGACTTAGCATTTATATTAATTAAATGAGTAATGAATGAATTGAGATTTAGCTTTGACTTTGAATTTGTGCATGTGATTCTTGAATTTCATATGTATATACTAATTTAATCTAATATTAGTGAAAATTATTCTTTTATCTAGATTAATTACTAAAAAGTTTTGTAAAAAAAAAAACCAAAATGTCTTTTTGGGACACCAAAAATTACAGTGAACAATTCTAGGAGCCTAATACAACTATTTGGCACACCTAACAACAATTTTTAGACTATGATCATTATCCTCTCACATTAATTTACTCTCAAAAATTTAGTTGGGACCCAATAGTTTTTTTCCATGAATGTTATCATAGTTCCATTGGGGACTTTTGTTGGTCACCTATAAAACCTTTAGTAAAAACAAAAAATAATGCATAATTTTGAAGAACATAGGTAAAGATCCAATGCACCATAATAACCCACTGGTAAAATATAATAATTTTAATAAATTAAGTGATTTTTAGTTTCAAGAGTTGAGTCATTTAACTACATTAAATTTTCCCTCTTTTTAAAAAGTTGTCATTCATTCATAGAGTTTTTAACAGTATTCTATGTGTAGTGTGCTCTGGCTTTTTCAAACATTAATTTTATTTGACATATGTGAGTAATTATCTATAGTAATATTTTCACATAGATATGACAATGGAATGTTTTGATTTAGTTGAGGTTGAAAATCAATCCCAACCATGAGGTCCATCACATGACTCATCAACACCTAATTAATCATATGACATATCACGGCCTAATCATTCACTTGACCCATCAACTAATCAATCAGGGGGACTCTATTAGAAACTCACCCTCAAGTCGATGACTATTCATATGGAGAATATATGGAAGTAAAATTTCAAATTACAGCTAGCTATGAATATGATTACTTATGTTTTTAGTCCTTATAGCATGTAACACTCCATGGTCCACACTCTAAAAACTAATTACTATCTTAAATATTTATAATCCACTTAATAATATAAAATTTACAAAAGAAAAAAAAAAGAAAAAAAAAAATTACCTAGTACTTGATTTCTTGAAAATAAAGTATCATAGAAAAAGAAAGAAAAAAGATAAAGATAAATCATTCCACAATCCACAATCCACAGTCCACACTCTAAATACTAATAACTATATTAAATATTTATAATTCACTTAATAATATAAAATTTACAAAAGAAAAAAAAATGTGGAAAAAAAAATTTACCTAGTATTTGATTTCTTGAAAATAAAGTAACATACAAAAAGAAAAAGAAAAAGAAGAAGAAAAGATAAAAATAAATCATTTCACAGTCTACATTCTAAATACTAATCACTATCTTAAATATTTATAATCCACTTAATAATATAAAATTTACAAAAGAAAAAAAAGTGAAAAAAAAATTTACCTAGTACTTGATTTCTTCAAAGTAAAGTACCATACAAAAAGAAAAAGAAAGAAAAAAAGATAAAAATAAATCACTCCATAGTCTTGAAAGTGAAGTACCATACAAAAAGAAAAAGGAAAAAAAGAAGAAAAAAAAGATAAATCACTCCACAGTTCACACTCGAAATGCTAATTACTACCTTAAATATTTATAATCCACTTAATAATATAAAATTTGCAAAAGAAAAAAAAAATTTACCTAGTATTTGATTTCTTGAAATTAAAGTACCATACAAAAAGAAAGAAAGAAAAAAAGATAAAGATAAATCACTCCACAATCCACATTCTAAATACTAATTACTATCTTAAATATTTATAATTCACTTAATAATATAAAATTTGCAAAAAAAAATGTGAAAAAAAAAATTTACACCATACTTTATTTCTTGAAAGTAAAGTACTACAAAAAAATGAAATAAAATAAAGATAAACCACTCCACAGTTTATACTAAATACTAATTACTACCTTAAATATTTATAATCCACTTAATAGTACAAAATTTAGCTGCATAGAGTTTTAACTTTATTTTAGGATAAATGGTAGATATAGAGGTTTAACCTTTGATGTACACAACTGTGGGGTGGGGTGGATCAGACCTTGTAGGTTTTGAGCTACACGTGGGTGGAGAGTTCAGACTTGGGTCATAAATCATAATAGTTGGACTTGGGCTTTTTGTCTTTTTTGAGAAGGTAGTCATTTATTTTTAAAGAATTACATTTGTTTGGTCTAATTGTCAACTTCAGTCCATATAAACAACTAATAGTAAAAATAAGTTACTATAAGTTATTGGGTAATTGTTTAAAAACTTAATGAAAAAAGGTTTAAAAAACTAAATGAAAGCTTAGAGCGCCACATGGTAGGACCTCATGCATTCTCACATGAGGTCTCTACTTTTATATATATATTGATTGATGAAATACTATTACATTACTCACTAACAAAATAAAAGGTGGAGATTAAAACCCATTACCACTTGCCATTGTGTATTTAAAACAAAAGGAGACTTCCAGTTAAAAAAATACTGGAGATAAGCCAAACCCTTAAAATAATATATATGAGGTTATTTTTATGGCTGCACATTATCATTATTACAAATAGTTTAAAGTGGAAGAACACCAAATGACCAAATACGGTGCTATGGAACTTAAGAGAAGATAACAAAATGAATTATAATATATTGCACATATATAAATACATGGTGCCAAGAGTGAATTGTCACAAATTCCAAATAATTTGTAAATAAAAAAAGAAAAAGAAATCATATGAATTTTCAAAGCCATATGGTTACCACTATAATCCTTGATGTGTTTTTTTTTTTTAATTGTACAATGAGTAAATTGATCTTAACACAAGCAAGAATTTCAAGGAATGTAGAAATAACACTATAGGCGCCAATTCATGCACTCCATAATTAACCCAAATAAAGAACAATTGCCATGTGATATCACCATGACTGATCTTGGATTATTCCATCCATGACGTTTACTTTCTTCTTCAATGCAAGCTTCAAATCCTCGATTGTTGTGATTCAACGATGTACACACAAATAGAAAGAAAGAAGGAAAATAACTATTTTCTTGTCAAAATGAGTATTAGCTTTCAATATAATTTTAGTTACAGCCATATGCTTGTCAACATCTAGAGAGAGAGAGCACCAGAGGAAGTGCCATCCAGCAAATTGGTGATTCCCAACGTGATCACAACCCACAAGGTTCAATATACTTTTAACACTGCCTCCTTCACATTAATGCTTTTGCATTTGTATTCTAGTTCTAGTACTTATATAAGAAGATTGGGAATAGGAGAAGTTAAGCAATGCAAGAGTTACATGTGAAGGTGGAGACGAAAAGCCCAAATCTAATATCAAGGCCAGGTAAATGAAAAGCATTCTAATTCCTTTTAGATATTCACCTTTTTAAATGAGAGAGAGAAATGATCACATGACACTCATTAAACCTTTAGGTAAAAGGTGGAAGGTAAAACAGAAAAATACTCTAAGGCAGATGTTCGGGTATGCTAAAAGACATGAAGAGAAGAGAGATATGGAGGGAGTAAACTTTTCAAAGGGAGGCCACATGGCAGAACCTCATGCTCTCCCGCATGAGGTCTCTTGATTTAGTATATAATATATTGATATTGATATTGATGATTTGTGTTTGTGATTAAAAGGGTATTTTCCCTTAAGTTGGGGTATAACCAATTAAAATTTTTAAAATGGGAAGCACCTAATATGAAATTGAATTTCCTAGTTGACTAGTGGCATGTTCAATTGTAAGTCTTTGGTAGTTTAGAAGAGGCAAGAATTGTTTTTGGGCAGTGAACTTGGGGAAAGTGTCCACTACTTATTTGTTAAAATGTGCTTATACATCTTGTAAGGTGTTAAATCCGTGGGGGGCATGTTTTAGTTTTAGTCCTGACTACACAGACTCACTGTTTTTGTTTGCAGCATCTAAATATGCCTCTGTGATACAGATGCTTCGACCAGTGACTTTTAGGTAACTTATAGTAGTTCTTTCCACCACTAGTCTTCTTCTTCTTCTTCGTTTTACTTGGAACTCTTTTTTTTAATTATACTGGCAAGAACTCCAACAACAGAAGCATGAGACTTGTGTTTGCTTGAGACTTTTTGAACCACCATTGGAAGACATAGTCTTGTTTGACTGCTTCATTTTGCATTGAACAATTAGTATCTTTAGTTTTGGATTACTATGTCACTGTTTTTGGTATCTTTCAATTATTTAAAGAGAAGCGTGAGCTCTTTGGCTTCTGGCAGCCTTAGGGTTTGTTTGAGATCCGCTTATTTTGCTGAAAGTACGGTAGATAAAGATAAATGTTAGCTGAAATAGTACAGTGGGACTCATAAATAGTATTAAAAGTTCAGTGAGACCCATGAATAGTAGTAAAAATAAGCTGAATAGTAAAATAAGCTGACAAAAACAATTTTTTTTTTTTTTTACTTTGAATGCATCCAAAAATGACATCAACAAAAAACAAAAGAAAGAGTTTCCTAGTTTGGGCCGCCTTCATATTTATGAATTGTCAATGATGAACAGTTGGGTGTAAGGTAACTTGTATCATATTCTGTTTCATCTCCACTTCTCTTTGCATTGTCTTTCTTTATCCTTGTTTTTGGTATCCGGTTTGATAATCATGGCTGTTGGTGAGGTTTTTCTCTCTGCTTTCCTTCAAGTGCTGTTTGACAGATTGGCTTCCCGCAAGTTCATAGACTTACTGCGCTTCTGGAAGCTTGATTACTTGCTGGAAAAGCTGAAGATCACATTGCTTACTGTTACAGCATTGCTTAATGATGCTGAGGAGAAGCAATTCCATAGCCCTGCAGTGGAGAAGTGGCTGCACATGGCTAAAGATGCTCTTTATGATGCAGAGGACATATTGGATGAGCTTGCTACTGAAACTTTGAGGTATAAGCTAGAAGCTGAATCTAAGGCTGGCCCAAATCAGGTATGGAACTGGAACCTTATCTCCTTGCAGCACTCCATCTAGTAGAGGGATAGAGTCAAAATTGAAAAAAGTTAATGAGAAGTTAGAATTGATTGCCAAATATAAAGATGTTCTTGGTTTAAAAGACAATGTTGGGGGAAGGTCATTTGGGTTTAAGCAAAGATTGCCAACAACTTCATTGATAGATGAAACTTGTGTTTGTTAGAAATCAACACTAACTCTGTTGTCTCTAGAAACTTCTAGAAATTTCTAGAGTTCCACTCAATTTGCTTCTCTCCGTAATTCTCTAGAAACTTCTAGAAACTCCTAGAACATCTCACACATTCTCTAGAACCTTCTCTTGCATTCCGGGTTTCTCTATGAGTTGTCTCTCTTTAGTTCTCTAGAGACTTCTATGTAGAAGTGAAATAAATAATACCATGTATAATTTAAACATTTTCTTTTAAAAAATGTATAATTTGAATCATATAAGTATGATTATTTTTAATTGTATCCGTGCATATGCACGGAGCTACACACTAGTTTTTATAAAAGAAATGTTACAGTTTCGAGCATTGGATAACATTAGCAGCAATCAAGGCTTCTAGTTTGGTAATTAATGGTTCCTTTGCCACTGCAAATTATTAGCACTAAATCAGATGTTTGTCACCCATAATTTGATGATTACGTACAAGAAAAAGCAATACGTTCTTGCAAAATCATATCATTAATGAGGGCCTTTTATGAGAAGCACCCAATAGTTGGTTGTAGATGTTGTAATGAGGGCCTTTCATGCTCAACAAGATCTCTCCTTCTTTCTTTTTTTTCTTTTTTTGCTTTTGAGACCGTTTCTTTTGAAGCATACACAATATAACGTTATTTTAAATTCTGAATAATGCGACACTAGATATATATTTAAATTTCTAATATTTAATATTAATGAAGAAATTGATCAATTTTCAATTCAAGAAAAGAACAAGAAATATTCAGCACAGGAAAGAATCTAGATCGGTAGGCCATATTCAAACGACAATAATTCACATGTTTTGTGTTGAAAAGGTTAAAACACCTTTCAAACAAATTCAGCATTATCTAAATGATGAAAGCTTGTATTAGAGCATTGGCAAAAACACAAATGGGAAATGTATACATGCCTGTGTCGATCTCCTCGGTGGTGGCCTTACACGGAATTTTCCCACCATCGAAAATGACAACGGCCGTTATCATATGGTGGTGAAGCAGATTGATTCGGTGCATAGAGTATTCCATGTACTGCATTTCCTTATTGTTGTCTGAATTCAGACAAAGCTCCATGCTACATGAATAACCTGCCCCCAAAAAACACAAATATCCCAATGATTATTTTGTCAATTTCTTTCCAAACCCATAAAATAAATTAAACAGTAATACTAATAGCAACTTAATCATAAATATTGAAGAAAGAGCCACTTTAACGGCCACAACTAGGATAGATGAAACATGAGCCAATCAAATACCTACACGTGGCTAATTATTAAGTAACTTGACTTCATGCAAAGTGACAACACAGTAACTAAAAACTAGAATCAACGACTTGTAGTAAAATTCGAGCACTTATAAGATGTTTTTAAATGACATGACGTACGTGTATAAGAACTCAATCCAAAATACATGAATCTCTCAAAAGTTGGGGGTTATAGTCGGTCTGATCGTCTTTAATTAATCAGACCGTGTACCCATGATCCACTTGGAATGCTATAGTTTGCCCCCTTTATATTAAACCAAAGGTGTGTTTATTTGGCGTATTTTAACAATTAAGGATTTGGAAGTGTAGCGTCCATATTCGGCTTAGCCCAAAATACACGTTTCCAGACTACAAGTAACTAATCCATGTATAATCTATAACTACAAGAAAATTTCATCATTTGAATTGAATTTTTATATAGTTCAAAAATACTTTCATTAAAGAAGAGTCTCTTAGAAATATAATAAAAAATGTCAAATAACAAATTTCATTTTGAATTAAAAATGAGACTCCTAAAATTTAGTTTTTTTTTTTTTTTTTCCCTAAAATTTAGCATTTTTTATTCATTTTTCATCCAATAAAAGTAAAACAGCCCCGCTTCAAGTCGGTTTCCTAACCAACATACACCTAGTATAAATAGATGTGGTGGTATGTGAAGAAGTGAGTAAGACTAGTGAGTGAGGAGAGCGAGACTAGGGAGACTAGAGTGAGACTAGTGAGAGACTAGTGAGAGACTAGTGTGAGATTAGTGAGAGACTTGTGAAGAATGTGAAGTGAAGAAATAAATAAGAACTATTGTGTAGTGTCAATACATAGGTGTCTAGAGAGTTGGTGTGTGTGTCTTGTAAAAGCATTAGTGCTTGTAAAGTGTTGTAATTCAAAGAGTCAAGTTTTAATAAAAGCTCGTTGTTCAATTATTTGTTTAATAATCTAGTGTCAGAGCTTCCGCTAACTCAACAGTGTTTATGGCAGGGATCATGATAGAGATTTGATAATTGAGCAGCTACTAAGGGATGCACCAAGCAGTAGAATTGGTGTAGTTGCTATAGTTGGTATGGTAGGTATTGGTAAGACAACTCTAGCTCAAATTGTTTACAACAACGACAGAGTAGAGAAGCATTTTCATTTAAGAATTTGGGTCTGTGTGTCTGATCAGTTTGATGTAGTGAGGGTAACAAAAACAATTCTTAGGTCAGTCACTTTGAAACACACCGATCTCAATGACTTAAATCTGCTTCAAGTTAGTTTGAAAGAAAAATTGGTTGGGAGGAGTTTTTTGCCTGTTTTAGATGATGTTTGGAACAAGAGAAATAATGATTGGGATCTCTTATGGAATCCATTAAAAACGGGGGCCAAAGGAAGTAAAATATTAGTAACAACACGCAATAAGGATGTTGCATCGAGCATGGGGACAGTTCCAGCTCATCATTTGAGAGTTTTGTCATTTGAAGATTGCTGGTTATTGTTCAGGAGTCAAGCATTTGAGAACATAAACAATGAAGTTTACCCAAATTTGGAGACAATTGGTAGAAAGGTTGTGGAGAAGTGTGAAGGCTTGCCCTTAGCAGCTAAGAGACTGGGAATCCTGTTGCGCTCCAGACAAGAAGAGAACGAATGGAAAGACATATTGAACAGGAAAATATGGGATCTACCGGATGATGAAAGTGATATTCTTCAGAGTCTAAGGCTAAGCTATCATCACCTTCCTGCACATTTGAAGCAATGTTTTGCATACTGTTCAATATTCCCTACGGAATATGAATTTGACAAGGACACACTAGTTTTGTTATGGATGGCGGAAGGATTTGTGCAGCAACCTAAGGCGAAGAAAAGAGTGGAAGAAGTGGGTGGAGAATATTTTCGAGAGCTAGTATCAAGGTCATTCTTTCAAGAATCTATCAACAATAAATCACAATATGTAATGCATGGCCTCATTAGAGATTTATCTCATTTTGTTTCTGGAGAATTTTGTTTCAGATTGGGGGATAGGCTGAAGGACGGTAATCAAAACAGAATTTTTGAGAAGGCTCGTCATTCCTCATACATTCGTGGCAGACGTGATGTGCTCTCAAAATTTGAGCCCTTTCATAGAGTTGAATGCTTACGCACCTTCCTACCCTTAGATCCAACAGGCATGATTGGAATCAGCTATTTGGCTAATAAAGTCCCTAGTGATCTCTTGCCAAAATTAACATATCTACGAGTGTTGTCATTCAATGCTTGTCGCATCACTCAGTTGCCAGATTCCATAGGTGACTTGAAACATCTACGCTACCTGGACCTTTCTCATACGGCAATTAAAAGGTTACCTGACTCCACAGGTACTCTTTGCAATTTACAGACATTGATCCTATTGAATTGTCGGTCTCTCACCAAGTTGCCTGCAGAAATGGGGAGCCTAACAAACTTACGACATCTCCGTATTAGTGGAAGCAGGTTAAAAGAGATGCCACAGCAAATTTGTAGATTGAAGAATCTCCAATCTTTGTCTACTTTTGTTGTGGGTAAAGATGTTGAGTCAGGAATTAGAGACTTGAGGAACATGCTGCAACTTCAAGGGTCACTTCTGATTTCAGGACTGAAAAATGTTGTCAGCTTTACTGATGCAATGGAGGCTAATTTGAAAAATAAGAAAGAACTTGATCAATTGGTATTACAATGGAGTACCAGCTTGGGAGATTCAATTAATAATGTGGATGAAGAAGAAGTATCACACAAGCCACAAGTTCTGAGACTTCTGAAAGATCTCAGCCTTGGAGGCTATAGTCGTAAAAGATTTCCAAGCTTTAGGGAAACCATGAAAGCTTATGAACAGGAACCTACCAAGCAAACATTGGAACGGAGCTACAGTTTAGATGATTCAAGAAATGAAACAGTTGAAACAGATGTTCTTGAGATGTTGCAACCCCACAAAAACATGAAGGAAATCATAATCAAGGACTTTGGAGGTACAAAATTCCCAAGTTGGATTGGATCCCCTTTGTTCTCCAATCTGATTCTTGTGAGACTTAGTAATTGTAGAAATTGTAGTTCTCTGCCACCACTTGGGCAACTACCCTCTCTCAAAAACCTCACAGTTGAAGGAATGGATAGAATAAAAAGAATAGGGATTGAGTTCTGCGGGGATGGGTGTTCTTCTGCTATGCCTTTTCCATCCTTGGAGACTTTGAAGTTTGACAGCATGTTACAATGGGAGGAGTGGTCTTCTTCTGGAGTTGAAGGGAGGGAGGACTTCAATAACCTGCAAAATATTGAGATTCGCAACTGTCCTAAGCTAACAAAATTGCCTCACCGCTTTCCTGGATTGAAAAGAATGAGTATTAAGGGGTGTGAAGAATTGAAAACTCTACCAAGGGTTTTGACTGTTGATGATAGCTTAGAACAAGGCAGAGAATTCCCATGCCTTCTTGAACTTTCTATATTGGCATGTCCCAACTTGAGAGAACTACCTCATCTCTTTCCTTCCTTGGCAATGCTTGAATTAGATGGATGCCAAGAATTGTTAGAACTTCCAAGGCTTCCTTCAATCCATGAACTAGAAGTAAACAAGTTTAATGACGGGGTGTTACGAAGTATAGCTAAGCTCACCTCGCTTACCTACTTGCGTATGTGTCATATATCCAAGATCACATGTTTGCTTGAAGGATGTTTTCAAAAGTTAACAAGTCTTGGAGAATTACGGATAACTCATCTTAACGAACTGAAAACTTTATCCAATGAAATTGGATTGCAAAATCTCCAATGCCTTCAACGATTGGAGATTTCAGGATGTCCATTATTAATAGAGTTGCCACAAAGGTTATACGAACTTTCATCTTTGAAGGAGTTGAGGGTCTCAGAATGTCCCTCGCTTGTGTCCTTTCCTGAAACAAGCTTGCCTTCAACACTCATAGGCCTTGAGATCATAGATTGTGAGGCTTTGCAAGTCCTACCTGGGTGGAGGATGCATAACAATGAGAAGGCATCTCTTTTACTTGAATACTTGGTAATTGAAGGTTGCTCTTCTCTCACATCTTTACCAAGAGGCCAATTGCCAAGCACGCTTAAACAACTTGAAATCCATAACTGCATGAATTTGGAGTCAGTTCCAGAGCAAATGATTCATAACAATAGTTGTCTTGAATTCTTTATGATTTCATTGTGCCATTCTGTTACGTCCTTTTCAGAAAGTACTTTTGTGCTTTCCACAGTCACATCCAGCACTGCCATGAACCTGAAGGAGCTCATTATCAACAGTTGTTCAAACCTCAAGTCATTACCTAGAGGCCTACACAACCACATGAGTCTCGATTACTTGGAAATAGTTGAGTGCCCATTGCTTCTGTCTTTTCCAGAACCTGGCTTGCCACCCTTGCTCCGATCAATGAGAATATCAAATTGCAGTAGACTCAAGTCCCTACCAAATCAGATGTACAGACTCACATCTCTTCAAGAACTACACATAGATGGTTGCTCAAGTCTTTTTTCATTTCCAGAGGGGGGTTTACCATCCAATCTGTTGTCACTTTCAATCTTAGACTGCGAGAATCTCAAGCCTTCATATGAGTGGGGGCTGCACAGACTAACTACTCTCATGGACTTCTCTTTTGGTGGATGTCAGGGGTTAGTATCATTTCCTGAGAAGTGGTTGCTGCCCACCAGTTTATCCTCTCTTTGTCTTCAACGACTGCCAAATCTTGAATCCCTGCCCAAGGGACTGCAAAACCTCACCTCTCTCGATTATCTGGACATATGGGAATGTGACAGGCTTCAAAGCTTGCCAGACAGCTCAAATAGTTCAGAATTTGAAATTTTGGGATGCCCTTTGATATACATTTAGTTGAGAAACAAAAAGTTCCATCTACATGCATTTGAGTAGTCATTGTTTTGCTATCTATCATCTTCCTATAGTATTTCATGAACCAGCCAAAGATTTCCATACTTGTAAGAAGAATGCCTGCCTACTTGCTATGCTGTGTTACTTTGACCCAAGATAATCCAATAGCTAGCAAAGCCTCCATCAAAGAATATTACTGGTGAGTTTCTTTCTTTCAAAAATTCCACTATCATTTATACCCATATAGCATTATAAAAACAACACATATTTGCTAAATATTATATTCTCACGGACAATGACAGGTTCTTGCTGTGCTCTCTGAAATAAGATGAAAAAACAACCAGTGAGTTCTTGATTGTGAGACTTCTACTTACTTGACACCAGTGCAGTGGTAACAATTCAGTGTATTTATTTATCAACAATTGATTGTGAGCTACACTCTATTTTTTGCAGTTATTTTTTTTCCCAATCAACAATTGCAATTTCTATTCATGAATATAGCAGACAATGGCCTCTGATGTTTGATTTGCTTGCTGGTGTGACACACTGGCACATACCATTGTTGAAAGAGCCTTAACAAGGATTGATTCAATTGAACTGCTCTGATCATTTATAGGTAAGGTCTGCTTAGTTCTTTCAACTAAGTATATCCTGTTAGACTTAGATTACCTTCCTCACTGTAGGAAAAGTTAGATGATGTACACACTTTGCCTCTTCACTCAGTTGGATTCAGGCTTTGGTGTAACATTCAGTGTAGTTAAAGGTGTTCTCCCAAGTGTGGCAAGATGCCGAATTCCAGAAATAGTTGTTATACATATGGTGAATTCAAGCCGTATGTTATATAATATACCCTATTAATTCATAATAGACTTTATAGAAAGCTTATATAATTTTTTTTTGGAGAAACAAACGCACACAAGGGAGAGGGAAACTTAATAATAATAATAATAAACTAACATAACAGCTATCAGCTACATGATTATATGATTTAATTTTTTTTTTAAATTTATCTATTTGAAATTGACGAAAAAGAAAAGTAGGTGAGAAAGAGTTCAAAAAGAAAGAGAGAGACTAACCAATTTGTACAAAACTACTTTTTTGTTGCCAAATTACAAAATTGTCTTTATATATATATATATATATATTTATATATTTTGAGGTCATGCCTCAATTGTTGTGCAATTTACTTAAGCCTTGATCCACTTGAACACTTGCCTAAGCTCTAAGCTCAAGTGCGTCAAAGGGAGCGGTTGAGCGCCTCACAAAGGCCCCTCATCTATATCCATATAATATTTAAAAGTTAAAGCATAGCATTCATTGTTGCTATGTTCCTATTGAGCCATATCAGTGTAGTAGATTGGTTCATTTTGGTCGACTTTGATCCACTTTGGTCCTTTCAATCCATTTTAGTCCACTTCAATGAAAGCTTAAATGTTTTGCATATGGACTCTGGACTCCTCATCTGCTCAAATGGAGCAAAGTCGATCGAAATGCTCGCTTTTAGAAATTATTTAATTTTTAGGGAGATTAAATTATTTACAATAAGATTTAGAGAATAAATTATATATTATATTGCATCTCAAAATAATTATATATTTTCATGTGCAGTGACTAGATTATTTAATATTTGTTTGTTTTGATGTAAAATGGGTAAAATGCTATAAAAAAAAAAAAAAAAAAAAATCCCCGAGGTTTGGTTCAATTGCTAATTGACCACTTATGCTATCAAAATTTTTTTTTGAGAGATAATTACAACATGTTGCTAACTCCGCAGCTCGAACCATTTTCCCCCTAGATCCCCAAGCACTTTGTGCATGGGGAGGTGCCAATTTAGCTACAAATCCTTTGGCTTATGCTATCAATTTTGTGTTATTGGATTTCTAAGGTTTATAATTGTCCAAATTGGTACCTCTATATCACTCTTGTTAACTATAATTGATAGAAAATGGTCATGTGGTATGCATGTATTGTCACTTTTATTTTATTATAGTAAAGTGGTATTGTGCAAACTTTGTTGCATTAAAATAGTTGTAATATATATATATTTTTTCTCTTTTTTAGGTTGACTTATACACAAATTTGTTGGATTGCATAAATGCAAAATTGGATGATTTCTAGTGAGAGACACTAGTACTTAATTGTATGACTTCATGGACAATTTAAAGTGGTTGTAATACAAAATGAAGCGGTTAATTTGGATAATTTTTAAACCCTTGGAATCAATAATACAAAATTGATAACATGTGAGGTTAGCTGCAATTCCAAGGAGTCTTTTTTGGATTTTAGCCAGAGTTTTTTATTTTTTATTTATTTTTAATGAGAAAATATTTTCAACATTTTCAGGTGTTGTTATTTTTTTTTTAAATTTTTGTTTTGATGTAAAATCTTGGTCAAATTGAAACATTTTCGATTTGACAAGTGTAAAAGTTGGAAAACATTAGATGGCCAATATTTTTTGTAAAACATTTTCCAAAACTTAAACACACTGACCCCTCCTCTTTTCTATGGGGTGTTATTTTCATTTTTTTTTTCCTGATTTGTGTTTATGTTGGGCGAAAAATCTAAAACAATTTTCGTAAAATTTTCAAGAATGCAACCAATTATATAAATAACCATAATAAAAAACTCATTAAAAATATTTTACATCATTAGTTGACAGGGGTGTCGATTCGGGTTAGTGTGTCGGGTTTGTGTCGTGTCGAGGTAAGGGTATTCGACTAAATGACTCAATTAAAACCCGACACATTTAATAATCCAAGCATGACCCAACCCATTTGACACACTTAATAAACGAGTTGTGTTGAATTGACACGAATGTGACACAACCCATTTCAACTTGCTTAATATTAAATATAACATTTATCTAGAAATATATATTTTTACATCCCAAAAGTAGTATATATACTTTAAGTCTTCAGTCCACATTCAAAATAATATAGTTTAATAAACATATAACATCTATCTAAAAATAAGTTCTTATAAAAATATAAGAAAGTTTAAAGATTTAGGGTTTGTAGGGTTTAGAGATCTAGGGTTTGTAAAGTTTCAATTTCTAATTATATCCCTTTTGTAAGTTTTTGTAATTACTTACTTTTCTTTTTAGTTTAAAATATAGGTTGGATATAAAAGGTATTTGAAAAATATAAAATAAAATGAATATTTATTTATTATACAAGTTAAACGAGTTGGGTTAAGTAAGTCATTTTAGGTTGACGCAAATAAATTGGCGTGTCAAATATGTCTATTGCGGGTCATGCAGGTTGACTTGCTTATGACCCGTTTCTTATCATGTCACTTTTAGGTTAACCCATTTATGATCCAAACCCGCTTAAACCCAATCTTAACCTGCAAAAACTTGAATTCGTGTCATGTTCACAGGTTGGGTAGAACATTGACAACTATGCCAAACACCTAAAATGATTTCAAGAAAATTTTTGAGAATACGACCAAATATATAAATAACAATAATTAAAAAAAAAAACTCATTGAAAATATTTTACACCAAACAATGGGAAACTTTTTAGATTTCAGGAGGAATGTATACAGTTAATTAGGCAACGTTTGAAATGATAAAGGAAAGTAGCATCTCGAGTTTTAGAAACTTGAGATCCATATTAAAACTCGAGTCCCAAAGACTAGCTTTGCGAGTGTTTGGGTATTGAAAATGTCACATAGATCTCGAGTCTTTATGACTCGAGTTCCATGCAAAAAAATTTCCCTTATAGTGGCGTTTTTAAGCCTTACAGTGATGTTTTAAAACCCTATAGCGGTGTTTTTCTACAAATTTTTTTTTATAAGTGATCACCCCATACTAGATTTAGAGAGACCTATAGTGGCGTTTTTAAGCCCTATAGTGACGTTTTAAAGCCCTATAGTGACGTTTCCAAATTAGACTCATCCTCTTATCCATCGAGATTTAAAAACTCGAGTTTTATCTTGAAACTCGAGTTTTAGACACTCGATAGGCTAGTTTTCACGATACTAACTAAATTTTTTGATCTTTATTGTTATTTGAGAAGGGTGTTCTAGATTCCATAATCTACACATAAAGACTCTTTTTGGCCGATCAATCAAAAGGCAGAACAGAATCTTGTAAGCGACAGACAAACCAAATTTTGTGTCAACTTTAAAGCTCAATGTTCCGAATGTCCTCGCACTCTAACTAGTCTCAATGAACCTCTACACTCTCATCTCAGCTTCAGTTGTGGTCGTTTTGGCCATCTTCTCCTCTCTTCCTCTTCTCAACCCCACCTGTAAGTTTTTCGTTTCCACAGTCATTGCTATACTTAACACTTTGTTTATGTTAAAAATTGCATTACTTTTTTTTGTTTTGGCAGATTGGTTGAGTTTGAATTTGAAGTCTTGGTGGTGGATACCAATACCATCTTCTTCACTGTCTTCATCGCCTCTGATAGCAGACTTGGTGGTGAGGAATGGTGTGATATACACAAGCGATGAGTCTCTTCCTTTTGCTGATTCTATGGCCATTCGCAATGGCAGGATTCTCAGACTTGGTAACTTCTCCTTTGTTCAGGTTCTGCTTCTTCTTTCTCTTATTATAATAATACCCATTTATTGAATTTAATAAGACTATGAAGAATATGTGTGTGTGTGTTTTATTCAGGTTCTTCTTCATAAAAAGTGTCGTTCTCTTATACCCAGTTGCTATTTTCTAAAAATATGAAGCACGTGTGTGTGTGTTGTCCAGGTTCTCCACACCATTCTCTAGTACCCCCATTTGCTAATTTCTAAAAATATGCACCATATGTGCTTGAGAGTGTGTGTGTGTGTGTGTGGTGTGCAGGTTCTTCTTCGTCATAATCATCATCCTCTTATACCCAGTTGCTAATTTCTAAATTATATTAAGCACATGTGTTTGTGTGTGTTATCAGGTTCTTCATTTTCACCATCATTCTCATGTACCCATTGTTAGAAATCAACACTAACTCTGTTGTCTCTAGAAACTTCTAAAAATTTCTAGAGTTCCACTCAATTTGCTTCTCTCCGGAATTCTCTAGAAACTTCTAGAAACTCCTAGAACATCTCACACATTCTCTAGAACCTTCTCTTGCATTCCGGGTTTCTCTATGAGTTGTCTCTCTTTAGTTCTCTAGAGACTTCTATGTAGAAGTGAAACTCAACCACATGTTTATAGAATGGTCTAAAAGGTTGGAGAATGGCATTCATCTAATGCCAATAAAAAGGAAGATGCTAGAAGCTTCAAGTTGGTTTCCTAACCAACATACACCTAGTATAAATAGATGTGGTGGTATGTGAAAAAGTGAGTGAGAAAAGTGTGAGACTAGTGAGTTAGACTAGTGAGACTAGTGAGTTAGACTAGTGAGACTAGTGTAAGACTAGAGTGAGACTAGTGTGAGATTAGTGTGACTAGTGTGAGACTAGTGTGTGTATTGTAAAAGCATTAGTGCTTGTAAAGTGTTGTAATTCAAAGAGTCAAGTTTTAATAAAAGCTCGTTGTTCAGTCATTTGTTCAATAATCTAGTATCAGAGCTTCCGCTAACTCAACACCCATTTGTTAATTTCTATAAATATGAACCATGCTTTTGTGTGTGTGTTGTTATGTTCTTCATCATCATCATTCTCTTATACCGAATTTAAATTTCTAAAATATGAAGCGCATGTGATTGTGTGTGTGTTTGTGTTTTAATTGATGCAAATACTCCTATGTTGAATCCTCTTCTTTTCCCAATGTTTGGTTTGTGACGGAATAGAGAAAAGAAATGAAAACATGAGGAATAATAAGCCCACCAAAATGTGATGTGGTAGAAAAAAGAGTAAATGGATTTCATTGTTACTTTGTTAGTTATTCAATAAAATTGATTCCTAGATACTTTTTGGTGTCTGTAAGTTGTAAAAGTTTCCTTCTCATGCATTAATTATATGAATGCAGGAGTTGGCAGGAGATGGGACTGAAGAGTTACATCTTGGAGGAAAAGTTGTGGTTCCTGGGTTTATTGATTCCCATGTACACTTGATTTATGCTGGACTCCAGGTCTAGCAGAAACATCAACCTCTAAATTGATCCTGTCCCCAATTAATGCTTCATTCACCCCCCCCCCCCCTTCCCTTCTCTCTTCCTCTTAATATTTATGTTCTGAATTGGTTAACAAGATTAACCCTTTCTAATATTTGACTTCTCATTACTTTCAATAAAACTGACTTTTCAGAAAGGAATTATGTATACCATGAAAATCATTTTTTCTATATTGAAAATTTGTAATTTGTTAAAAGCATTTTTATCGTGCACACGAATATTCCATTGCATCTATCATTCACATGACTAGTTTGTGATGATGTAGACTTGGTTTGAACTATCATGCATTCTCTATACAAGAAGACAACTGTGACTTTATGCTTCTGGATTAGAATTTCAGTTGTTGAAATCCTTGGTTTTTTTCACTCTTTAAAGATCAGTACATGGAGCCTATGTGCACTTCATTGTATGTTTCAGTGTATGCCTTGCAACTATAATCATTTGATGCCATTGCCACTATTGCTAATTTACACACTCACGCATCTATAAGACCATCATTTTGGGTATCCTTTCTTCCTATGTGAGGACAGTAGAGAGCCAAATTTCCATGGTATGTTTGAACTTAAACTTTAAAAGTGACTCCTGGATCTTTGAACTTGAACAGGGTGTCTGTAAATTAGAAATATTTGTTCTCAAATGATGGCCTTTTTCCCCTCTCCCCTTCCTTGAGTATTTGGACTGCTGCCCCTAATTTTTGCTGGCATATTTTCCCAAAATTTTGTTTTATTGTTTATTTTTTTTGTGAAATCATCTTTATTTCCACCACACGGATCTAAATCTTAATGTTGAGCTGAAATTTCATCAGTGTAAAACAGATGGCAAGGGTGGAACTACACGGTGTAAATAAAAAAGACGAGTTTGTGAGAAAGATCAAGGAAGCAGCGAGAAGTATAACTTTCCATCCTTTTTCTTGTTTTAGAGTTTTGACTATCAATTTTCCTGTGATTATAGACATACACATGTAATAACTATATATTCGCTGATCAACGGCTGATGTGTCAATTCATAGTCTAATCAATGGCTGATGTGGTTTTATAGTAATCAATGCATTCTGTTAACCCATTGTGTCGGCAACATGAACTTATTGTAGCATTTCTTCCTTGTAAAACATGAACTGTCAAGCTTATGCAGCCTTTTCAATTTGTTCATGGTTGAACAAAAAATTTCAGATGCAAAAGAGGGTTCCTGGATTTTGGGTGGTGGATGGAACAATGATCTATGGGGAGGAGAATTGCCACTGGCTTCTTGGATTGATGATATTACACCTTATAATCCTGTAAGTGGTGACTTCATTAATTTTGGCTTCTAGTATGAATACTAACATTCAGAATGGTGTGGACCTAGTTAAACTATCTTTATATGCAGGTTTGGTTGAATAGGATGGATGGCCATATGGGACTGGCAAATTCAGTGGCACTAAAGTTGTCTGGAATTAGTAATCTAACCAAAGATCCTGAAGGTGGAACTATTGTGAGAACTGTTGATGGAGGTAATATCAAATTTGATTCATTGTGTTAAGACACTTCTAACTGCTCAAAGCACCTGGTTTTATCAAATGGGCATGTTAATTATAAGATTGAGTTCTCTCCTACATTCTGAGTATCAGGTCTCTTCAAGCTTCGTTATTTTAAATCAATATATATATATATATATATATATATATATTTTCCTTCTCTAGAAAAATACAATGGAGACACCTGTATGGAATTGAACCCATGACCATTGACATTTTTCCGTCAAGATCTCTCTTTTTCCTCCTCATCAGCCAATCAAGAAGGAACCTTATTCACCACTCCCCTTTATATATATATATATGGTTAAACATATTTTCCTGTATTTGGCATATTTCATGGTATATATATTTTTGAACCCATTCTATTTCTTTTAAAGGAAATTTTTGTATTGCCAAGAGCCTTGTAAGTTGTAACAATTGAATTATAAAAAAGGAGGAAATTTTCAAATCAGAACACTGGATGCTGTGTTACAAGCTCTACTGTTTCACAAGCATCATTGCTCTTGGTGGTTAACACAACAAAATTTTAGCAGTCTGGGTCATAAGTTCACATTACTCATGACACTCAAATAAATTGTGGTAGATGTTATAAATATATGGCCAATCCCTGTTGGCATGCAAAGTTAGTGTTGCATGTTCCTTACCCTCTAAATTCTCCCTTAATGATTGTTCTGATTCAATTATTTATTTTATTCTGGCACTGGATTAATTTCCCATTTCATAATTATATTTATGGATTCTACTGTCAATCTGATTAGTGCTAAACTACTAATAAAGATAAAAGATCTTATAAATGCCATATATTTGCTAATGGCATAGCGGTATATGTTCCTTTTTCAATTCTAAGATTCTTTACATGGTTAAATAGGGGGACATTGCTACAATAAATAACTTGTATTTCATTTTGATCATCAAGCAGAGCCTACTGGATTGCTGATTGATTCTGCTATGAAACTTCTCCTTCCTTATATTCCAGAGGACACGGTGAATGAAAGGAGGGAAGCTTTGGTTAGAGCCACTAATCATGCCTTGAGGAGGGGTGTTACAACGGTTGTTGATTTTGGGAGATATTATCCTGGGGTATCAGCAGAGCTTTCCTGGGAAGACTTCTCAGGTCTCAGCTAAATCTTCTGAGGTTCACTGGATGTCATGTTAAATGAATTTTGTATCTATCAAAGAATAAATATGTGTGTGTTTTATTTTTTAAGTATTCTTTTGAACATGCACTTCAATACTTTCATAAAGTAAAAGGGAATCACAAATTCACAATAAAAAACCACCAAAATGGCTGTAGAATGTTGTATGATTTTTTAAAGGCTTTATTTTGATTGTGTTTTAAGGAAAAAAAATCTATTGGAATGCAAAGTAAAAACAAATGAGTTTCAACAGTGAAGTGCAACATAATAGAAAAAAACTAATAATATCAATTAAAATCCATGGGACATCTAAATGGTCCCCTTGGATTGATTGTTGAATTTCATGTAGTCATGTCAAGATAGTAATATATTAGTGAGGGAAAGATTGTACTTTTAAAATATAGCTGCCAGTTTTTTGTTGTCTCTCTGATCTCTTTTCTCAATGCATAATCCCATAAGTTGTAAATAGTTCAAATTCTATGTTTTTAACATTTATATGTCTGCATCATATGCAATACTATTATTGTGGTGGTAATGCCTTTTTACCTTCATGCACTTGTTTTTTATTTTTGTGATTTTTACAGATGTGTATCAATGGGCTGATGCTTCAGAGAAGATGATGATCAGGGTTTGCTTATTTTTTCCAATGGAGACATGGTTACGTTTACTTGTATGACTGTCTTATCATTGCTCGTTTTGTATAACGAGCAATTCTTTTTTTTTTACTTATCAAAAAAAATTTTGCTCGTTATACAAAGTTATTCGATTGTTAATAATTTCTTTTTTGGGTTCTGCTTGCATTAGGTGACTAACTGGTGTAGTATTTCTTTAATTTTAATGAGCTAGACAATGTTTGTTAGAAACATCCAGGGCCAATCCTAGTCAAGGCCCAAGTCCATTACCTCAGTCTAGATTCATTGTAATAGAGCCTATTTGAAGTGCAAGCAAAGTAATCATAATTGTAGCAACCCTACTTGTAGTTCAAGTAAAGTAACCTTACGGTAAGTTTGGAATTAGCCTAAGGTTTACTTAATTATATATTCCCCTCATTGGGTTCAATGTAACACAGTTCGTCATAGTAAAGCTGTAGGCTCTAAGAGCTTTCCGCTGTTGATGTAAGCTGTTAGGCTGGACCACTTTTCTCTCACTCACTCTCAATTCTAATAAAACTTCTATCAATGTTTGTTCTGTTGCTCTAGGTAATGGATCTATTCAAATATTGTATAGAAAAGTGGACCATGGTTTCCACCTTTGTAGAACCATGTGGTCAAATCAATTAATCAATGATTCAGTAAGTGTCAAGTCTGTGTCATTAGGAATATTTTAAGAAGCAAATATTCTTTTCCACTCTGGTTTAGCTAATGCCAGTGTCGTTACTGTGCATGGTTGTGAATCCAGGTTATGTATTTTAACTTTATCTCAAATTTTGTGGATGAGACTGGGTTCCCAAAGGTCACAAAATGGCTCTTCTGCCAAATGATTTCCCTATTAGGATGAGACGTGGACAGAAATGTCTCAGAAGTTTGGTACAATTTTATGGTGTTTGAGCATTTTATTTTTTTCCAAAAGGTTCATTTTAGGCTTAAATACACTATTGGTCACTAAAGTTCGGCACTAGGCTAAAGTTTAGGGACCAACAATGTATTTTGGTCTTCATTTTATGTTTAAAATACCATATTGGTAGTTGTACAGTTGGATCTTGAAACTGTAATACTGTGTCTTATTTTGTTCACAAGCAACTGGACCTTTCTAAGAATTTTCTCTTTTTTGATGAGTCTAATCTAATTGGTACTTTGAGTGGATGCTTTAAATTGTTCCCATTAACTGTTGCTCACTGAGTTTTGTAATTTCCACGTAGGATC
The DNA here is from genome assembly GCA_030021035.2 of Notholithocarpus densiflorus. Taxonomy (NCBI): domain Eukaryota; kingdom Viridiplantae; phylum Streptophyta; class Magnoliopsida; order Fagales; family Fagaceae; genus Notholithocarpus; species Notholithocarpus densiflorus. Next base: position 1,191,388 of record JARYZH020000126.1, read on the forward strand.
TAATTGAAAAAATGGGTCGTGCTATAAGCCAGTGGATTTACTTGGGTGGTGTAAAGGCTTTTGCTGATGGGTCTTTAGGTTCGAGTAGTGCACTGTTTCATGAGGTGAGGACAAAGATGTTTTAGCATTCCTAGAACTTTTATATTTGTTCAAGTCCATCTATTATCTGCACTTACATCTGTTCTGTAATTTTTTTCCTGTTAGAGGTTGAGCATTTCTTTAGCTTCTAATTAGCTTCGTTAGATGTACTGGATCTCAAACCTAAACAGATAAACCCCATGATTGGGATCACCGCCCATACAAGCGTGCTGTGTGCCTGGTGCAGCTATCTACACTCAACCACTTATATGTATTAAAAATAAAAGGACAAAAAAGTTTAGTTAGTCAACCTCATAACTGCTGCTTCAACTGTGTTATGTAAAACTTTATCACAAGATGACTTTTATCATTTATCTGCTCTGTAAGCTAATTTATCTAAGATTTGTGTTTTATTGTGTAGCCGTATGCTGATGAGCCTCACAATTATGGCCTGCAAGTGACAGAAAGCGAAATTCTTTACAACATGACTATGGCATCGGAGAAATCAAGCCTTCAGGTGTTTCCTTGATTTACAAAATCACATTATATGTATTAGTACTAAATGGCTTTGCCTCTACTTGGTTTCAGGTTGCTATTCATGCCATAGGTGATAGAGCAAACGACTTGATCCTGGATATTTATGAGTCAGTTGTTTCTACTAATGGAATGAGGGATCGAAGATTTAGGGTAAATTTAAGAAAATGATCAACAATATTAAATTTTTTTTGTTTTTGTTGTATATTTTGAAATAAAGGAGACCACCATTCCTTTTGGTAATGTTTTTTTTTTTTAATTTTTTGCACTGGATTAATGTTATCAGATTGAGCATGCACAGCATTTGGCACCTGGGGCAGCTGCCCGATTTGGTCGACAAGGGATTGTCGCTTCTGTACAGGTTTTTATGTCAACTATCTTTTGGGCATTCTCTTTTATGAATCTTGCTATTCTTATGCTGCTTGTAATTATTTGTTTTTGGGACTTTTCTGCATCAAGTCTCACAATTAACAATATTCTGTAAATTTGCTGCTGAGTGCAGTCATTAGGATGCATAATTCGTCCTTTCACTTGCTACTGTGATTGAGTTTGATTTTTAACATTAATGAAAAAAATGCAAAATGCAAACCAAGTGTCTACGAGTCTTTAGAAAGGAAAATATATAAAGTAGAAAGAAACAAGAAATTTACGTCGATTTTGGATGCTTGGAAATGACCCCTACTTGTTCATTAAAATTGAAGGAAATATGAAAGTGGAGACATAAATCAAAGTATACTTCATTGCAAGATGATATGTTATTCCCTTGTAGTATGATATCTCTTTCTTTCTTGGTGTTTCAGTCTTCCAATTTGTGGTTGGAACTTGGAACCATCTTGATTGGATCAATTCGTTTCTGCCTTTTTTTTTCTTTCTTCCTTGTGGCTTATCGTTGCCCAGATCAGTGAGATTTAACATGATATATCATTTTGAACAGGACAACTTGTATACTTACAAACTCTCTCACTCTGTATGAATATTTTTTCATGCTTGCCAATTTGAACAGCCATTGCACCTATTGGGTGATGCTGATTCTGCTACAAAGAAACTTGGGATGGACAGGGCTCAAAAGGAATCTTATCTATTTCGGTCACTCTTAGCTAGCAATGCCCTGTTGGCATTTGGTTCTGACTGGCCAGTAAGTATTCTGAGATTCATCAATAAGTATTTGTCCTTGCATATTACTGTTTATAGACTGATATACTTATTAAATTAATTAGTAATGTTGACATACTGTGCATAATTTTATGTCCGTGCTGTTGCTTCAGGTTGTAGATATTAATCCTTTAGGTGGTATCAAGACAGCTATGAAGAGAATACCTCCTGGTTGGGATGATGCTTGGATTCCATCAGAGTGCCTTACACTGAATGATGCATTAAAGGCGTAAGAAATATTAAATATTTGATCCTTCAGATGTATTTATCTTCTTCTAATCATAGAATGAATGCTTATTTGTTCTGTGTGTGCAAACACACACACACATATAAAACCAAATTTGTATGCTTGGTACGGTGCTATAAAATAGGAAGTGTCACATGTGAGTTCAAAAAACCAAGTCAGCTAGCATGGGTAGTTGAGTTCCCCTAACCAGACTTGACATGTACATTTGGTGGTGCAAACCAACCCTCCTCCCCTTCTTCCTAAGGCCTCGGCTGGTTTCAGTGTGAAAACTTTTTCGCATATAATAAAGAAAATCTTGAAGTCCATGTTTTGATTGCCAAAATGGGGATATACATAGATATATAGTATCCTAAAATAATTAACTGGGGATAAATAATATAATAACTAGTCGTTTTCTGGCGTTTGAGCAAGCTCTTGATTCAGTCTAGAAGTGGAACATTGTCGTGATAAATCAGAAGTGGTGGCTGTAATAGCAGAATCTCATATGCCAGTACATCAGTAATGGTGATGATAATGGAGGCATTTAATTGTGATGACTGCCTGGTGGTGGTGGCGGTGCTAACGTGGATGGCTTATGCTAAATTACAAACATGGAGTGATGTGTTAAGATAATGACTAAAGACTATAATCATAGTTTCTAAGATTGGAATTAAGATATATCATGGGTGTCCTTTTTTCCTGTTATTATTGTTGATTGGTGTTAAGGAGTTACGGATTGGAGAAGTATTCAACTGATTACGATGGAATGGACTAACTGAAGAGATTCTTTTGAAATATCATTGATTGATGCACACCATTGAATTGAAGCTGATATGTTTTGTAGTGCCACTAAACTAAAGCTAAAAGCAGGGTGGTAAGATGATTTTACCACATGTAGTAGGACACTTAAATCATCTTAGAGGTAAATTATGTTACCATGTATCTATGTAGCTCAAGACCCACTAGGTTCATATGTATTACCAATAGGGAAAAATATATATCTTAGTGAGGAAAAAGTGATTCAAGACAAAGTCCTAATGGTACATGGGCATAGATTGTCAGAAAAGTACCCCCTCCAAACCAAATGACTCATGATATAACATAATGTCGAAGCATATCCTGACATTTCCACATACAAGATTGTACCAATAAATCTTCCCCAAATGCTCTGTAATGGCTTATCAAACACTCTAATTGGAGCCAAAACAATTTGGTCAGTGGTTCCTGATTCAACAAGGGGAACCCCCCCTACAGATGCTAAGTATGCTGCTTTCAAATGCTGCCTCCATTTATCACCCCCTGTAAATGCCAGCCACAGTAATATCTCTAGTCTTAATCCTTGATACCCAAACAAAAATATCCACCAGTAAGCAACATCCCTGCAAATTTTCTAACCAAAAACAATGTATTCCCTCCATCCCCAATATCAATTTACTTTTTTTGTTATGATTCAATGGTCTTTTTTTATTGATGCGTATTTTGTGTTTTTTTTTTTTCCTTAAATTTATTTGTTATTCACCTGATCAGTGCCTTCTACACCTGTTTGATATCACTTCTTTCATTAGCGTCAATCACATTTGTACATGAAAAATTTACGCTTTCACGCTGGCAGGCACACTATTTCAGCTGCTCGAGCATGCTTCCTTGACAATGATTTGGGATCTTTATCACCTGGGAAACTAGCAGATTTTGTCATACTATCTACTGATTCATGGGATGACTTTGCGGCAGAAGGATCTGCATCTGTTGAGGCAACATATGTTTCTGGGGTACGGGCCTATCCCTGAAAGCCTTCAAGTGAAGTACAGAAAATAGATACAAGAGAAAAGGGAATAATAGCTCCTGGCTGAATTTTATTGGGAGTAAAACTATGGTATGGAGTCGCATTTATTGTGGAACAAAAGATATGTCAGTAGAAAACAATTCTTGGACACGATATCAGAAGATATAATCAGGGTCAGTGATCGTTCAAAGATGTTAGTATGATTTCCATGTAGATATAGAACATCAATGGCTATGTTAATGAAGATATAGTCAGTGTCAATTGTATAGGAAGGCATCTAGTTATCATGTTTTGCCATGCTCAAGAATTAGGGATTCTTGTGGCAATATCTTTGTATTAAATGTCATCACTGCTAAAGTTGAAATGGTTCCAGGTGGAGAAACCGTGAAATTAAGTGCTGCTTTGGTCATCAATTCTACTACAAATTTGTTCTAGTTAGGCTTGTTGGTTGAGGTTTTATGCCATAATTAAGTTTCATTGTGTAAAGCCTATTGTGAATGAATGAATGAATCTAAGGGCATACCAATTTTACACTCAGTTTCACATGTTGAAATGGTTTCACATGTTGAAATGGTCGGCCATGAGTGGCGGACACTCTCGGTACACCATTTTTAATATAGACTCATCATTTTTTATAATATTTTTTTACTATTCACAATTGACCATTTTGGCAAGCTTTGGTGGTATTGTTGATAGTGGGTAGGGCAGCAAAAGCTCGCAAATTTAGCAAAAGACAAGTTTGGTCTAGTTGCCCACCATTCCTATGTCCTTTTGCTACCTACACTATATTGCCTTTCTATTGGGGGGAAAAAAAAAAAAAAAAAAAAAAACTATTGAAAATTCTATCGCATCTATTTTAAATAAAAGTTTTGATTTCTAAGTTTTGAAAATTTAAGATTTAATAGGCTAAAATATTATTTTGGTTTCTAAACTTAACCAAAAACTTGTTTTTCGTTCTTAAACTTTATAAAGTTTGTTTTTTGTTCCTAAACTATTAAAAAGTTTATTTTTTGTTTCTGAACAGTTAAAAATATTTTACTTTTTATTTTTAAACTTAAAAAAAAAAATCATTTTTCATATGTAAATTATTTTTTTTAAAAAGCTACTTTTTCGTTCTTATTTTTGTTTCTAAACTATAAAAAAAACTTTTATAAAGTTTAGAGATGAAAAACAATTTTTTTTTTAAGTTTAGAACCAAAAGAATATTTTACCCTTCTCCAAAAAAAAAAAAAAAAAAAAATTACCCTTAAATTTGTTACCACCCCTATAATATAAGGTTTAAAATGATTTTTTTTTTTTGGGTTCAAAATGAAATTTTCCTAAAAATATAGTTTTGACTTGTCAGAAGAATACAAGATTATATTCACTTAAAAAAGAAAAAAGAAAAAGAAAAAAAGAATCTTATTCCATAGTACTAAATCCACTTCATCGCCGGAGAGAATCTTTTCTTGCACGCAACAGTGTTACCTTCCCTCAACAGTCAACTTACACGATGTGCTTGCAATCAATCAGAAAGCAGAATCATTCGAGTGGGAGTATTTTCTTTATCACTTTGGAAATTACTTATTTTCGTAAAACAAAAAAATTAAAAACAAAAAAATTGAAAGTTTGATTATTTTAAATAAAGATGAGACAAAAATAATATGAAAACGGTATATAATACATAAAAGGGTAAAATACTATTTTGGTCCCTAAACTTTATTAAAAGTTTGTTTTTTTTTTCCTAAACTTTAAAAAGTTCTTTTTTCATCCTTAAACTTTCTAAAGAGTTTTTTTGAATAGTATAGAGACAAAAATAAGAATGAAATTTTTTTTTCAATAGTTTAGGGATGAAAAACAAACTTCTAAGAAAATTTAAGGACAAAAATAAAATATTTTCAATAGTTTAGGGATGAAATATGAATTTTTTAATAGTTTAAGACGAAAAATGAACTTTTTAAAGTTTAGGGATAAAAAAAACTTTTGATAAAGTTTAGGGACCAAAATAGTATTTTACCTTACATAAAATAAACAAAAAAATAAATTTATAAACACTTCCGAACTTGAAACTTGAAAGTAACAAACAAACTGATTTTTAAAGGTTAATTACTTATTTTGGGTAGTTTATTTGCATAATGTGAGACAATTTTTTTTTATTAAATTAACTTATATTAAAAATACTTAAAATTAAATTATTTAAAATAAAATTGAGACAAAAGGTAATACTAAACTAGTAAACAATACATTTAAAAAAAAAAAAACTAATTTATAAACACTTTAAAGCTTGAACTTGAAAGTGAAACAAACTGATTTTTAGAAGTCAACTTAAAGCTCAATTTTCTGGATGTCCCTGCACGTTATCTAGCTCAGTTTAGCTTCAGTGAACCTCTAGTCTACACACTTATATCAGCTTCATTCGTGGTCTTTTTGGCCATCTTCTCTCAACAGTCAACCCCACCTGTAAGTTTTTCGTTTCCACTATTTGTTTTGCTTCAACATAACGCTTTATTTGTGTTAAAGCATTACTACTTTTTTTGTTTTTGTTTTGGCAGATTGGTTGAGTTTGAATTTGAAGTCTTTGTGGTGGATACCAACACCATCTTCTTCAATGTCTTCATTGTCTCTGACAGCAGACTTGGTGGTGAGGAATGCTGTGATATACACAAGCGATAAGTCTCTTCCTTTTGCTGATTCTATGGCCATTCGCAATGGCAGGATTCTCAGACTTGGTAACTCCTCCTTTGTTCAGGTTCTTCTTCTTCTTCATTCTCTTATTGTAATAGTACCCATTTATTAAAATTTCTAAGACTGTGAAGCATGTGTGTTTGAGTTTTATTCAGGTTCTTGTTCATAAAAAAAGTGTCATTCTCTTATACACCCAGTTGCTAATTTCTAAATATATGAAGCACATGTGTGTGTGTGTGTTTTCCAGGTTCTTCTATTTTTTTTTCTCTAGTACCCCATTTGTTCATTTCTAAAAATATGCACCATATGTGCTTGTGTGTGTGTGTGTGTGTGTGGTGTTCAGGTTCTTTTTCATCATGATCATCATTCTCTTATACCCAGTTGCTAATTTCTAAAAATATGAAGCACGTGTTTGTGTTTGTGTTTGTTATCCAGGTTATTCAACTTCACCATCATTCTCTTGTACCTATTTGTTAGTTTCTATAAATATGAACCATGCTTGTGTGTGTGTGTGTTTTGTTATGTTCTTCTTCATTATCATTCTCTTAAAACCACTTTAGATTTCTAAAATATATATGAAGCACACGTGATTGTGTGTGTGTGTGTGTTTTAATTGATGCAATTACACTTATGTTGGATTCACCCCTAGAGAAAAACAAAAAAGAAAAAAAAGAAAATTTGAATTTTCTTCTTTTTCTAATGTTTGGTTTGTGATGGAATACAGAAAAGAAAAGAAAACATGAGGAATAATAAGCCCACCAAAATGTGATGGGTAGAAAAAAGAGTAAAATGGATGTCATTGTTAGTTAATCAATAAAATTGATTCCTAGAAACTTTTTGGTGCCTGTAAGTTGTAAAAGTTTCCTTCTCATGCATTAATTACATGAATGCAGGAGCTGGCAGGAAATGGGACTGAAGAGTTAGATCTTGGAGGAAAAGTTGTGGTTCCTGGGTTTATTGATTCCCATGTACACTTGCTTTATGCTGGACTCCAGGTCTAGCCGAAACCTCAACCTCTAAATTGATCCTGTTCCAAATTTATGCTTCATTCCCCCTCTCTCTCTCTCCTCCCCCCCCCCCCCCCCCCCCCTCCCCTTTTTTCCTCTTAATATTTATGTGCTGAATTGGTTGAGAAGATTACCCCTTTCTATTATTTGACTTTTCAGGTAGGGAATTATGTTTACTGTGGAAATCATTTTTTCTATATTGAAATTTTGTAATCATTCACATGACTAGTTTGTGATGATGTAGACTTTGTTTGAACTATCAGGCATTCCGTATATTGCACAAGAAGACAACTGTTACTTTATGCTCCTGGATTAGCATTTCAGTTGTTGAGATCCTTTTTTTTTTTTTCACTCTTTAAAGATTAGTACATGGAGGATATGTGCACTCCATTGTAGGTTTCATTGTATGCCTTGCCACTATAATCATTTCATGTCACTGCCATGCCACTATAATCATTTCATGCCATTGCCTATTACTAGTTTACACAAACACATCTATCCGACCATCATTTTGGGTATCCTTCCTATCTGAGGGCAGTAGAGAGCCTAATTTCCATAATATGTTTGAACTTAACTTAAAAAGGGACTCTACCATCTATGAACTTGAATAGTTGTTCTCAAATGATGGCCTTTTTCCCCCCTACCCTCCCCTTCCCTTCCTAGAGTATTAAGACTGCTGCCTCAAACTTTTACTGCCATATTTTCCCAAATTTTTGTTTTATTGTTTATTGTTTTTTGTGATATGATCTTTATTTTCACCACATGGATCTAAATCTTTATGTTGAGCTGAAATTTCATGTGGGGGAAACAGATGGCAAGGGTGAAACTACGAGGTGTAAATCGAAAAGATGAGTTCGTGAGAAAGATCAAGGAATCAGTGAGAAGTAAACATTTCCATCTGTTTTCTTGTTTTAGAGTTTTGACTACCAATTTTCATGTGATTATAGACACACACATGTAATGAGTATATATTCTCTTATCAATGGCTGATTTGTATTCATGGTCAGATCTAAATGTCATAAACTGCACAATCTAGTTCATGTGGTCTTACTATAATCAATGCATTCTATCAACCCATTGTGTACACAACATGAACTTATTGTAGCATTTCTTCCTTGTAAAACATGAATTGTCAAGCTTATGCAACCTTTTCAAATTGTTCGTGGTTGAACAAAAATTTTCAGATGCAAAAGAGGGTTCCTGGATTTTGGGTGGTGGATGGAACAATGATCTATGGGGAGGAGAATTGCCACTGGCTTCTTGGATTGATGATATCACACCTTATAATCCTGTAAGTGGTGACTTCATTAATTTTGGCTTCTTGTATGAGTACTAACAATCAGAATGGTGTGGACCAAGTTAAACTATCTTTATACGCAGGTTTGGTTGTATAGGATGGATGGTCATATGGGATTGGCAAATTCAGTGGCACTAAAGTTGTCTGGAATTAGCAATCTAACCAAAGATCCTGAAGGTGGAACTATTGTGAGAACTGTTGATGGAGGTAATATTGAATTTGATTCATTTGTGTTAAGATGCTTCTAACTGCTCAAAGCATCTGGTTTTATCAAACTGGCAAGTTGATTATAAGATTGAGTTCTCTCCATTTTGATTGTGAGGTCTCTTCAAGCTTCGTTATTTTGTTTCCTTCTTTCTAATGTTTAATATCAATATTTTTTTTCCTTCTTTAGATAAATACAACAGAAACACCAGTATGGAATTGAACCCATGACCATTGTTATTTTTCCATCCAGATCTCTCTTTTTCTACCTCATCAGCTAATCAAGAAAGAATATGGTCTTAGTCACCACTCCCCTTTATATATATATGGTCAAGTTCAGCCAAATTTCCCTGTCTTTGGCATATTTCACAGTATTTATTTTTGAACCTCTTCTATTTCTTTTAAAGGAATTTTTTCATATCGCCAAGATCCTTGTAGTTCAGTAGCATTGCTGTGTCTTCTTTATGAGGAGAACCAATTTAAATCCTCCTCCCCCACTTGTTATAACAATTGAATTATAAAAAAAAGAAAGAAATTTTCATATCAGAAGACTGGATGCTGTGTGGTAGACAAGCTCTACTGTTTCACCAGCATCATTGCTCTTGGTGGGTAACACTTAAAAATTTTAGCAGTACGACTATAAGATCACATTACTCATGAAACTCAAATAAATTGTGGTAGATGTTATAAATATATGGCTAACCCCTGTTGGCAAAGTTAGTGTTGCATGTTCCTTACCCTCTAAATTCTCCATTAATCTGCTTAAATTATTTATTTTGATCTGGTACTGGATGAACTTCCCCATTTCATAAACATATTTATGGAGTCTATTGTCAATCTGATTAGTGCTTAACTACTAGTAAAGATAAAAGATCTTATAAATTCCATGTATTTACTAATGGCATAGCAATATATGTTACTTTTTCAATTCTAAGATTCTTTACATGTTTAAATAGGGTGACACTGCTACAATAAATAACTTGTATTGCATTCTGATCATCAAGCAGAACCTACTGGATTGCTGATTGATTCTGCTAGGAAACTTCTCCTACCTTATATTCCAGAGGACACGGTGAATGAAAGGAGGGAAGCTTTGCTTAAAGCCAGTAATCTTGCCTTGATGAGGGGTGTGACAACAGTAGTTGATTTTGGGAGATATTATCCTGGAGCATCAGCAGAGCTTTCCTGGAAAGACTTCTCAGTTCTCAGCTAAATATTTTGAGGTTCACTGGATGTCATGTTAAATGAAATTTGTATTTATCAAAGAATGAAAAGTGTTTTATTTTTGAACATGCACTTCAGCGCTTTCATAAGGTAAAAGGGAATTACAATAAAAAAATACCAAAATGAATATTGTATGATTTTTAAATGGCTTTATTTTGAATGTGTTTTAAGGAAAAAAAAAAAAACTATTGGAATGCAAAGTAAAAACAAATGAGTTTGAACATTGAAGTGCAACATAATTAAATAAACCAATAATATCAATTAAAATCCATGGGACATCGAAATGCTCCCCTTGGATTGATTGGTGAATTTAATGTAGCCATGTCAAGATAGTTATGTACTATTGAGGGAAAGATTGTAATTTTAAAATTTAGCTGCCAGTCTTCTGTTGTCTCTCTCATCTCTGTTCTCAATGGATAATCCCATAAGTTGTAAGTAGTTCAAATTCTATATTTTTAACATTTACATTTCAGTTTCATATGCAATAGTATTATTGTTGTGATAATGCCTTTTTACCTTCATGCACTTGTTTTTCTTTTTTGTGATTTTCACAGATGTGTATCAATGGGCTGATGCTTCAGAGAAGATGATAATCAGGGTTTGCCTATTTTTTCCAATGGAGACATGGTCACGTTTACATGTATGACTTTCTTATCATTGTTGGTTATAATAAGTGATTCGTTTGTTAATAATTTCTTTTTTAGGTTCTGCTTGCATTAGGTGGCTTTCTGGTGTTGTATTGCTCTTATTTTAATGAGCTCAATAATGTTTGTTAGAAACATTTGGGGCCAATCCTAGTCACGGCCCAAATCCTTTATCTTAGTCCAGATTCATGGTAATAGAACCTACTTGAAGTACAAACAAAGTAATCATTCTTGTAGCAACCCTACTTGTAGTGCAAGTAAAGTACATTACAGTTAATTGTAGAATTAGTCTATGGTTTACTGAATTATATATAGCCCTCAATGGATTCACTGTAACACATAAAGTTTGTCATAGTAAAGCTGTAGCCATTAAGGGTTTTCCGCTGCTGACATGCACTGAACCACTTTTCTCTCAATCACTCTCAATCCTAACATAGCTTCTATTGATGTTTGTTCTGTTGATCTAGGCAATGGACCTATTCAAGATTTGTATAGAAAACTGGACCATGGTTGCCACCTGTGTAGGACCTAGTGGTCAAATCAATTAATCAATGATTCAGTGCATGTCAAGTTAGTGTCATTAGGAATAGTTTTAAGAAGCAAATCTTTTCCACTCTGGTTTAGCTATGTCTATGCCAGTGTCATTACTGTGCAGGGTTTTGAATCCAAGTTATATATTTTTAACTTAATCTCAAATTATGTGGATGAGACTGGCTTCCCATAGGTGTCAAAATGGTTCTTCTGCCAAATGATTTCCCCGATTAGTATGAGATGTGGAAAGTAATGTCTTGGAAGTTTGGTGCAATTTTATGGTGTTTGAGCATTTTTTTTTTAAAATTTTCTAAAGGTTCATTTTCTTCTTAAATACATTGTTGGTCCCTAAAATTTAACACATGAGAGAATTCGTCCCTATAGTTTAAAGTGGTCGCTTTTGATACCTTAGATGACTTGGCCAGGCTAAAAACTGACATGCAATTACTCCAGTAAACCTTTCCGGGACTAAAAGTCTGTTAGGGAACTAAATCAACCACTTAAAGTTTTTTAGGGACTAAATCAACAACTTTAAGTTTGTTAGGGATGAATAGTGATCACATTAAACTAAATAGATTAAAATAGTTCATGGGCTAAAGTTTAGGAACCAACAATGTATTTTGGCCTTCATTTTATGTTGAATTTAGAAACAGTAGTACTGTGTGCGTGTTTATTTATTTATTTATTTCCTTCAGTTAAGCTATTGTGTCTTTTTTTGTTCACAAGCAACACAGACTTTCTGAGAATTTTCTCCTTTTTGATGAGTCTAATCTAATTGGTACCTTGAGTGGATGCTTTAAATTTTTATCCATTAACTGTTACTGAGTTTTGTAATTCCCACTTAGGATCTAATTGAAGAAAAGGGTCGTGCCATAAGCCAGTGGATTTACTTGGGTGGTGTAAAGGCTTTTGCTGATGGTTCTTTGGGTTCAAATAGCGCACTTTTTTATGAGGTGAGAAGAAAGATATTTTAGCATTCATAAAACTTTTATCTCTGTTTTAGTCCATCTATTATTTGCACTTAAATCTGTTCTGTAATTTTTTTTCCCTTTAGAGGTTGAGCATGTCTTATAGCTTCTAGTTAGCTTCACTAGTTGTCCTGGATCTCAAACCTAAATGGATAAACCCCATAATCGAGATCACCACCCATACAAGCCATGCTGTGTGCCTGGCCCTGCTAACTACACTCAGCCACTTATATGTATAAGGAAAAAGAAAAAAGAAAAAAGAAGAGAAGACAAAAAACCTTAGTTAGTCAACCTTATAACTGCTGCTTCAACTGTGTTATGTAAAACTTTATCACAAGATGAGTTTTTATCATTTATCCACTCTGTAAGCTAATTTATCTACGTTTTTTGGTCTATGGTGTAGCCGTATGCCGATGAGCCTCATAATTATGGCCTACAAGTGACAAAAAGCGAAATTCTTGCCAACATGACCATGGCATCTGATAAATCAGGCCTTCAGGTGTTTCCTTGATTTACAAAAATCACCTTATTTGTATTAGTGCTAATTGGCTTTTACCTCTAGCTTGTTTCAGGTTGCTATGCATGCCATAGGTGACAGAGCAAACGACTTGATCCTGGATATTTATGAGTCAGTTGTTTCTACTAATGGAATGAGGGATCGAAGATTCAGGGTAAATTTAAGAAAATGATTGACAATATTTAAAAAATTTTTCTTGCAAATTTTGAAATATAGAAGACCCCCATCCTTTTGGTTATGATTTATATTTTTTGCACAACTGGATTGATGCTATCAGATTGAGCATGCACAGCATTTCGCACCTGGGGCAGCTGCCCGATTTGGTCGACAAGGGATTGTTGCTTCTGTACAGGTTTTTATTTCAACTATCTTTTGGGCATTATTTTGTTTGAATCTTGCTATTCCTATTCTGCTTGTAATTGTTCATTTTTGGGATTTTTCTGCATCAAGGCTCATAGTTGAAAATGTTATGTAAATCTGCTGCTGAGTGCAATTATTAGGATGTATGATTCCTCCTTTCACTTGCCACTGTGATCAATTTTGATTTTTAACAGTAATGGACGACATGCAAATTGCATGCTAAGTGTCTACGAGTCTTTAGAAACATGTACCTTATGTCGATTTTGGATGCTTGGCAATGATCCCTACTTGTTCATTAAAATTGAAGGAAATGTAAATTGGAGACAAATCCAAGTATAATTCATTGTAAGATGGTATGTTATTCCCTATGTAGGTGCTTTCAGTCTTCCAATTTGTGGATGGAATTATCTTGATTGGATCAATTTCTTTCTTCCTTTTTCCTTGCTTCGTTGTGGCTTATCATTGCCTGATCAGAGAATATAAGATAATAGATCATTTCTGAAAAGGACAACTTGCATCCTTACAAACTATCATTCTGAATGAATATGCTTTCATGATTGCCAATTTGAACAGCCATTGCACCTATTGGATGATGCTGATTCTGCTACAAAGAAACTTGGGATGGACAGGGCTCAAAAGGAATCTTTTCTATTTCGGTCACTCTTAGCTAGCAATGCCCTGTTGGCATTTGGCTCTGACTGGCCAGTAAGTATTCGAGATTCATAAATAATTATTTGTCCTTGCATATTATTGTTAATAGACTCTTATATATTTATTAAATTAATTAGTATTGTTGACATACTCTGCAAAATTTGAGGTCAGTGCTGTTGTTTCAGGTTGCAGATATTAATCCTTTAGGTAGTATCAGGACAGCTATGAAGAGAATACCTCCTGCCTGGGATGATGCTTGGATTCCATCAGAGTGCCTTACACTGAATGATGCATTAAAGGCGTAAGCAATATTAAGATGTTTGATCCTTCAGAAGTTTTCATCTTCCTGACATAGAATGAATGCTTATTTGTTCTGTGCACAGACACACACACACATATATGAAACCAAGATTTTGTATGCTTGGTACCGTGCTATAATATAGGAATTGTCATGTGTGAGTTCAAAAAACCAAGTCAGCTAGAATGGGTAGTCAAGTTCCCTGACCAGACATGACATGTACATTTGGTGGTACAAACCAACCCTCCTCCCCTTCTTCCTAAGACCTTCTTTTTATTAAAAATAGAAAAATAAAAAACAGCATTAACTCTTCTCTCCATCATCATCATCATCTTCATCTTCTCTCCCTCTCTCACATGGTCTTGTGTTCTATGTACTTTCACCCTCAACAATGGAAATTAAGGGCGAGTTCAGGAAACAAGTGAAATTTTTATTATTATTTTATGTCTGGGAGTGTTTGAACGAAGAAGATATGTGTTTTGTTTGGAATGTTTGTAGATGGAGGTGATGCAGAAGATACGTGTTGATGGAGAAATGAATAGGGCACGGTGTATGCCACAGAACCCGGTAGTTGTGGGTGCAAAGACAAGTGGGTGTGATGTGTATGTATTTTATTGTAGCAAGCAATTGGAGAAGCAACAAGGGGGTGACTGTGAGTCTGATTTGATACTTTGTATGTTGGAGAAGCAATTGGTGGTTAATGTTGGTATGTTAGTCATGCTGCATTGATACTTTGTTTATGGGACTTGTGAATGTATCTCACAGGCTCATGAAATGTTGGTAGAAGATGTATCCTGGCATTCAAAGAATGAAAATTTGTTTGGGTCTGTGGGGGACGATTGTCATTTGATGATTTGGGACTTGCGCACAAACCAACCCCAACAATCTGTCAAAGCTCACGAAAGAGAGGTAACAAAAATAATAATAATAAAAATAATAATAATAAAAACTTCACTTGTTTCCTAAACTCGCCCTTGATTTCCATTGTTGAGGGTGAAAATACATAGAACACAAGACCATGTGAGAGAGGGAGAGAAGATGAAGATGATGATGGAGAGTAGAGTTAATGCTGTTTTTTATTTTTCTATTTTTAAAAAGAAGAGTTAATGACTTAGTTACTAATTTTTAAGGAACAATAAATACATGACTATGAGTGTTTTTTTTCACCCTTAGATCTAATACAAATCAAATGTCCAAAAAATGTGTAACTCTTGTGAAGTTACACCAAGTATAACTTAAACCTATCTCAAAATAATAATATTAAGAAAATAAAACAAAGAATACATATATATATATTTATATTTATATATATATATATATATATTATAGAACTCAGAAAGAATCAAAAGTAGGAGTGGCAAAATTTAAAATGAACCTCCATGTCATACTTGGATTGACACATCTAATCTGTTTAATAAATAAACAAGTGTCCGACACATAAAATCCATTTATTCTGTCTAACTAAATTTTAATTTATCAATATACCCTTCAAAATCCTAAGCATCTAAACTTATTAGCTTTTATGGTTTATTTTATTTGACATATTGTGATTTGTGATATTAAAATATATTTTAGTTATAAATAATTATTTGTGATACCATTAGTTATGAATTTTATATTAAAAAAAATCTGATCTTAGCCGTTTAACGGTCATCCCTAATCAAAAGTCAAAACCTTTCTTTTCTGAATACTCAGATTTAAACATGCACACATAAACAGTAAAAAAAGTATAGAGCAAAACAAATAATGAATAAATTATATTCTAGTTTGGAAAAAAAAATCCAAAAAAATAAATATATGAATGTCAAGCATAATTAACAAATACTATCAGTTTTATACAGAAAAATTATTAAGTATTCCCAGAGTATCATAAATATTTTCGTCCCCTCTCACATAAATGATGGGTTTCATTATAAATTTAATCTAACCAGAAATAAATAAAATAAATTAAAAGAACAAGAACAATATGGTAGGAAAACACAAATTTCAACAATCCACCATAAACCAGAAAGATTAACCCAATAAAAATCATTCATATATATAATACAGAAAAAATCAAACCCGTAAAAACAATATATAACCAGTCTTATAGAGAGAGAGAGAGAGAGAGAGAGAGAGACATATGAATGTAAAGGAAACAAAAAGTCACAAGCCCACAAAGAAAAACCAAGAATCAAATCACTTTTGCACCTGTAACGGCGGTCATAGGGTGATATGATGAACCTCTTGAGCTTGATTCTGCGTGCACTACTTCCTCCAAGAGAAGGCAAAATCCCTGTTGAGAAACTGTAATGGCTACCATCCATTGACAACTGTTCAATATCTTCTTGTCTGCACAGTGAACCCTTACAGAGTCCACTGTTTATTAGAGCCTCCATTGTTATAAGAAAAACCAAGAAAAAAAGGAGCACTATTTGTATTAACTTTTCTTGTACGTACGTACACAGCAAATAAAGACACCCTCTCTCTCTTTCTCTCTCTTTCTTGTGTATGTGTTGCCAATGTGTTACTACAATGCTTCTTAATTTCTTTGTGTGCTTCTTCAATGCGCTATATATGGAATAGTTCTGGTCTCCTTTTATAGAATGAGCGATCTCTCTGAATTTCTCTAACACTCACAGTCACAAACACCGGTTTGCTTACTCTTTTTGACCCTTTTATCCCTACTGTAGACAACAATTTTTTTTTTTTTTTTGTTATTATTATTTTAATATTTTTGTTTACAAAAGGTAAACTTAATTTTCTAAACTTTTAAGAGAGTTTAGTTAAATTATTTTATAAAACTATTTATCCAATAAATTTTTATATATATATATTTATATATATATATAAAAGACTGGTTATATATTGTTTTTACTGGTTTGATTTTTTCTGTATTATATATATGAATGATTTTTTATTGTGTTATTCTTTCTGGTTTATGCTGGATTATTGAAATTTGAGTTTACCATATTGTTCTTGTTCTTTTAATTTATTTTATTTATTGCTGGCTAGCTGTATAAAACTGATATTATTTGTCATTATGTCTGACATTCTTGTATAAAATATTAAATAGATATATGGCCTTCTTAGACTATAGGCATCGTATGTTGAAGTTTATTGACCTTAAAATGGTGTTATACATTAATTTTTCAAATTAAATAACAGTCATAATTTGAAAATACAAGCATGAAAATTTTGAATCTATTTGCTACTCTATGTAGTATACCCTCCTTTCATACAAGGGTAGTCCTACTTGAACTCTTATACCCTCCTTTCATAAAAGGGTGGTCCTACGTAAAGTCCTATACCCTAGCTCCTCTCATACAAGGTTGGTCCTATACTTGAGGGATCTTGCACATAAGATACCTATATATTCTAATGTGAGTGAGAAAGCATAATGCAAATATAGTGTAGGTGCACTTTTATTGTTTAAGGATTGTTTTCATTTAAACCGTTTTAAAATTTTTATTTTGACTTTCATGTTATTGGTTATTCCATTTCCGTTAGTAAAATACACATTCATAATTTTTTTTTTTTGTTTTTTTTTTTGGCCTTACAACAATTAAACTCTTGCATTCCATAGCATTTTAGAATTAGTATTGCATGAAATAATTAAACAAGAAGATCTAGAGCACTTGACGGCGAGGTTACTTACTAATATAAATGGATGGTAGAGACAATATGAAAGCAAAAAAAATATAACCCGAAATTTTAAGGGTCAAAAATATACTTTAATCAATAATTTCACAAATTATTATTTTTTAAATCACAATAAAAAATAAAAAAATAATGCAAGCCTTCAAGCTGGATATTTTTGCCAATTTAGGGTTCTCTCCTTCCCCCTCCGTTTTTGGAGAGATTTCCTCACACTTGTATGTGACCTTCGTATCCTGTTGGAAATATGATCAATATTCCAAGCATTACGTCAATATGGCCATAAATATCCAGGCTTTACGTCTATACGACCTTAAATAGCTAGTACTGATATATATTCTGAATATATTTTTTCCAATTATTTCTTGACATATATAGCCCATATACTACTCCCACTGGTTAGGGTTTACCAACTTGTACAATATGAAGATTCCTTGCTATAATTAAAACCATGATATATATATATATATATATATATATATATATATGTGTGTGTAAGATCCCATCTTTAATATGATGAAATTATATACTACATGTTTAGTAATATTTATTAGAAAAAAAAATTGGTCAACAAATAATTAAATTTTTTATTTATTTTGTCCATATAAGTTCTTTGTTTTCAATAGGTCATATTAATATATAGTTTTTTTCGTTGGTCTTTGGAAGCCGATTAGGGTTATGCATAATAGATGTAACCAATAAACCTCTTCTTGTCTCCCTTAAAAGTTACCATGGCTTTTTAGTGGAGTTGTGGTGTGCTTTTGTGTTAAAACCTCTTTCCCTCTTTCTTTTGTGTGTGTTTCTCAAAAAGTAAACCTCTCATTGCCTTTTCACCTTCTTTTATTGGTAGAAACGAAGGTCTTATCTTTTCCTCTCACATACGACAAGAAATTTTTATTTATTTATATATTTATTTGAGTGAAATTCAGCAAGCTATTAATTAGTTGACAGTTGACACATATTTTCAAATCTATGTTATATGAAGTTATTAATTTGCACATTTTTGTCTTTAATTAACTTTCGTATCTCCCTTATTTCAAGTAAAACAAACAGACATATATATTTCTTTTCATAATAATCTCATTAGCTAGAATCATTCTCTCATTAAATTAGTGTACAAGAGATTTGCAAAAGGAAATTCCCTATTTAGAGAGATATTATTCCTTTACCATGTGGCATGTGCAACTCTCTTGTCTTGAATCTGGCAAATTGACAAAGATGCCTACAAAGGAAAATGCTTATTACTTAAAAACTGAAGTAAATCTTGAGATTTACTACTAGCTGACAGAGGCAGTAATGGAATGATAGTAATTACTGATCAATTTTTTGTCTCTCTTGTGGGTTTTAATTAGTTCAATTAGTAAAATCTCTTATATTATCAAACAAATAAATGACCCGTGTTTAAATCTTATCTACACAAAACATCAATTAGTGTCTTGGTTTAATGATAAAAAGTAATCTTTAAGAATAATACATCATTTGTTCAAATCTTATTGTATCTAATGGGAAAAAAATTCCTTTTGGTCTCTCTTAAATATTTAATAATATAGGTTTTCTATGGAAGTAGTAAGGTCGAGTATTACAACTCCAATCAAAATAACAAGCAATTCAAATTCCGATTAAGTTTTCAAAATAGGGTTTGACTTACCTCTAATACTTTTTTAAAACGAATCTCTTTTTGTTTTAATGAGAGATTGTCACATCACCCACTAACTAAATAAAAGGTGGAGATGAAAACACATTACCACTTGTCATTGTATATTTAAAATAAAATGATATGTCTAGTTAAAAAAGTACTGGAGGTAAGCCACACCCTTCAAAATATATAATCATTTTTTTTTTTTAAATGAAAGTTATAGCTATTGATTGTAACCAAATTTTGCTGTAAAAGGAAATCCTAAAAAAAAAAAAATTGGGGGTAAGTAATTGAAAATCCTTCGAGACATTGATAACTATGGCCAAAGGCCCTCTTAAGTATGCACCTTCTTTTTGATCTCTTCCAACTGTTCACAAAATGAGTTTCTTTGACATGTACCACATCATCTCACACTTATTATGTCAACACCATATATGATATATCCAACACAATTTGATTGCAAACATACTAAAATAATGAGCCCACACTTGCATGCTAGTTAAAGTTAATGTGGAGAATTCAGGTTGATAAAATATGCAGGAAAAAGTATTATTACCAGAAGGACTGAAGCCTGAAAGAAGTACAAGGATATATGGTACTACTCCTCCTCCACCAGTAGAGATGCATAAGTTGAATGTGGCCATGGGGCTGATTTTCATGAAATTGATATAGCTAGAGTAAGGGTCATTGTTAGAGATTAGAGGGGAGCTTGGTAATCAAATAAACTCTATATCTTTTTCCTTTAAAAAAAATCGAATTTGTAAACAGTTTGATTGGACTTAGATGATCTTTTTTTGTTGTTGTTGTTGAGAATTGACTTTGATTGGACTTAGATGATCCTGTCAAATTTGATCCTCCTGTATAAATTAAATGTTACATTGCAAATTGCATCTTTTGGATTTTGGAGTTTGGACCTTTAACAAATATTTAAATTTTAATAAGGTAAAATATACAACTATACAGTTTGCTTAGGAGGTTGTGTGAAAAACGGTTAATTCAAATTCAACCAATCTTCAATCAGAATAAAAACTCTTAAAAAACAGTTAAAAACCACGATATGAGTACGTTGTTAGGGTCTTCAGCTGCTGCCACGTCATCGCCATGGATTCCGATTCGCAGACCTTCGTTTCTCACATCAAAAACAACACCACCACCACCACCTCCTTCCAAATTCTTCAAATTCCATTCCTTTTCTCCTTCTTCTTCTTCGTGCTTTCGCGTTGTTTGTAGCAGTGGCGGAACCGAGGGATCATCGAGATCGAGCTCCGATGCGGCGGCGCGTGAGTTCAAGTTCGTGCTCCACGACGCTCTGGAATCTTCTGGAATCCACACCTCCCATGCCAGAGTAAAAAATTTTCCAAAACCTTTTTTCTCCAAATTCGAATTCTTTTTTTTTTCTGTGGCCTTAGCATTTTTGTTCTATCTATCGCTTTCTCACTTTGTTTCTAGTTTTTATTAATATAAGGGAGATTATTTATTTATTTATTAATATTGTGAACATTTTGCAAAATAAGGCTTTTTTTTTTTGGACCTCATATACAAGCACCCAAAATGCCCAAAATCGTTTCTTTTATTTATTTATTATTATTTTTGGGGGCGTGTGTGAAAAGCTAGGAAGCACGGACACTGACACAGACACGAGTATAACATAA
The DNA here is from genome assembly GCA_030021035.2 of Notholithocarpus densiflorus. NCBI lineage: Eukaryota > Viridiplantae > Streptophyta > Magnoliopsida > Fagales > Fagaceae > Notholithocarpus > Notholithocarpus densiflorus. The sequence continues at coordinate 1,212,450 of JARYZH020000126.1, forward strand.
GATACTGGTATGACACCGGTACGCACCCACAGTGGGAACAATGTATGTTGGTTGGTTTAATTGAAATTTGGTGGATTTGATATTCTAGATTGTGATAGAAATTTATTTCTTTTGTGGTAAGCGCGATTCGTGATTGATGATATATTTTATTATTATTATTATTATTATTATTATTTTTATCTGGAGTGAATTTGGGTGTTTTTTTTTTTGAATATTAATGGTGAAAATTATTATATAAAACACATTACCACAACCCCCTCACGGTTCTTAAAAAGAGGTTCCATTTGAGCATTTCTTAATTTGGTTGATCTTACATGATAATGTAGGGAACCTTTCTAAAGAACAGTCCTTTGTACTTGCGCTCCAGCTAGTAAAAGCTATGGTTATGAACAATTGAACCCATCCATGAGAACCAGTGCCGAGTAATCTAGGGGTATTATATACACACACGCACTCACTAGGTCTTGAATCTACAACCTCATCCTCCACCTTGTTCTTACAACGAGTGGAGGTGCCAATTTAGCTAGAGCACATTGCCTTGATTTCTTTTTTTTTTAGTCCATTTAGTTGTCTTTGTAATGCATTTTTTTTTTATAGGATTTCAAGAATTCACGTGATTACTAATTTCATTTATTTTATTTTGTTCAGTTAGATATCTCTTAGGATGTAATATGGTTTGATTTGGTGAATTTGGTCCATAATTTATGCGTGAGCAGGAGGGAAGGGAGGGTTTCTGTGCGCAGATCCGGAAATTGTCTGACATTGAGAGGGAAACCAGCATTAGCATTAATAGTCGTATTGATTTGGGGAAAACGGCTCTTTATATAGCGGCAGAGGATGATTCTCTTGTTTCTCACTCTTCAGTTCCTCTCCCTGTAGATGCTTTCATTGAAAGATTGGATGATCTTTCCGTAGGCTACTGCTCTCACTATAACTCCTCTTATAGTTCATCGCCAGAGAAGTTTTTGGAGAGCATAGAGAGATATCTATATGGCACAAGGGTATGTTCATTGAAGGAATTTTTATATGCGTATTCAAAGTTGAATAGTAGGTGTACTAAGAAAAATGAAACTTGTATGATGAGCACATCACTTTATTTTGTCCAAGGTCAATATGTTTGTGCTATTTCAATCTATAATTTTGCTTTTTTAATTTTTCGTCCTTTGATTATGAGTTTATATATCCATTTCATGCTTACTGTTGAATTTGTTAAGGAATGTGTATTTATAAGTAACAAAAATTCATTTAAAGAAAAAGCGCAAAAGGGGCGCAACCCTAGCACTTCAAAAGAATACAAAAGAATAGCCCAAAGCGAAAGTAACAATATAAAACTAAACAAAGGTAAATGAAAACTTCAGGCATCCGTGAGTCCTAGAAAGTCCATGATAGGGGGAAAAAAGAGAATATGAGAAGTCGAAGTCCAGCAATATAAAGTCTTCCAAAATAATAGTTTCTACTTTGTTATGCATAACTCTTAACATACAAAGCATCAAACATTTCTTTCTCTTCAAAGGCACCACATGAAACACAAAAGAACAAAAAGAAAACCAAAGGCCGCAATTACCTAGTCACTGCAGAATGTAGGCAAAGATGAGCCGTACTCTCTCAATGACTATTGCACACAAAGCACCAATCCATAATGATTAACCCTTATTCCTTATATTATCTGTAGTCAAGGTCTTTCCCTATGACACACACCATGAAAAAAAAAAAAACACCCTTGGCTGTACAGGAACTTTCTAATTGCTTTGCCAAGGAAAATTCCCCCTACCCCCTTCTCTCTTCCTGATGTCTTATAATAGTTCTTCACTTGGAAGCCTTGAGTTTTTGAAGGGATCCATTCCAATTTATTTCTAGCGTATATGTCATCCAACAGTTGAGTCATAGATTTTAATTTCCAATCATGCGCCTCTCTAGTGAATAAAAGCAACTCATTCTGTACTCTAAATGATCTGCCACCTTAGATTCTTCTTAAGAGTAGTCTCACCATTCTACTGATCATGCCTAAAATGAATGTTAGAATTATCTCCAAGACCAGAATATGTCCCATTTTCTTCCAGTAATCTTCCACAATGTGTGTGTTGTGTTGATTACTAGAGCAAAACTATATTACACCTCTGCTAGCAAGAATTTAGTCAATGACTGACTGTTACATGTAGTCATGTCATCTGTGATTTCATATAGATCTATTACCTTTAAACGCTAATTCAGATTTTATCTCATAGATCAATTTGTGACCCTTGCTGCATGATATTTACTTTTGTATGGCATGGTTTCTTCTTTTCAGGGTTTTCGAAGAACTCATTCAAGAAATCAATCAGAGCCACGAGCTCTTTATCTTCACTCCGTATGGAATTCTACCTTCTGTCTTGTTACAGTGTTCTTGTTTTCGAGAGAATTCTCTTAAATGAGGGATTTTTTAGTAATTTTTTCTTCACATTTTGAATAGGTTTTGACCCATCGTTCAGGCTCCATTGCCATGCTTTCGCTTATATACTCAGAACTCCTGAAAATGCTTCGCTTGTGGGGCCTTGTGGATTTTGATGTGGAGATATTCTTTCCCCATGATCTTCATAGTCTACCAAGAGGCTATGATAAACAAAAAAGCAAGGAATCAGATCAGCCACATATAATTACATCGCAAACACTATTGCTGGAGGTAACTCCTGTTTTCCTGCTTGCTTGCATTTTTTTGCCTTATTTTGTATAATAAAGCCTGTTATTTATTACCTTATTTATGATATAAGTAGTTGTATCGCTATCACCCTTCAATGGAAGAATGAACAATCTTCACATGTAAGGTGTGTACCTGGTGTATTTGTGGTTATGACCTTTAATTTTTTCCCATATCTTATGGTGCACAGGGTTTGATTTCTATACGTTACCTAATCAATTTGAAGAATATCTTATAAACTGGTGATTAACATAAACAGCCGAGTTACTTTTAATAAAATAAAATAAGAGATTAAGAGAAATTGAAACTGTTCAACTTCTCTAGTTTATTAGCTTTATTTTTGGCGAGATTTTGCAGAAAGGCCAATTAATATATATTCAGCACTCAAAGTAAATAAATTTAATATAAAGCTTCTGTGAGGGCACGCATTTGGGAAAATTGGAAACCCTCAATAGAAATTACATCTATAAAATTTCATTCCCCTAGAAGTTGTTGGGTATAATTTTGGTCCTTGCTTTTTTTTGATTTTCTAGAAATCACAACTTTGCTGGAATTTTGAGCAAGTTTTATACAATAGAGACTGTTTTTCTTATGCTAGAGGAGCATATTTGTTCTTATCCAAGTTTTATGCAGTATATATATATATATACTCATGCATGCCTCTAGATTTAGTTAGTTTGGTGAGCGCCACTTCGCGGTAACCAATGTACCAGAAATTCGCAGAAACAAACAAACCCACAGTATTTACACTTTTACCTTGAGCTTGAGCTTTGTACCTTAAATCACCAAGCTCAAGCTCAAGGGAACTATACAAGATCCCCACACAAAAAACCGATTGGTGTTTTGGTTTGATTATAAAGAGCACAATTATTAGGAGCAGCTGCCATAGGTTGAAATTCTATAAAAAAAATGTAAAATAGTATTTCCAATACTTTATTAAAAAGAAAGAGCAATAAGGTTTCCATCAAATAAGATATGTCATATTCAATAAATGATTTAATAAATGTGTTATTGTCAGGTTAAGTTACAATTTTTTTCCATTGGACAATTTCACAAAAAAAATTAACCTCTGAAAATACAAATGTTGGAGCCATGGGCTATCATGAAGGTGGTATGAGCCTTTGTGGTGGCTGAAGCGCCACTTCAATGGGCTTTTGGATCAATAATTCAATGGTTATTGATGGTGGAAGCTTTGGGTTAGTGGTGGTGAAATGCCTAGTTAACTAGATGATGTCTTGCAGTTTGTGAACTGCTGTTGACTCGGCTTGGTGGCGTAAGGATGAAATGAAGGATTGGCAATCTTATGTAGGTATTGTCCTGACAGAAGGATTTGGTGATGGCAGTGACAGAGATTAGGTGAAAAAGGCTTTGGATTGGTTTTTTGTTATAATATTCTTTACTGATCCCTCTTGTATTCTTTTAGTTATATTTAAGTCAAACGTCAAGTAAATCAATGTGAAGTTCATTAGAAAACACAAGTTAAGTATTGTGCTGTAGTTTCCTGCTTTGCCTTCCTTTTTGTTTTCCTTTCTTTTAGGCATTTGTCTAATTCTTCATAAAGTTAATTTGTTCAGAAAATATGCACTGGATTATGAATACATTTCCATTTTTGAAGTTGATATCCTAAATTTTATAACAGATGTTATTTTTTTCCAAATTTCTTTGATCCTTTTGCACACTTGGAAACTTTCTAATGATTTTGTAGACTAATTATATACTGCATGATACTCGACTTTACTACAGAAAAGGCCACCTTGAAATTTCATGAGAAATCACCAGGGAGGTTGGAAAAATATGTTTAATGTATTATAAAAGTTAAGCTATTAATACCTCCCTCCCTCCCTCTCTCTCTCCCTCCAAATAGTTATCACTGACAAAGCTCAGAAGTCTGAGATGTGCTGCTGTGCATGTATGTTACTGACACAGCTCCAAGGTGATATTGTTACTTATAATAGGAAATATTTTCTTCATGGCTCACATCTGTCTTTTAAAAGCATCTAATCCAGCCATTCTGGAATAGCATTTCAGCTTAACTTTCGTTTGAGTGCAATATGAGAGGTTGGAGTATAACATATGCTCAATATGGGTGAAAATCTTTGATTCATCAATCCTACTTGATTCTAGCTCTGGTCCTTAGAGTTTACTACATATGCAGATTTTGAGAAATCTGAAGAATGCTTTCTGGCCATTTCAACATGATCATACCAGAAGTTTATTCTTATGGGCAGCACATGCCGCTAACTGCATTGATAAATCAAATATTGCAGAAGAAAGGTATTTTTAGTTTTCAATTACACTGCAATGTGCTCTGTTCTTAATCAGATGTTAATATCATAATTTTTCTTCTGCAGTGGCTTTCAGCTTGCATCTGCTAAGGCTGCTCAACATAGGCTCGAACGTGGTGTTTGGACCAGTGTACGTTTTGGGGACATGAGGCGTGCATTATCTGGTATGTACCATGTTCAGTTTTTCTCCTAGTATCTAGAAGATGATGCTACATTTTAGTAGACTCTTTCTTTTTGCTGCTGAGTCAATGCCAATAGAAACTAAAATGGACTTGAAGTGTGAGTTGCATTTGGTTAAATACAGAAATGCGTTTCCTTGTGGAGATGTTTTCATTCAAAACCATAGATCCTACAAGCTTGCAGTGCTATTTGCCTTCTATGCTAACAATCAGGGCGGAACAGATTGGGGAGGTCCTGAGTTTTAAAAAAAAAAAAAATAGTATGGAATCTTCAAATGCTGCTTATTGGTCTTGAATAGGAGTAAAGTTGAAGATGTAGGCAAGTGAAAGAAGCTTTCCCAGGAGAAAGAAAATTTATGCATTTAAGAAAATAGAAGAGAAAAGAGGGGGAGAGTGAGGATTGGGGAAGGAAGATGTCTTTCATATGTTCATATTCAATCCTGATATTGATTCTGTATTAGAAATACCAATGAAATCCCTAAAATGTCTTAAGACAAATAGAGTTACAAAAATGAATGGGATTAATACATAGAGTTGTTTCACTAAACATATCCTATCATCATCAATTTCAATTCATATATGATATAATAGAAGTTGTCCTACATGTTATGGTTGTGCCAAGTGAACCCTCCCCTTTTTTCTTTATTATTTATACATATTCATTTTTCTCCCAAAATAAGTACCTAAAATCAAGTAGAACTCTGTTACAGAAGTTTCAAGAAATTTTAAATACTACTTAAATTAAAACTCTATTACCAAGAGTTTCAAAAATTAAAAGGAGTTTCGTTGTTTATTTTAAATGATCTTAATATTTTATTCCATTTGATTTAAAATAGTTTTTTTCTGTTTATTTTTCTATATTGTTTGGTTTCAACTATACTAGAAGCATTTTGTTTAGTTTACATATGATTTTTATAGCAATCCATATGTCCCACAAGCACAGTGCTAGTTTATATTACCAATGTAAGGTCTTGTATATTAGACCACTATATGCTTGGTTTTCTTCTTGATCATAGTTGTGATTAAACCCCAAAAGATTTGCTTGGAGTTTTAAGACTACTTGAATTAGTTGTTATAAACACATCAAGATATTAGGGTTTATGACATAACATGCTTTTGAGGTTTTACGTTGTCTAGAAAAATCATGAGGGGGAAATTGATGATGTTGACAGTACCATACTTGGCAGTAACACATATAAACAAAACCATTCTAGCCAGTATAAGAAAAATTGTGAGGGGAAAATTGATGATGTTGACAGGGCAATACTAGCTAGGATTAGAGCGATGGTACCATTATAAATTGTTTATAAGAGAAGAAGCCCTGGAGTCACCCACATCTATAAGTTACTCCTTTAGTTACGTGCTGATAACATTTAAAGAATTAATGAGTTTCCTGGTTAGTGATTAGTGTTAGCCTTCAGTTACATGTTGATAGCATCAAGGTAACTGTAGTGTTGGAATTATTTTGGTTCATAACTGTAGTAACTGGAGGTTCGGTTTGTTGTATGTATGAATGTAATATGGAATACACCATTTAAGTTTGACGTCAATTTTCTAGGAAGAAGTGATCACTTAGAGATAGGTTGTGACATTTGTTTTAGAATTTAATATCTGCATTTTTATATGCTATTTATGCCTTTCAAGCATAAGTGACCAAAAATATCATTCTAAATTGCACAAGACTGCACCTTTTGGGTATTAATGGAATGTTAGTTTGAGACTTTATTTTTTTCAATGGTTAAAATGGGGGTTGGGAATATGTTAGTTTGAGACTTATAAATCTCAGCTATGCATCTTATCAATATTTTCTACCTTCAAGAACTGCTTGAATTGAAGAGACCAATGACTTCTTATCTCCGATGTTATTCAGAAAGTATCAAGAAACTTCTAGTAAATTTCTTTCCAAAAGTGGTAATGTTGGAATTTTACCTTAGTTGCTGGGCAATATGTTGTATGTCTTGTGATTTGTCAAGTTTGGATTGGTTGGTTGCTCCCAACTTTTAGGAATACCTGATCCAAGGGATATTTAATATAGCAAGAATTGGAGTAGGATGAAAAGATATGAGCTTGCGGTAAATCATGCAGTGCCCCTCCACCTCCCCCCCCCCCCCCCTCTTCTTTTTTTGTCTGGTTTGTATCTGTGGTTGAGATTTTAATCTTCAATTATTAATGACATACATTTTTCTTCCTTCGGGATTTTATTGCTCAACCTATCCCTGAATTGGAATCAGTCAAAAGTATATGATGGAGTTACTTCTGAGATAAATCTAACATATTAGTAGGCTTGGAGGGTGTATGGCATATTTTCTATTGCACGTTAAAAATTACATATGATGGAGTCATTTCAAGGATTTTTCATAAAAATGATAACAGAAATGATGTCATTTCTTGATATACAAATTGATGACATACTTGGTGTGGAATATATAAGGCTATTTGAACCAAAAATAAATTCAATGCTGTGATGTGGGCTTCATCAATTCACTACCTTCACATTTTGTATTCCTCAACCCCACCAAAAAAGGGAAAAAAGAGAGTAAATAAAGCATGTTTCAAAAATTTAGCATATAATTCCATTATAATTTTGATCTATACCTTATTTCACTAAAGTAATGGTTGAGGTTGTGGTGTGGACACCAAGATGCACTGAGATTACTGCTAATTTGAATTTCAAATTTTGAAATTTCATTTATGTTATTTTCTTGATTGATAATTTTGTGAGATTATGTTTATGTTTGAATGAGTTTCCTTATTGTTATTGATGTACTCTCTGAAAGCCTTTTTAAAAAAGGCTCCAATAAACATGTAGGGGAGACTTTGATGAAATGAAAATTTGAATTGGAAAATTTCCAATTGTTGGGTGCTGATTCCTAGAAACTTGGGTGCTTATTCCTAGATTTTTTTTGCTTGGGGTTGATTCCAGGTAAACCCCTGGATGCTGATTAGGGTTTGTCATTTTTTGTTTATTTAATCTTCCTGTTTTCCTTATTTGATATTGTCTGGCATCAGGTTGCCAAGTAGAATTTCATCAAACTATGACGCTTTTCCTTTCTTTTTCATTTATATTGTGAATGCCCTACCCACCAAATCATTGAATGAGTTAAATACTATCTTCAAAGGAAAAAGATCTTCTCAATTGTTTATGCACCTATTTATCTGGAAATGTTCTTCATTTTTGCAGCATGTGAACGGCTTATCCTCCTGGATACTGATGCGAAGGAATTAAGAGATTATAGCATTCTTCTCTACCATTGTGGATTCTTTGAGGAATCACTCCAGTATCTGAAGTTGTATCAGGACACCAAGGTACAATTCTCTATCTTTATGGCATAACATGTGATGTCACTTTTGAATAAACTAAGGAGATTTCTTAAATGTTTCCAGGATTCTTCCTTAAAAGGCCAATCAGCTGATTCACTCAGCAGCCTAGAGGAAGATGCTGTGGAGAAATTGATGATACGCCTCAACCTCATTTTGATGGAGGAAGGTTGGAGTAAGCCCTCGCATGTTAGAAATTATATTGGTAATAACTCGGAACCATGGTAGTGTCTCTTGTATATTGTCTGACAGCCCTGAGAAACCTGATCTGAATTTGGTTCTTATAAAATTGGGTAGAGTCGTAGTTTATACAACTTAAATCTTTCACAGTAGTAGAATCCAGGAGTTGCAATGCTTCCATTACTATATAAAATAGCAGAAGCTGAGAGAATGTAAATACTAAAATCACTCCTGTTAAGACATGTGGCATTTGTTTTGTTCCAAACCAACGCAAAGTTTAAATCTCAAATACACTATATTACAACTCCCAAAAGACACCAACCCAATGTATTGGTTGGCTTAATACACCTGCCAAGCCCGAAAGATATAACCATTCATTCAGACTTGTTTTCGAACAAAAACACTACATTCAACAGTTCGTACTTGGTACCGTATCATTGTCATAAATACCATAAAATCTAAGACCGATGAAAAGCTAAATCTGGATCAAGAAAAGGATAGAGAGTTGGTAAGTCACAAGAGGGGAGAGAAATCTGAGAAATTAGCTCACTGTTTGGAATTTTCTGAAGAAGAAGAGAGGTATTTGAAGAAAACCAACGATAGAGATTGAGAGTCCTGTTCTACAGAGACAGAGTCCGTAACTGTCAGGCCAGCCTCTTGCTTGAATCTTCATGCTATGTGAGAGATGTGTGGTAATGGTGACTCTTTACATTCCTATGTTTAATTAGTGTTCTCTATCTTCAAACTTATTTTCTTTATATATATGCAGCTTATTATTAATAGCAGAAGCATAATTTTTCCTGTGTGATCTGTTTTGTTTTTCATATCTACGTTGTTTGACACCCTTTTTTTTTGAGAAACATTGGACTCCATTTTTTTTTTTGAGAGAGTTTCAACCTATGGCGTCCGCTCTTAATGATAGCTCTTTATCATCAGACCAAGACACCAATCAGTTTTTGGTGTAGGCGGTGATTGAACCACAGATCTCTTATACAACTATCAGAGACTTTACCAGTTGAGCTAATTGGAACCCACCATTGGACTCCATTTGGTTGTTGTGTTATGTGGTATCAAACTTTTGTAAAAAAGTAAAAATAAAGGCAAGAATATATTTCGTTCGTTGTTTAGTCTATTTGGTAGTTGGCAGTAGGCAGTAGTTCATTAATCTGTCCTTGGGAATTTGTTGCGACATCAATTGCAAGTAATGCTAGGGACACACCCAAATCCACTTTTTTTTTTTTTTTTTTTTCCTTATAGTAATATCAACATGTATCTCTAACCCCATATACGCACTAACAAAAAAACATTAGTATGATTTGAACTCCAGGTATTCTAATATGACTTGTGTACCACAATTTTTGAACCAATATTTTCTTTCAAAACCTTTGAAATGGGTGCTTAAATTTCTCATATTGCAACTATTGGATCATTCCTTTTCAAATATTAAATCGAAACTATTTGCACTATTGTGAGTATACTTGACTATTGTGAAAAGCCAAACGTTAACATAAAAAATATTGCTAAACCTTGTGACCCTAGAAAAAAAAAATTACTTAAAAGGGGCAGCCATAACTAAAAACTGGTCATATTTGAAAAGAAAAATCTTTATTCTTAAATGTGTCTAATCTTTATTTTAAAAATATTATCTTAGCCAAAAGTAATTACTTAAAATGGAAGTCACTTGTGTTCCAAATATCACATTTAATATGTGTGTGTATATATATATATATATATATATATATGAACAAAAATATCTTAAAAATAAATCAGTTTATAGAATAAAATATCTTTATTTTTAAATATGTCTAATCATTTAATTGTATATAAGGCATGTCTAAATTCTAATTGTTGTTCTAAGCTTACATAAAAATACGAAAATAATAAAGTGAAATGTCTAAATTCTAATTGTTGTTCTAATTTTACATAAAAATAAGAAAATTTCATAAGTAAAAGAAAATCAATCAGTGGTTAGGAAATTCGTGAGAAAACTTATGTTGGTGATGACACCTTTGGTCATTCTTATTCTCATCATAATGCAAGCTAGCAACCTTGCTCTTACCGATTTTCATTCCTCTTCACTTCCAGTCCAGCTTCCCCTTACTTCCAATTTTGATAATTTTCAAGGAGTATTTTATATTTGCTTTGAAAAAAACATTAAAAGTTGTTTAAAAGATCAACAAAAGCAACTTTACGATCATGCATTATGTATTACTAGGAGTTACCGAAACTGCCTTTTTAATAAGGTTGAACATAAAGATGATCCACTATATAAGAAGGCTTTTGAAGGTTATGAGAATTGCATTGAAAACCACAAAAGTGTTCTTCATCGTGGAAATTGTTTATATGAATAGTACATATCCCATATAAAAAAGCATTGAGAAATAATAATACATGAAATCCAAGAGCTAACTCAAATTATAAATTTGGTAAATAGTCTCTCTCTCTCTCTCTCTCTCTCTCTCTCTCTCTCTCTCTCTCTCTGTGAATAAGAATGTACACATGCATGAGAAATAAATATGTGACCAACCAATACCTTTTTGTAGATCCAAGTTACTTATATTGAATTCATCCTAAGAATGGGTTGTAAGATTACACCATTAGCCATATGGGTTCGAAAAAAGTATCTTTTAACAATTAGCATTTAAATTTTAGTAAACTAAAATTATTAGTCTCATTGATCTAATTGTGAATATTTAAAATTTTTAGATGATTCCATGATAGTCTGCGTAATTTTATAGACAATAAGTTCTGGCGTAGTAAAAAAATAAAAAGAGAAATGTATTTGTTATTCAAATTTACCTTCCAATCCCTAAATCTTGTTTAGACCCGAATTGATTATGCAATGGATTTAACAATTACGTTCCAAATGACAAAATTATGTGATCACAATTATGACAATTTAAACCACAAAATCAGAAAGTGACCAAAGCTCTAAAGCAAGATAAGATAAAATAAGAGACAATGATATGGTGATGAAGTAGAAAAATCGATGGAGAATGTCTGCAAAGGAAAAACCACTACCCCAAATAATGCAATTCACCATGCAAAGAAGAAGTATAAAATCTAGAAGAAAACTATGTTACATTGACTTCACATTTCCAGTAGATGAACTCATTGTTGCAACACATTGTTACTTTGAAATTTCGTAACTTTTTTTACATTAATCCCTTCACGAACAACACATAACAACTAGAGCCTAGAACCAATACCAAGGCACCTTTGCGAATTTGATACCACAGTGAGCTTCACTAGGATGTGGTTTCAAGCTAGTTCTTTGATCACACCATATGGATAAAACCTGATAGAATATACTCTTCTGAACTCACGGGTGCACTAAAATGGCGGCTTTATTTTTCTCTATGTTTTTGCCTCTCTAACTGTATATAAGCTATGCAAAATAAGTCCCTATTATAGTAGACTTTAGTAGGGTTTTGAAAACAAAGCAACTGCCTTTGAGTTCTAAAACACGTCACTATGTTCCTGATTTTTAACCGATCGTGAGTTGATTGAATGGAAGTAAAAATCTTGTGCTTATTGAGTTCGACATTCATGTGTGACTTCAAACAACTATATATCACTTATTTCAAATCCTAATTAGGTCAAATGCGTGTCTATTTTGAAATTCTAAATGTCTACTTTCCAATGAAATAAGTTTCACTTTGAAATTCATTATGCGGTGCAAAAGCTATGGGTAAAATATCACCAACTCTCATCTTAAGCAAACCAAAACTTTGTTATCTTTCAGTAATTTCTAGCTTGGACTCAACCCAATTTTACAATGAATAAGTTACACCAATAAACTTGAATTCATTGCAAACAAAGTCATGGGCCGCATTTTTTTAAGCCGCGTTTGCAAAAACGTGGCTACAGACGGGCTAAAGCTGCGTTTTTAATAAACGCGGCTTAAAGAAACAACAAAGGCCGCGTTTTAAACATGCGGCCATAAAACGCGTCTAAAGCTGCGTTTTTATGAGCTATAGCCGCGCGGCTACAGACGGGCTAAAGCCGCGTTTTTAATAAACGCGGCTTAAAGAAACAACAAAGGCCACGTTTTAAACATGCGGCCATAGAACGCGTCTAAAGCTGCGTTTTTATGAGCTATAGCCGCATTTTTGGGGGTGGAGCTATGGTTGCGTTTAAAAAACGCGGCTCTAGCTTGCCTAAAGCCGCGTTTTATAGACGCGGCTTTAAATTTAGTCTGAAGCTGCGTGTTTAAAATGTGGCTTTAGTCTGGGATGGGGCCGCGTTTCTTAAACGTGGCTTTAGATTTTGCCTATAGCCGCAGGTTAAAACGCGGCTTTAGGATTGGTATAAATAGTTACACGAAATTCTGCTCAGCCCTTTTGTTCACCAAACGCCCTTTTGCTCCCATCAGATCAGATCTCCCATTCTATTTCTCTCTTCTACGTTTCCCATTCTTCTCTCTCTATTCACAGCATGTTTCTCGCTCATCTATCTCTTCTCATCTGACTAAGTTTTGGTTGGATCGAATCGGTGGTGGGTTTCGGTTGTGAAGTTGAATCGGTGGCCGACTTTGATGGTGGGTCGTTTCGGTGTTTGCTGGAACCGTTTGGTGGTGGCTTTCGGTGCTTGCTGGATCCGTTTGGTGGTGAGATTTGGTGCTTCCTGGGTCTTTTTGGTGGCTGGGTTTTATTGATGGTCTTTTTGGTGGCTGGGTTTCGTTGGTAGCCGGGTTTTGGTGGTGGCTGGGTTTCCCATTTTCTTCCACAGGCTGCAGCACCACTCAACCATACTCACCAGTCACCACCCAATCTCTCTGCCCATAACATCACAGTGACTCTCTCTCTAAAAAGCCACAACAAACCCCATGTTAGGCTCGTTTGGGAACTCTTCCCAGTCTCCAAATAAGGTGAGTATTTCTCTTTATCTCTTCCTTTTTTTTCTTTTTGGGTTTAATTTAAAAAAAATAAATTAAATTAAATTTCCTTGCTCTCTCTGTTTGGCTTCCAAGATAATAGAGGAAAAGGAAAAGACAATCCGGAATATCCTCCCTTACGTTGTTATTATTATTATTATTATTATTTTTTTTTTTACTATAAGAAGCAGCAGTAGCAGCAAAAGCAAGAAGGACAATGGTTAGCATTAACCCAGAGAACTTTATTCCAGGCCTTGTCATTGGTTTCATTCTATTGGGCTTTTGTTGGATCTATCTAAGCCCCCAAAAAACAAAACCAATAAGAAAAATGTCACAGGGTTTAGGCCACTTTTGAAAATGCGACCTAAAAAAACGTGGCGATAGGCTAAATTGTGACTTTTTTCTGAGCTATAGCCGTGTTTTAAAAACGCGGCTATAGAACCTTTTTTTTTTTTTTGTAGTGAATGGGCGAACAATAAGAACCTAACAAGCCCCTTAACAAAATTTTTCCTATGTGTTTTTATGTTGTGTCTTATGGAGAATAATCCCTTAATTGTGATTATGGTGGAGAAGACCTAACTACAAATTTGACTGTCATACCCCTAATTTTGTGGATTTGACTGGATGGGATCGTAATGTATGAGTGTATGTTGTGTTGTCCTATACTAAATCGAATGTTGAATGTTTACTAGAAAAATTTTGTCTATATAATTGATTATTTATAACTCTTAATTGTAACTTGACTAGTTCTTTTGGGTATAGAAAAAAAATGTAGCTAGTATTTCTTAGGTTATGTGGCATAGGGCCACTATAGCGCCACACAAGTGTGGGTGAGGACATCAATGATTTTCAAGGTGGAGATTGTAATACCAAGAATTATGAGAATTTTGATTGGATTGGATTACAATGTATGAGTGTATTGTGTTGGCTTATGTTAAATACCACATTAGTGTATTGGCTATATAAGTGATTATGGGGAGTCCTAATTGTAACTTGATCATTCCTTTTAGGTATAGTGTAGATGTGGATAATACATTCTTTTGGTTAGAATAAATGCTATCATAGCCAATCTAGTAATGCCATGTGGCTTGGGGGCATTGTAGTGTAAGGACAACCTAACAATGATATTAGGAATTTAGGTTGAAAATATTGTGATACCCCGAATAGTGGAATCTATTGGATTTTGTTAGATGAATGTGGTATATAAGTGTGTACTAAGTCCCATATCGAGTGATTTCTAGGTCAATCTAGGTTATATAAAAAATTACGAGAATCCCAAATTGTAACTTGACTAGTCTTCTTTAGGTATTATGCTAAAAGGACTAGTGATTTCCTATAGTAATTGCAAATGGAATCGAAGCTACCTTAAAAATATTATTTAGCTTAGGGTTACTAGAGCGCAACATAGGCCCTGACAAGGACATATGGGATAGAAGGAAGGAAAACTTTGATATGTCTATTTGTCAAGATTAGTCTTAAATTGGATGTGAATGTCGATTGAATGGGCGTGCATTGAGTCTTACATCATATGTGTACTTGGTCGATTTGGGCTTTGTAAGTGATTATGGTGAAACCTAATTCCATCTTGATTTATTCTTTTTGTGTATATAAAAGATGTGGCTAGGGGTTTTTACTGGTCATGATATTGATGAAAATTAAGAAATTTATTATTGTGCAAAAGATCTGGGCAAGATCACCAACTCCTCATCTTGAGCACATTGAAACTTTGTCTTCTTTGATCAATTTCTAACTTTTACTCAACCCGCTTTTACTCAACCCGCTTTTACAAGGAATTAATTAGACCAATAAAATTGAAATTGTTTACAATCAAATGTCATGAGGTGGGCACTAAAAATCTAGCAAACTTCCCCTTTGGCCATTCTGCGACCAAACACCCTACTCCAAAGTCAAATGCAATCCCATCTAGTCTAGTATAGACAATCCTGAGAAACCATAGACTAAACTATGTTTGAGAATATTCATTTACACAAAGATGTACCAATCTTTCATGAAAATGTGAACAAAAACATTAAGTGCACCATGTGGAAAATAGAGCAGGTAAAAACTCAAATAGTTTAGTAGCTTAAAGAGAGCATGTATCATATAGGAAGAAGATATTAATAAACAAAGGCATATGTGAAAAAATAAAAAAACAGATATCAACATAAATCAATTGAAGTAAGCATTAAAATCATTTGCAATAAGTACAATAGGATATCAAAAGGAATGGTTAGATAATCCAAGTTTTACATTAAAAATATACCCCAGCTCCCCCTAGAAAATATAACACAAAATTCCCCATGAAAAAAACAAATAACCCTCTCCTTGAATCTCTGACCTAGTCAATAATAAACAATTCTCACTCCCCATTTTTGTCACAAATCAGAAATAGCACAATGAATATTAGAGTTTAATGTGGGAACATGCAAGGACCAATACATATCATAGGAATGCTTAAACAAAAGACCATAAATATATCATACAGGTTTCTGATCAAAACCTTGAACTAAAAGAGAGAGCTAGGAAAAGGCTTTTTGGAAGTCTTTAATTAGTATTTTAGTTAAATTTTAACTATTCTAAGTGCTTTTTGATCACTAAGTTTGATGCTTTGCCTTAGGTCTGAGCCCTTTTTTTTATAGTTAAAAATGGCAGAATCCATGCACTAGCAATGTGGGAGTAGTGCTTTGCATCACTTTTTGCTAAAAAAAACTTCCCTTCTAGGGCTTTTTGGCCGGTAACTGTGCATGCAAGAATAAATCCTACATACGTATCAGCATTTTTAACATACTTGTGCTCTTTTTGGCTGAAGCTTGCTTCTTATAATTCACGGTGATTAAGGTGTAGGGGCATGTTTGTTTGTTTATACCTCTTAAAGTAAATTGTTTAACCTAATATATTAGCCAATTGATTACTTAGGTTAATTATCCAGATCTAAATTAAATGATAATCAATCATATCATACAAAGCAACGGAAAATAAATAACACCACGATATGATGACTTAGGAAAACCAATAAAACCAACAGTTTCAAGGTAAAAACCTGGGGATAATTTGATCTAATTATCCTCAAGGTAAAATAAATCCACTAATAAAGAATTAAAGTTTTTACAAAAGATTTAACCCTAAATCTATTGCTACATCCAGTAGTAACTTACTGACATGATCACGTGCAAGCTCCAAATCCACAGACTTCTTCTTTCTTAGATTTGTAGCACACAAGCACCCACGCTTGTGACTTTGAGATCCTACTTAAAGGTTTCAGATCACGGCTTGTTGATCTATGCAGCAATTAGATTCTACCAGCACTTGATTGTAGATCTTGTTCCGGTAGATGCTTGTAGAGTTAGAAGGTACATAACCTCTCAGATATTACAGGAGTAACTCACAAGTCTTCTAAGAGTCTTCAAAACGTGGCTAGGGTTTTCTTTTTTATATGTAAGAGTGTTGGACTGAAACCCTAAACGTTTCCGTGAGCTTGGGCCTGTTTAAAAATTCTGCAGAAATTATTTTTCTACGATTCTCGATCGGCTGAGCCTCATCCTTCGATTGGTCGAGCTTCACAGAAAATTAATTCTTTTTCCTGCAGTTTGTACATTCTTGAGTTTTGACCTATACAGCTTTGAGCAATGTCTAACACTTATCCTAGACATGTTTTTATTCTTGGTTTGCCAACACTTAGAAGTTGAAATTCTAAACATTTAATTCTAAATTTTTAGAACCTAAAACAACCAAACTTGAAAACATGTTCTTAGGATAGAAGTAATATATTATTAACTTTTTTTTGGAAATAATTACAATATGCTGCTAATCCCCTAACTCGAACCATTTTCCCCATTTAGACCTCAAGCACTTTGTGCTTGGGGAGATACCAATTTAGTTGCAAGTTCCTTAGTAGTTTGTGATATATTATTAACTTAGTACATGATGATTTCATAGTATTCACAACTACACGCTATTACTTGATGAATTTAGTTATTCACTAGAAATGCTTTGTGATACCATAAAGAGAAAAATTTATTTATATTTACTAGAAGCATATTTTTCTATCTTCTTTTTCATGCAGTTTTACTTTCTTTATTTTTTTATTATTTTTTTATTTTTAGCTTGATATGGCTCCAAATTCTGTCAGCGGAAATCTCCAAGTTGGTGCACCAATTAGACTTGCTATATGGAAATTTCAAGTTTCTTAAATTGTGTTGTTTTGAGTTGTGTAGTAATATTATGTAGGAGAGTGTATTACAAGACTTTATTTTGTGATGTATTTAAGTTTCAAAGCTATGATAAGCCTTCTCAAGCCCGAAACTGATGTCATGCACGAATTGAATTTTATATTAGATTATATTGATTAGTTTTTACTTCGTTATTTTATCTATTTTGTGGATGGTGATATTCAATATATATATATATATATACCCCATTTCGAAATTTGATTGTTTGTGAAGGACCTTGGGACTTTGGACCCAAGATTTTAACTTTAGTTCTTAGGTTGGGCCTGAGATTTTTAAATGAATTTATTATTTGAAAAGGTTCTTGGCCTTTTTGGCCCAAGACTTTGCTGTTCTTAATTTTTCATAAAAATTATTGTGATTACACCAAACTTTTGACACCAAACTAGCCAACACTAAAATTATGATGGTTAAGATTTTCCTATATGGGTCTCATTAAAAAAAAAAAGAAAAAAAATTGTCAAAAAAACAGCCAAAAAAGATTAAAAAAAAAAACTGCTAAAAGCTGTCAAAAAAATTGTTATTACTGCCAAAAGCTGCCAATAAAATTGTTGTTAACCGGCATCTTACGGTGCCGTTAACACAACCCAATTTGCTTTGATAGATTCAATGACATGAAGTTGAAAGAGTGTTATAGTTTTTGGCATGATTAATTTGTTAGAAATGACTTAGATACAATAAATTAGGCACGTAATGAAGCAATTCGAATGAAAACTCTATTACTCTATCTATTAGCAGCAACAAAAATCTACCCAAGAAAAGCTCTCCAAAGTCATTATGTTGGAAGGAGCTGCAAATATTGTATTACAAGCAGAGAAGCTACAGCTCAATCGGCGAGAAAAGAAATAGCGCAGGATGTCATATTTGACGTTAACGTTTAAGAATAGTTAACTCCTTAGCTCACAACGTTGTTGCCTGGGTCTCTGATTGTAATTTTGTCATATTTGTTTTAATCTCTTTCCTTTCTCGACCTTGTTTCATCTGTTACAAACCTCTACCAATTCTTCAATGCAAAAAACAACTATATTTGTGGTAATCTACTAAGTGTGCTTGGGCTCCAGATTAAAAAATCAGTTTATTTTATTATTCAGCTTATTCACTTTTTAGTACTATTTATGGGTTCTACTGTACTATTTCAGCTAATTCTTACTTTTATTTATAGTACTTTCAGCAAAATGTTTTCAGTTTCAACAAAATAAATAGATTCCAAATAAACCAGTGATTAACCTCAGTTCATCGTGTTATAATGGCATTCTTTATTAAATGAAAGAAAAAGAAAAAGAAAATCTTATGTTTTTCATTTTTGCATTAGAATGTAAAAAATTTAAAAGTACCTATCAAATCAGGGACCCAAAAAACGACAGAACATAGAGGCAGCGTTGGAGAGATGTGGACGTGTGGTGTGGTCAATAATGCTACTCCCAAATTATTATGGTTTAGAACATAAGCATCGATTTTCGAGACTCTTCACTTTCTATTTGCTAATCGATTCGATCGAATTTCATATATGCATGTCACTGAAGAGGTTCTGCTCTCTTTTTTTGAGGTGATAAAAATTTTGAAACTCTATTAGTTAGCAAACTCCATATAATTATTACCATCTCTTTAAGGGGTTTCTTTTTTGGGTCTCTTTTTTTTTTTTTTTTTTGCTGAATTGGGTCCTCATCTTCTCAATAAGAGAAGTAAAAATGATTACCCCATTTAAAAGTTTGTGATCATAATAGCAAACCACATGCATCACATTGTACCCCCAGAAAAATATCACACGTACACATTAGACATACTTTTAATCTTTTATCATTGGGAAATAATCTAATTGAAAACGTTTTATATATTAAAAAAAAATTGAGATCTTCTAAAATTCTTAAAATAACCATACACGTAATTCTTAAAATCTATTATTAATGGTCAAATTAACTAATAACTTAAATTTTGACATTTTAATAACGTTTAATAGTACTATATATTCTTACTTCTATTTAAACAATTGGTACAATTTAAATCACTTGTCTAATAATGAACACTTAAGATTTTCATAATTTTGTAAAAGAATTATCTTGGAAACTCTAGAGATCAAAATCCCTTAAAATAATAAAAATCATCACTAAGAAATAAGAAGTTTGTTATCACTAACTCTCAACCAAAAAAAAAAAAAAAAGTTTGTTATTACTAATTGTTCTTACAAGAAAAATGGTAAGTCTTTATATCTATTTGGACATAGCTAGCATCCTGTATTCTATCATGGGAGACAACCTAGAGTGCAAAAAATACACATTTCTTTGGATATATGTGCATGACAAAATCCGCAACCATTTCTTACTGTTATTTAGTCAAAATTTTCCTGTGAAATTGGTATACACATAGCTTCTTATCTTTTTCTTATCATGAAATTTAAATAGGTTCCTTTTATATTAACTGACTTTTTATTTTTTTTTCTTGAATAAGAAAATTTTATTAACACAAAAACTAAAAAAAAAAACAGAGAAATTATCCAACCAACTCTACCATTCCCCAAACGAATGGATGATAGAGATGGAAACAGTGAAACAAAGAGTTCAGGTCTCTTTTTACGACAGAAAATTTCCAACCAACAAAATTATTGCAAAGGGAAGCTATATCATCCAAGATTGAGGACACCCACCAAGAAGCTTTGCTATATAATTAACTTGGTAATGTCAAAAAATGCATCTGAAATTCCATTTCCAGTAAAAGTGTGTGCCTTGCCAAAAAAATATATTCTACTAATCTTATTCTACGGCCAAAAGTCATCACAATAGTTTTTAAAATATTCCTCTAAATCCTTCATCATATCTATGAATGATTCAATATCAACAAGGCCTAAGAAAAATCAAACTAATCCCATTTTGATGCCTAAGCTAGGCTATAGATTATAGGCTGATTAGACACTAACCTTAACCTATATATATAGATTATGCTAGTCCCATCCCTTCTTTATTTTATATAAATATATATATATATATTTATATATATATATTTATATTATCTTTGATTGAAACCTAGAAAAATTAACCCTATTGATGTATATATACCTAACCCTCTTGACTTGTGAATGAAAAAAAACGCCGTCACGTACAACACAAGTTTATATTTTCTTCTACGTCAGCTGAATATGCATATGATGTGTGCACAAAAACTAGGATTCTATTTCTATAATTTAATCGAAAATTATTGCTTTACGATGGATTTGTGAAATTTTTTGATACAAATAAGACTATATCCATTAATTCAGGCAAAAAAAAAAAAAAAAAAAATCCAAATTTAAGCAGTACAAGTTACAAAAACAAATCATTAGTATTTTAGAGAGAAGCTACCTCTGCTGTAATTTAGCTAATTGGTGCATGTGATACTAATTAATAAAAATAAAAGGTTCAATATTGTTTTATTATCTAATAATTAACAATAACATTAATAACTAAACTTATTTCTTATTTAATTAAGCTTTTATTATTATTTATAATTAGATAGTTGGAATGAGGGTTTTCAACCTTTGATGACTCTGTTGGAAACACAAAAATGTATCAATTATCTCATATGGTAAAATTTCTTATCTTCAAATAAGAGACTTGTGATTGAATCATATATGGCTACAACACAAAAAATATAGGACAAAAATCTTAATATATTTATGTATATTTGTTAAAAAAATTATAAATTTTAAAACTGGATATTTCTATTGAAAATACCATTAAGTACCAACCAGTTGAATTGCAAAATTCTTAAATTTGTTTTGAAATACAGAATTTATGCAATAATCATTTATTATAATAAGTCCTGCATAGGCAGCGATGTTAAGAATAAGCCAATAAAATACCAAATTTAATATGTAACTAGAGGACACTTATACACCAATAACTAAGTTTTTATGTTCCAAACCACCATGTAGAAGCCAACCAAGTGTGATGGTTACAACTTTTTGCAAACATTTGTGAAGATACATATGTAATATGTCTTGATTTTGATGCCTTTTAAGCTAGGGCTTTTTACAACGATTTGGATGTAGGAGAAGTTGTATTATGTTTCCGGTGCATGTTACTTCTCCCTCACATGAGGGTGGACCCCACAAGTGTGGGGTCCACCCTCATGTGAGGGAGAAGTAACATGCACCGTAAACATGATAGAGTTTTTCTTGGATGTAGAAGCAAAGTCATGACTCACGAGTAAATTTGATTAATATATTCTTATATATTGACTAGTATCATCACACGCTTTGTGCATGTGATGAAGCTTTTTTTGTTTTTGTTTTTAGTGGTCCTATTTTGTAAAAAAAAAAAAAAAAAAAAAAACTATGTTTTTTATTTTTATATATATATAATTTTTATTTTGAAAATCTAATTTATAAGTGAATAAATCAATTTGAAAAATAATAGGAGAGTGGTCCTATTTTTTAGGCAATATTTTAGTGGGAGTTAGAATTGCATTTTTACTAGATTGTTCTTTAGTTTGTCTCTACTTAAATATAGGAGTGTAGGGGCATTTTTGAACTAAAAAAAATGAGGAATCTAAATAGGGGAAGCCTCTTAAATAATAGTATACAATGTGAGTTAGAATTGTATTTTTACTGGACTGTCATTTAATTTTGTCTCTACTTAAATATAAGAGTGTAGGAGCATTTATGAACTAAAAAAATGAGAAATCCAAACAGGAGAAATCCCTTAAATAATAGTATAAAAAAAGAAAAAAGATTCTTATTCATTAGTAAGTATTAGTAATTATTATTGAAAGGTTTCACATTTCAGTAAAATAGTCTATAAATTTCATTTATTAACAGATAAAATAAAAAGTAAAGTATTATGACTTGAACTTTTTCCTTTTTCATGATAGAATTCTCTCTTGACTTTTTTTTTTTTAATAAAAAAATTATATAAAAAAGAGACAATATAAAGAGATAAACATTCCAAAATCATTGTGGCTACAGAAATAATGCATGTCATCCCAAGCAATCAATTAGTTAATGAAAATTATGAAATGGTTAAGATTTTTTTTTTTTGAATAATTTGAATTATTGAAGTATAAAGAACCATTGTGTGAAAGTGGTCTCTCTATCTGCTAATTGATACTTTTATTAATTTGTTACTAATTATCATGGTAATCTAACTCAAACTTTACTTTATTTTAATTTTTGATAAATGTGATAGCTAGTTACAACATAGAGGGAGGATTTGAACCATAATTATCTCTGATGGTTGTATAAGAGATTTGAGATTAATTCTCCTTTTACACTAAAAACTGATTGATGTCTTAGTCTGATGATAAAGAGTTATCATTATCATTAGGAACGGGCGCCATAGGTTAAAACTCTTTAAAAAAAAAAAAAAAAAAAAAAACCTTAAAAAGTATTAATTAAATTACAAGACACTTAGCTTATTTTTTTAATTTCTTTTTGGAAAGTAGATCTTCCACCAAATGTAGACCTATGCCCATTACCTAGGCTAATAATGGTACACATATGTGCAAGCGTTATTAAAATTCGAACTTTTTTTTTCTCTAATGTTGCCTAGTACTCCCTCAAAAATAAAATAATAATAATAATGTTGCCTAGTAACTCACACTTAAATCTAAATTTAGATGTATTCAAATATAGAGATAAGGCTCAAACATTTAACCAAAATTTTGTGCTTTTGATTAGCCAAAAAAGGGGAAAAAAGTGCTTTTGACACATTAAATTTTCACAAACAAATATAATCAAATGGTAAATAGTCTTAAGTAGTAAGTATATCATTTCTGAAGTTATCGTTATATCTATTTCGGGAAAGAAAAAAAAAGTTCAAGATTTATATGGGTGTTTGTAGTGTTCAATCTATGGTTTTTATTTTATTTTATTTTTATTTTTATAAATGCCATATCCACTAGTTATCCACCCACCATGCAAATTAAAGTCTAAACTAGTGGTACTCATTACAAATACTTTTATAGTTTACGATGCACATTCTAAATTCTCTCATAATTTAGGGTGAATAGTTACCTACCACGCTACCAATTTGATTACTAATGTAGACATGGGGATAGACATTGAAGATTAATATCGAATTAGGGTGTTGATTACAAAATTTTGGAATTTAAGATACATACTAAAAAATACATTATATATAATTTAGGTAAGCAATTGTAATTAACCTAAAAATGTGTTAATGGGTATATTCACATTGAAGATAAAAACATTCTCATGAATTGAAATTACACAACCACATACTACTTGGAGTAGATGAAGCAATATTATTGGAGTATTATGCTCATGACAAAATTATTAGAACTAATAATTCCACTTATTAAAATTTTAGAAAAGAAAAAGGTTCCACGCATTATGGCACATCAATATCAATCCGGTTGGCCAAAGAAAGGGTTCAACTTTATCCAGTGAAATGAGCTACCCTACTGCCTAGCCCCATAGGGTAGCTAGCCCTAGCCCTAGCCCCTAGGGTCCAATCTTGACCTCTTTAGACTAGACTAGCTGGTCCACCAACAACATTTTGTTTGATGCTATATATGAGTAATATTTTTCAAAGAAAACCTTAGTGATGTTTACCTAACCATATGTCTCCTTATAAATAACATGCCAATTGCCACAGTCCAACCTGACCCACCAAAAATGGTGGATGTTTGAGAAATGCTTTGAATTTATTTTATTTTATTTTTTTGGTGAAAATAGTTTGCAAACCATATTTGAATTTTGGAAGGTTGGGAAAAGAAAAGAAAATTTTATATTTTTGTTTCTTTGTGAGAAGTGCAGGTATTCAAACATTCAGCTACTTATTAGACTCTTACATTTAATGAAGACAATAATTCCAATTAAAAGGTTTCTGAAAAAGAAAGATGTTAATTAGTCCACTGATTGAAAAAGTCTATAATAAGTTACCCCACAGGTGTAAAAGAAGCTTTTATTAGTGTGACCTGTCTTGAAGAAATTGCTTCGAAAATGGTATCCCATCTTGATCTTGTCATATTATGCTTTCTTTCACATGAATGTTGTTTTCTCTGTTTCAAAATAAATAAGATTGTTTGTCTTTGTCCACAAAAAAAAAAAAAAGAAAAAAGAAAAAAAGAAAAAGAAAAAAAAAAGAGATAATTGTAAATGATTTTTATTTTGATGAAAACATAAATGGTGGTTTTTCTTGAAATATCTTTTGGTTGTACCAAGAAACATTATCATCAATATATACCTAATTAATCAACTATTCTTGAAAACTTCTATGTATTCCAGTAAGATTTTTGTTTTTAGTTTTGTTTTATTAAAATACATATAATTTATAATAATTTCATCTATTTAGATGAACGATAGTAGGAGTTCTATTCAAGTGATGACTCAATAGTATTGGTATCTTTTATAACGTCAATATTTATTGTTTGAATCTCATCTCCTCCCTTGCCACTAATTACTGACCTAAGAAAAAAAATGAATAGGAGAATTAAAAATGAAAAACTAAATTTACCAAAAACTATATTTTTATAAAGCGTTTTTTTATCTTATTTATCTTATTTGATTATATCATTCCAAACATTCATGATCTATATGTGAATAAATCGAATTACTTATCCTTTGGGCTATTAGTAAACTATATCTTTAAAAACTGTGAAAGACATTCCACTAGAAATATTTTTAATATTGCTTTTTGACTTATATTTCTCAAAAAGTAGATATCACTCTAATAGTTCTAAATAATTTAATACATGCATTAAGATTGGATGACTTTTTATCTCACATGAACGAAAACACTTTCTCACTCTACTAGGGGATATCACTTTGGAAAAGAAAAAAAAAAAATCCATACTACAAATTAAGATAAACTAAACCAATATTATATAGTAACTCATAACGTTATCTTGGTAGACCTTCTTTCCATTTGCACTTTTTATTAGACTAATCTTACATTGGATGATTGGATGATAAAAAATAATTATGCAAAAAATAATCCCCCCCAAAAAAAAAAGGTGCAAAATATAAGAAAATGACATAAATAACGAGTTACTATTTAATCACCGCCTTTTTCATGACTTAAAAAAAATTAAAATTTATTAAAAAAAAAAAAAAAAAAACCTCAAATTACCATCATTCTTGTACCAAGCCAAGAACTTTTTAAAAGGTGCAACTTAAGTGTCAGTACTTGCAGCAATGGTAGCAACAACCACCTCACCATCAATGGCTCCCTAATAATATTCTCTCTCTCTAACTCTCACTGCCAAACTACTTCAGATATTCATTCACATACATCAAAAAGATTCTCAAATCAGATCACATTCTTATTCTCCTATTAGAGCATATAGTCCTATTTCACCCTTACCATTTCTGTCTACCGCCAGTACCATTATTGATTTTTATTCTAATAAATATTACCAACACTCACAAACCATATCATTCACCACATTTCTAAGCATGTTGGGTCTCCGAGACTTGGTTCTCATAGCTCCAACTCCATCCATGCACCAACAACAAAACCAACCCATTAACTCTGATCACCATCCCAACCTTCCTATACCTTCCTCAGCTTCACTTGGAGTTAGCCTCGGGATTTTCCCGCTCCTCACTGCCACTCCATGCATTACAACACCTTCTAATCACGGTGTCCAAGATTGTGGTAATAACTCAAATAACCCCAACTGTTATTGGAGCCTAAAGAGAGGCCAAGAACAGAGTTGTGGCAAGAAAGATGGACTAAATAACAACACTGCTGAAAGTGATGATTCTGAGCAAATGGTGGAGAATGGTATGAGGGTGTGCAAGGACTGTGGGAATAGAGCCAAGAAGGATTGTAGTCATAGGAGGTGTAGGACTTGTTGTAAGACTCGTGGTTATGATTGTTCTACTCACGTGAGGAGCACGTGGGTGCCAGCAGCTAGAAGAAGGGAGAGGAAGATGTTAATGGTGGGTGGTGCTAGTACTATTGGTGGTGGTTCTTCTGGGTCTTCTTCTGGTGTTAAAAGGACAAGAGTTGTGGTGCCAAATTTCAATGTTACCAGTGCTTCTCACGCTTCTACTTCTAATGCTACCACTCCAAGGAGTATTGACATTAGCTCTAGACATCAAGGTACTCACCCTTTTCTTTCTCTCTTTCTCACTCTCTCTTTGATTTGTCTATGTTTCAAAGTTATATGGTAATGGACTGTTGCAAAAGCTGACTTGGGTTTAAAGAATCTAGTAGATGCAAGCTTTACACATTCTACTCGTACTCTATTTATGCCTTTTTATATTCCTCCTCTGTTGGGGGGAGTGATTTTTAATTATTAGAGAAATCCAAAAAAGGAGTTTGGTTTGTTGAATAATCGATTCAAATTTCTCTCTTTCCCTTTATCTGGAATTTTGTGTGTTTGAAAGTGGTTGTAACATGAACTTGAGAGAGTTAACTTGGATTTTGTTGGACTAAAGAAGCAACCTTTAAACAGAATGACTTGTTTTTGCTGGATTATAGATTTTAAGGTTCTGTCTTTTCCTCTGCCTTAATGCTCTGCATTTCTAAGTTGCTGATTAATGGAATTGAGGAACCTTTTTTTTATGTTAATTTTGTTTTTTTGTAAGTGAATTTGAGGCACTTCACTGAATTGGGTTTAGTTAAATCACAGATGCAAGTTTTAAAAAGTCCTTACCAGGCCAAGTTCGTGCACCGGCAGTTTTTAGGTGTCACAGAGTCACTACCATCAGTGATGGTGCAGCTGAGTTTGTCTACCAGGCTACTGTGAGCATCAGTGGCCATGTATTCAGAGGGTATCTCTATGATCAAGGGTTTGATGAGAAAAATGCATTACCAAGTATTTCACAACTTCATTTGGTAAGTAGTGGCAGTGGAAGGAAGAGGGACGCCTCTTCATCTTCAATTGTGGCTCCATCAAATACCCATCCGGCCCGTGTCAGCTGAAAATTGCTCAATGGTAAGGCCTAACACACTCAATAGCTTAATGTTTCTAGAGCCGTATGAAATGATTAACTTGTTTAAGAGTCAAATGTGAATCATACTGATTATTTGGAAGATATCCAAAATATGAAGTTATTAGGAATTTCACATTAGTATGCAATACTAAAAAAAGCCTAAAACTCTGGCGTTTGTATGTCCTTCTTCCTAAGAAGTTCAATTTTCATAAAAAAATTGAGATAATATGTATTTGGTTTGTACAAGGATATGTCATTCAAAAATCACAATGTTGTAACCTTTCATATCAAAGGTCAATTAGAATTATATGTTTCTCTCTTGTTTGTAGAAAAACTTGCAGCCGAAGACATAATAGCTTCTTATTGAATTCAAATTATTATAACATATCATGGTTTTCTTATTGAGTTCTTTCAATGAAGTTAGATTTGTGAGCATTAAGCCATTAACTAGTTCGAAGTTTCTTAATAAGCTTGGAAGCATCGCTGTTGCTATGTCATTACTTATCAGTGAAGAAATTGGAAAGGCATTGCATTTGTCCTTTTCTACATCACTGTCGAAAAGGGAAATGCATTACTTATGTGCATCTAGGCATGATATACATGTACTTGATTCAATTTCTTATAAAAACTTTTTGTAGGCCCAATTATTTTTATTCCAGTTTCTATCAAGCTTTTTGTGCATTTAATATCCAGTCTCAATGTATGTTTTCCCTCAATATATGTAAATCCTAGCAAAGGCTTATACTCCTTTCTTCCCTTTACTTTCCCTTTGTATAAGGGGCACAACGTTTTTATTTAGAGTCGAATTAATAGTGCTTTGGTCTTGTACTGACGTGTATTTTTTTTTTTTTTTGCAATTGGTTGAGTGATTAAGAATTCTGTAACTTGTAGTTTCTTGTGCGTTCTCTAAAATTTCCTAGGGATGCTACAAGTGAAATATGTATAATTTGGTATCTTTACCCCACCCATTGACCTTAGGCTATCTATCTGAGCTTTAGATATAGGAGACAAGCATGGAAATAATTGATCTTTCTTCGCATGCTATAATTAACTTTCTTTATTCTTTTTTTACATCAGTGACAACTTCAAATCTATAGTAGAAAAAAGATAATGACATGGGCAAGGGTGGCATGCATTTTTCCATTTTTGTTCGCTTCATATTGTTAGTTTCCCAACTTCATGTCCATGTAAGAATTTTCATGCAGAATTCATGTAGCTACACCCTTGCTTTATCATGTAATCATGTCCTTAAGCATAAACAATTCTTTCTTTTATGCCAGACAATTTTTTAGTGGATATTTTTGTCGTGCATTGCACAAACCAGTCATGATACTTGATGCAGGAATATAAAAGAACATTCTCATTAGTAATGCACTTCAACTATGGTTCATGTTCATTTCAACTCTGGTTGGAAATATGCCAAAAATAGATACAAATAAAAAGTGGAGGTGACCATGGCTGTGAAACATAATTCCATTCCTTTTTACATATTGTTTTACTTTCATCATTCTATTTATTAAGTTCTTCATTTTTATATCTGGTCATCATGCACTCTTTTTTTGTAACTTTCAAAATTGAAGCAATAACATAATTGACTTGGAAACAATGCCTAAAACAAATGCGTATTTAGAAAATGAGTATAGACTAAAATGTTTAATTATTGATTTGTTTAACCAAACTTAAAAAAATTGTAAATAGTCATAGAGCAACATTGAGTTGGAAATTTTGTCTGAACAGCATGCTATTCCTCATCGTATTTATATTGCAATTATATTCTATGTATTTGTGGTGCACCCTGAAGTCGGTTGAGAGTGGATTTCCCAACTCTTACAAGTGGCAGGGCTCTTTAGTTACTCATGCCGTCCTTGTCTTGGCCCATTATTTGACACAATAAATTTGAGAACATGGTACCTGCAAGTCATAAGTGACTTGTTGCTAAATGATAATCTATTACCTTTGCAATTAGTTTCTCTGCTATTTCAGTTCTTGCCTTCTTAGTACTTAATACAGATTCACCTGACTCTTCAGAACTACATTAAATAAAATTTGTTTGTCATATGTCAGGTGATCAAAGAGAGATCCACGTTTGTAGGTTTTTGTTTGCTGGACAAGTTGAGTATCAAAAACTGTTACTGTAAAGTGTCTTCTACAGAATATATATATGAGAGAGAGAGAGAGAGAGAGAGAGAGAGAGAGCAGAAGGAGACTCCTTTGAAATTCTAATATTAGAAAACGGCATGTAATTTTTGGGGCTTCATGGTGACTACCTGCATGGTTGTGGAATGAAAAATTTGTCCTAATTCCTAAATGCTTGATTCATTTGAACTTTTCTTTCTTGGCAAGCAAACAAATCAAAAAAGCCTTAGCTGTTTTTTTTTTTTTTTTTTTTTGGTAGCATTTAGCTATCAATCTTTACAGGGCATGCGGCTAGCTAGTGTTCTTTTGAAGAGAAAGATGTAGAAAGATCTTCCAAAGGTATTCTTGTTAGGTCACATTGTGTTGTGCTACACATGCAAATGCTAAGTAATTTTTGGTACTATTTGTCACGATTTAAAAAAATGCTAGCCACATCTAACCTATACTCAAATGTACTAATTAAGTTTGAATTAAGGCTTCTTCTAAGTACTTGTATAAAAATAGTTTGAATTTATAAACACTTAATGTGGGACTCCACTTAACATACAATTATCCAATCCAATCCACATTACTTGGGCTATCATAGTTGCATATAACGGAAATGTGGTTACACTAGAACAAGTGAGAAGGGTTTCAGTCCGTCCTTGGCACACAATGTTTGGAGCTCTCCAAAACCTCAAAGGTAGAAAAAATTGTAAAACATAAGAAGATTCAATAGGACGAAGCTACAACAAGAACAACAGTATGCAATGGCATTTCAGAAGAAAACAAGGAAGTTTGTGTGGATTTACTTAATTTCGTTAGCTTTATTTATTTATTATAATTTAACTTATTAAAATTTCACATTATATAGGCACAATAGTACTTTTTTTCAATTTTTTAGCAAAAATGTTAACCCATACCCACGACTAAAATGCTCTACAAGAGAACATTGTTCAATACCAAATTATTTAAATGGGATGTTGAAAACATCAAACACTTTTATCTTATCATTCATCTCGATAATGTACCAACATATTTACCCACCATTTCTATTTATGCAATTTACGACATTTTGGGCCCAAATTACTCTGCATGCAGTCTAGTTGTAATCAGCTTTGGACCTAATTTCATACATGCCCTTGGTACTTGGAGCCTTATTGACATCTTGGACTCGGAAAATGCTGGGGTCTAGTTGTATTGGGCCATGTAAATATTGTGTCCAGCATTCTCTCTAGCTATGATCCCCAAGCTTGAATTTAGATGCGTCTCTTCGGACTGAACCAAAGGCAGCACATCTAGAAGTTCCCAAAGCAAATGAAACGAGCTTGTCAAACACGATTCTTGAAGGAGAAATGTTGAATTTTATTAGCTTCGATACTTGAATGTTGCCCAACTTATTCATCGCTCACAATTCTCTCCCCTCACTGGTTTATAGCTTTTATTAGTGGAAGATACAATTATTTTCTACCCCCAAAACAACGGTGTTGTTTTTATATTATTATGTATTTATAAGACTAATACGTATTCCATAATAAACTAGTAATAAATTCTTTAAAAAAAAATGAAAGTTACGCCCTAATCCCAAGCTGAATGATTACTCCTGAATTTTGTAGTGGATTAGGTACATATGCACTACCTCGCTCTTGAAGTTTCACAGAAATTAAGAGCCTGTTTGGATGAGTGGGTTTTTGGATCATATCACTTAGTTTTCATAACTCAGTTCTCAAAACACGTGGGTCCCACAAAAAATTTTGTGTTTGGCTTGGTTTTCAACACTTGTTTCCATCACTCAAAACTCAAAAATTTGAGTTAGAGTGATGGAAACAGGAAACAGCAAATGGGTATTTTCAAAAACTGAGAACTGAGTTATGAGTTTTGAAAACTGAGCTATCTTTAAACCAAACGGGCTCTTAGTTTGTTCTTACTCTACGTTCTTATAAATATGTGCTTTTTCCTTAGTATCTAAGCAGCGAAATCAAACCCAGACTGTTTTCACAAAAAGACACCCAATTGTACCACTTAGCAAAAAACAAAAAAAGAGTTTGTACCAAGCTACGTGACTGTGGATAGGGCTTTACGACATGAGTTCAGCTCCATCATCCTCATCTTTTTACATGCATGCTTTTATCCTTCTTGTCTTGTGGTGTGGCTTGTTAGTCACCTCTGTTGTTGGCGGGAATAATGAGACAGACCGGTTAGCGTTGCTTGCATTCAAAGCCAAGATCACTGATGATCCTCTCCAAGTTATGAGCTCTTGGAATGATAGCATCCACTTTTGTCAATGGCGAGGGGTTACCTGTGGTCGTCGACATCATAGGGTCGTTGTATTGGACCTACAAACTTCGAAACTGGTAGGCTCTATATCACCACATGTTGGTAATTTAAGTTTTTTGAAGAGTCTAATACTCTTAAACAACAGCTTTCATAATGAAATTCCTTCAGAAATTGACCGTTTACGTAGATTGCAAAACCTATATTTGCACAATAACACACTTAGCGGCAAAATTCCAAGAAATTTATCCCATTGCACCAACCTCAAATTCATTAATTTCGGCTGCAACCTTTTGGATGGGGAAATCCCTGCAACTCTTGGCACTTCGTCGAAACTCCAAATCGTTTCTTTTGAAA
The DNA here is from genome assembly GCA_030021035.2 of Notholithocarpus densiflorus. Lineage (NCBI taxonomy): Eukaryota > Viridiplantae > Streptophyta > Magnoliopsida > Fagales > Fagaceae > Notholithocarpus > Notholithocarpus densiflorus. The sequence goes on from JARYZH020000126.1 coordinate 1,244,811, forward strand.
GATATAATTTGACAGGAAGTATCCCACCTTCTTTCGGCAACTTATCCTTTCTAGAAAAGTTTGGAGCATATTATAATAACTTGGGTGGGAGTATCCCTCATTCTTTTGGCCAATTGACGAAACTTACATTTTTTGGTGTCAGTGCAAATAGGTTGTCTGGAAGAATTCCTCCCTCAATCTTCAATTTGTCTTCGTTAAAAGCGTTTGATGTAGGATTCAACCAAATCCAAGGGCATCTTCCATCGGACATAGGTATCACCCTACCAAATATCAAAAAATTAAGCGTTGTCGATAACCAATTTACTGGACCTATCCCTATTTCAATATCTAATGCCTCAAATCTAAACTTACTTTAATTTTCCCAAAATAAACTAAGAGGAGGAGTTCCTTCTTTGGAGAAGTTAAATGGACTTTCAGTTTTTGTCATATTCCTTAACAAACTTGGAAATGGAGGGGCAAATGACTTGAGTTTTCTCTGTTCTTTGACAAATTCTACATATCTAACCATTTTACAGATAGACTTCAACAACTTTGGGGGAGAGTTGCCCAAGTGCATTGCCAATTTCTCAACTACTCTCAACGTTCTGAGTCTAAATACTAATAAAATATCTGGAAACATTCCTACTAGAATAGGAAATTTGCCCATGTGTCGAGGTAGGTGTCGAGATATAAGCCGTCGACAGATGCAGGTGTCAAGCATGTGTCGAGGAACACACCACTAGATACAAGAACAAAAGATCGATCGATCGACCTAGCTGTCGAGAAGCTATCGAGAGGACAGGAACTTTCTCGATCGATCCACCAGGTGTCGAGAAGCTGTTGAGATTGCGATAAGAAAAAAAACTTAAGAAGCTCGACAGATAGCTAGGTGTCGAGGAGCTGTCGAGCTAGCTTTTAAAAACAGTTTTTCAAGAAGAGAAAAACACAGACATGAATGCAATCAAACATGCAACTCAACCAATGATCCAATTAACATATTAAGCTCTCAAAATCATCTCTTAACAATAACTTAAAGCACATGGATCCCAAAATCACACACACACACACACACACACACTAAACAAAACCAATTTTCTTTTTCAAAAACAAATCAAGATAGTTTAGTGAGCATACATAAACACATGTAAAACCTTGTGATGGCCAAATCACATTGTACCTGCACATGTATCAAGAGTAGCAAAGAATATTGCGTGTTGTGTGTGAAAAATATCGCAAGATTGCATAAGTGTATACATGTTATGACGATTTGAGATATGAGAAAATCACTTTAACTCACACACAATCATAACTGTTTGATGGGGACTATCACCTTTGAGGTACATCCTATAACTTCCACATCTCCTAGAATACACGCTTGCAATCATATTTAAAGCATTTTGATCTTTTTCCTTTTTATTTTCTTTGCATATTTTTCTTTTAAGCAAATCATGCATGGGCATATAAGAGATAGAAAAGAAATACCCAATTATGTTAAGCTATTGACATTCCAATTTTGCTATGCCAAAGCACACAAATGTCATGGAATTGGAGTTTCTTGTTCTATGGAATCTCCAAGAGAAAGGGTGAACATTAGTGATGTTGTAGCTCAATTGCATTTGATAAGAGACAAGCTCCTCAGAACAAGAATACGCCGAGAAATGCTTCAACTTACAGGTAAATAGTTCATGACACAGTACTTGTTGCTCTAACACCCACTCCAACACAATGCTATGTGCTTGTCACGGTACTTTCTTTTGTTCTAGCGAAATTGATAATATTGATGCTATGTGAAATTTGAATACATGATGGTACTATTCATATGATTAAGATTCATCTAATTTGTTTTCTATGATTCAAAACATGCTTTGTTTTGTCCCATCCCCCCTCAAAATGTTTGTTGAAAAATACATAAATCAAAACGTCGTTTAAGCTATTTTCGATTTGGTGATTTCTACCATTAGTGATTATTGGTATTGCACTTACACTCAGTACTTTTTATAGAGATGCGTTTGATGACTTTGATGTAGACATAGGCTTAAATTACTCTAATTTACTGGGAATGATTAAGTTGTTTATAATCTTAACTATCTCTCAACTCTCAAGTACTAGGATAACCATTTCCATAAAACATATAATGAGTTTAGGATTCGAAAATTGAACCTTTTTGCATTATTATGAATCCCCTTACTATTTTGAAAACCAAAACTTCTTCCTATACATAGAATTGATTTCCCTTAATTCAATGATTTAGAGGGATAATTGTCCTACTTGAATGCTGGTACATAGGGCCAGTGACCCTATTGGAAGGCATCTTGATTTGATGAGGTTTTGATTTTCTATAATGTTTGAACAAAATAATCAGATTTGTAGCACCTCCTTTTGTTTCTTTTAACACTCGCTTATTAGTTTATCTTGTGTTTGTCTTTTTTTTTTTTTTTAAAAATATCCATGGAATATTTATGGCTATAACATTGCTTTTAAAAAAATAATAAAGACTCTGTGGATGTAGGCTTTTATGGCCGAACCACGTTAAAATTGTTTTCTTCCTTCTATTGTTTGCATTCATTTTTCACAAAGGAATTTATAGCTTCAAGCCTTGGATAGCACCAGCAGCCAACAAGGCTTCTAGTTTGGTAGTTATTAGTTCCTATGTCATTGCAAATTATTAGCACTATAAAGATGTTTGTCACCCATAATTTGATGATTACGTACAAGAAAAAGCGATTTGTACTTCAAGATCATACCATTAGGGTTATTGCTAAGCACCGAATAGTTTCTTGTAGATCTTATAATGAGATTCTTTTTTGTTGGGTCCCAAATAATATTATCAAAATATTAGCAATCCAAAATAACAATCACACACAAAACACAAATATTTACGTAGAAAACCCTTTCTCTTGAAGGGAAAAAATCACGGGACAAACTCCGAATAATTTCACTATTATCAAATCAATTACAATAATTCTTGTGTATGTCTCACGGCTAAAGAAAAAAATATCTCGTTTTCTTTACTCTCTCTCTCACACACACACACACACACTAATTATCTCTTTTAAAGGCGGCAACACTTTGCTCTCTCCTTTTTATTTTCTTTTTCACGCACAGCTCTCTTTTGGCTGTCTTCTTTTTCTTTAAGCGGCTCCCTCTTGGCTGCTCTCTTTTCTTTTTCTTTCTTGTGCAGCTTCCTTTTTCTTTGCTCTTGCACATACTCTCTTTGTCTCTTCTCGAAGGCGGCAGTACCTTACTCTCTCCTTCCTCTTGCGTTCCTCCCAAGTGAAAATCACTTTTCTCTCTCTTAGTTTCATGCTCTATTTTCCCTCTCCCTATAGGGAGGACCCTTGAGCCAAAGCCAAAGCCAAAGCCATCAAATTTTTTGTAGCATTGTCTATTTATTAGACTCTTTTGCTAACTCCTCTTGGACTAGGAATACGTTACCTCTTTAATAAGGAGTCTATTCCCTCTTGGACTAGGAATACATTACCTCTTTAACAAGGAATAGACTTCATTCCACACCAAGAAATAGTCTTTCCTTCTACAACAAAGTAACCCAAATTAATTTTTCCTTCTTCAATTAGGAAACCTAATTGACTTTCCAAGTCACATTTGGAATTTGAGGCAATTTCCCAACATTTTTATGCTTAACAAGAATTTTTTTTTCCCAAATAATATCTTTTGAAGTTGCTTGAAATAAATAAAGATGGTCTATTTCATAATTAATTTAGATTTTATTTTATGAATTTAACTATATACAAACTATAATGTTATTTTAAATTTTAAATAATGCAACACTAAATACATATTTATATTTGTAATATTTAGAGTCTGTTCGGGAACAACTTATTAAGCTAAAACTGAAAACATTTTGCTGAAGGTATTATAGGTAAAGCTAAAAGCTAGTTGAAATCAAGGAAGTCAATACCGTACCGGAGGCTGTACCGGTTTGGCCAGCGGTACAATATATTTCGGATACCGGTCAATACCAGTGTACCGTTTCGGGTTTACCGCTATTTTATATATATATATATATATATATATATATATATTAGCAAAGAAAATTTATAAGTTTAAAGTTAAAAAAAAATTATCTAGCAAAGATATAAATTATAAATTATATATATATTAGCAAAGATAATCTATAAATTATCTTTGCTCAACCAATCTGTATCGTCCATTATTTGGTCAACCTCCTTATAAAAGCCTACAGTACACATTTGCATTCACCTCTGTCTCATACTCTCATTGCCGCCTCTGTCTGAAGTCTATGGTTTTCAGTCTCAACGTATGCTTCTCAGTCTTCATCTCCTTTTTCTCACTTTTCAGTCTCTACTACACTTCGTCTTCCCCAGCTTTTCAAACACAGAGTAAAGCAACAAATTATTTCTCTCTCACAGCTTCAACCTTCACTTGCTCTACCTCTTTCTCTCCCTTTCTCACTTTTTCTTTTCTGAAGAATAGATCCAGCAAACAGGTAGTTGCTCTCCATGAAGACCCAATCTGTGGGTTTGCTACCATCTGTAATTTGTTCATTTTGATGTTGGACTTTTTTCTCATCTTCTTCTTCCTTTTCTTTTTTCTTCTTGTTTGAACCGGTCCGAAACATCTTTACCGGCCGAAACAGCCGGTTTTCGCCGGTACGGCAGGTACAAGGCCGGTACGACCGGTATTTTTTCCGGTACGAAACAAGGGATGTACTTATACCGGTGCATTAGCTGGTACGTTATATATTGACCGTACCAGCTGGTACGGTACGAAATTAACTTCCTTGGTTGAAATAGTACAGGAGAACCCATGAATAGTACCAAAAAGTACAAAAAGACACATGGATAGTAGCAAAAATAAGCTATATAATTAAAAAAAAAAAAAAAAACTGTAGTTTTTAGCCAATGCCAAACGCAACCTTAATCTTAATGAAGAATTCGATCAATTTCCAATTCAAGAAAAACACAAAATATGGTACATCGGAAGTGAGAAGAATGTGTATAAATAAAACAACTTTTCATTTCTTGAATTTAAAACTTAAAAATAGATAGAAAAAACCATCAATGTCTTGACACTTGATAGGCTTCCTTTTGTACAACTTGGAAACTCCAACCCATCACATACATCCCTTGCTTTGGGCCTTGGTTGAGGATGATGATGGTTGGTTCCCTATATTGTTCCTAATAAATTACTATCCTTATTTGCGAAAGCAGTTGCATGCATACCAAATATGAATTCATAATCATTCTTGGTGTGGTTTAGAAAATCAATACTCAAATGGTCTCACCATGCCAATGCATCCCCTAAGAATACTCATGCATGGAACTGTGCATGGTCTCAACTCTAGAGCTGACTTGCTGAAACTTAAAACAATTTAAAATACTTGTCGATTAATTAAAGCAGTTCCAAATTCCCATCACATTAAACCTCATGCATATTTTCTCAATGTGAATACTTTTTATAGAAATGCTATGTTGTAAACATTTTCATAAGGCATCTAGGTTGTTAGTGGATAAACAATTTATTTCAATGATGAGTTCAATTAAAACCAATAGCAACTTACCACCTAAGAATTGTTGTGGAAATGTTGTGAATATAACACTTGTCAAAGTTTTATAACTATTAAACATTTTGTAAGATATAACTTTTAAGAATAGAAGTGGTCCCCTCAAGCAAAAATTCCTAATTTCACCGCTACATGCCGATAATAATCAATTGGAGCATAAATATCTCTCCTCCTATGTTTGAAATTTCTTCCTAGGAATACGATGGTTTGGAATATTGCAGGCAATGAAAATGTAGAATAATCAATGTGGGACTTGAGAGACCCGTCAATCCGTCATACACGTCTTGTAGAATTAGAACACGACCCCTTGTACGTGGGACCATTTTTAGTCACAAGGGTCAAGGGCCAGCTGTGGACTTTATCTCATTCATTCTCATATAGTTAGTAAGGTGACCTTATGTAATCTGACAATGGTAGATCAGATTACTTTTACACATAAATGCCAAATAAATATATATGTACCATAACTATTTCTATAAACCTAAGACACGTCAATATCATAAGACAGGGAAGTCGTACACTATATGAGTGATGGATACTTTCTATTCACTTTTTATATAAAATCACCACTTTTTTTTACAACTTACAATCAACCACTTTAACAAGTTATAAAAATTGGTGTTAACCTTACATTTGGTATATTTGACTTTTAAAATTGAGCAGGGTTACAAGCTTTAGAAAATATTGAACGAGGTAGATAGGAAGTCTCATCCTCTTTGTTTTATTATCAAATGTCCCTTGTAAATAGAAGGGAAAAAAAATCATTATAATCCTTCTAGTCCCCCTAATCCAAAAAATTAGGTATATATGATGTGTACCACATTGCTCAAGTTCCCAAGTGGTTTGTTCTTCGCTACCTTCTTAATTATACATGTGCTTTAATTTGAGCACTTAAGCAGTGAAATCAAACCCTCTGTTTTGACAGAACAGCACCCAATATATTAGGGATGAAATTAGCTCTAAAATACTACGATTAGTATCATGTAGTCTATATTATTTTCTTATTTTTTGAACATCACGTAGTTTTGAGTCACTATACTATGAAAATAAAATTCACCTCTTATATAGAATCTATTGTTATTTTCAATAAAAATATTCATAATTCAAATCTCTCATTTCTCTTTGTAACTATAACCAAAAAAAAAATATTTATAGTGCAATTAATTATGGATTCAATCAAATTCTTTATACTAAGCATGCTTAAAGTCCTAAGCCATTAGTTTTTTTTAAGGGGGAAAAAATAATAAATGTGTTTAGCATTTGTTGGGTTTTGTTTTGGAAGAAGTAACGGGGTTATGTTTTCAAAAAATTGGACCTCTCTTAGAAAAGTTAATGCATTCTTTTATTCAAAACCTAAACTAAGTGATAATTGCTTTATAATTGGAAAGTCCTAAAGGGCCTATCTAGCTCACGTTAAGTATTTTAAGACTGTCAATTTTTATAAGACATTCTCTCCTCTCTCGGTGTGTGTTAAAATATTTAGTATTCTAAAAATTAAAAAAAAAAAGCTCACATTAAGTAAACTCAAATATGAAAATCTATTCTTATTAAAAAAAAATCAAAATGATAATTTCTTTATAATTGAAGCATTATTTTTTTTCCTACTACGTTAGAAATTTCTTCATAGGAATACGATGGATTGGATTCATTGGATTATCATTGACAATGAATATGTGGTCATGTGGATGCTGGAGACCCTTCAATCTGTCGTGCATGTCTTGTGGAATTATAACACGACTCACTGTACGTGGGACTATTTTTAACAGTGACTATGGGAGCGACAAATTGCTTTGGGTTGTCTATACCTTGATAGTGACCCATATAATTTGACAAGAGCTGATTAGAAGTCCAACAATCTCTTGCAATTCAATAAAAACTCTCCTAGAAACTTAAGCCCTGTTTAGTAACGGTGTTTAAACAATGAAAATTGTTGTTTAAACATCACAATACGTATTTTCACATACTTTTTACCAACACGTATTTCCACACACTTGCTTTCAAGATTTCACTTTTATTTATTTATTTTTTATAAGAGTTAAGTGATCAAGTATCTTGTCCATCTAATCTTCACACTTGGATTCGAGATGTGGAAAATATTAGTACCAGATTTAACAAGATTATTTAGAGTGGGAGTTTAACTCGACATGGTAGAAAGTGAATTGTTCCCACTATTCCACCTTTTCTTAATCAGCAAAAAAAAAAAAAAAAAAAAAAACAAAAAACAACAAAAAACAAAAACAAAAACAACTCTCTTACACATAAAAAACCAAATAAATCGTATGTACAATAACTATATTTTTCAATAAATTTAAGACCCACCCAATTTGCGATCTCACACAATTTTATTACATGATGAAATGATCTACTATAAGTGATCCATCACTTTTTATAACATTTAAGATGAATGACCACGTTTTTTCTATAATTTTTAATCCCCCACTTCAACAAATTATAAAATTACTTGCTAAAAGAAAATTCAGTGGAACATAGTATTCGTACATTTGACTTCTAAGTTCTAAAATTGAGTAGGGTTAGAAGCTTTGGAAAATATTGATGGACAAAGTTTCTTTCTAAACAAGTTTAAAGAAAAATGTTTTAAACTCTCACTAAAAAATTAACGTGACTACATATTTTGAAAATCTTACAATTAAATTAAATGTTTTTTATGTTCTTAACATGCATGTCAAATTTTTTTGAAATTTAATATTATTTACTATTTGATCCATAAACTTATTTTTTATGCATAGTTTTAAACTACAAAAACATGAATTTAGATATTTTTTTTGATGACATAGTTGTCGATATTTGATTTTCTTGAAAATTTGTAAACATAGAGGATATAATAAGAAAATTCAATCTAATGGTAAATTTATCATAATTCACTTTCAATAAAAAAAAAAAGAAAAAAAGAAAAAAAGCAAGAGTCTGAAAAAAAACATTTGTCCAATATTGAATGAGGTCGATAGGGGAAGTTTCCTCCCTTTTGTTTTATTGTCAAATGTCCCTTATTCTAAATATGTTCTTTTCCCTAAGTACCTAAGCAGTGAAAATCAAACTCAGTTTGTCTTCAAAAAAAAAAAAAAAAACCAATTGTACCACTTAGCAAAAACAAAATTTATTAATATTCAATTTGAGCATTGATTTTTTTATTCCTGCTATGTTAGATACTTTCCTTCATTAACTTGGAGTATATAGCTAACTATTGGAGTAAATAGCTATGTCCCAAATTTTCAGCATAAAAACTATCCCATCTTTTCTTTTGATGATGTTTTTTTACGCATTCCTATTTCCTACTCTAACTGTATATCCTGATGAAAAAGAGTTTAGCTTTAGCATTTTCTAATAAATATGAGTAATATTATATCTATAGCATTTTTCACAATAAAATTTAGGTGACAATCGATTTATGAGTAATATTACATCCATAGCATTTTACCCAAGTGCTGCTCATGATCAATCTTATAGTCGTTTTGAGGGTCATGCCTCCGAAGATTATATTCATTTATATGTACTTTTCTTTTTTTCTGTTATTCAAATTTCAACAATGAATTTTTATGATAAACGATGTTAATCTCTCTTTCTGATGAAATGTCGATATTTCATTGCATAGTATTTTCAATTTATACACTCAAAATCTTAAGCTTCTGTAGCCACCAGATTACTAGCCAGATAAGGTATTAGGGCCCAGCAACAGAAGCAAATGACCAGAACCTTTATAGTTTCAACGCACACATGCTGCATAATACAAAAAATTGTGAATCCAAATCATGTTCGTGAATTTTTCTTACCATTTTCTCACCCTCCAAGAGGTATTAAATGACATTGGCGTTACTGGAATTGGACGCCAAAATAACTTTCTCAATGCTGCTGTCCCTCTATAGCAGGTTGCAACAACAAACATCAGCAAGGGGATATGGCAGCCAACTTAGGGTGAAAAATGGGTCAAGGTAAATATGCCAATGTGTAAAGCCAATTCTTGCCAATAATTTAAAAAAAAAAAAAATCCTAATTAACACAGGACATGGTTTTATGGTGTTTGTAACAGACTTGACTTTTATGGTTGATGCGATAATCCTATGTGAAGTAAAAAACTGAATGATAGGAAGGTTAAATAGATCAACTTAATGATGCATTGATTCTGTTAGTTTAACAAAACTACATACAATGCCAAACTAAATTGCAATTCATACTGATATGCATGGCTCCTTCACTCTTGATCAAGGAACCATTTACTGTCTTGACTTCTAACTTTCTTGCGCTGGACATAGGCAGTTCAATTTTGGACATGATGGAAGGATTCAAGAAGTTATTAGTGTTGCCAGTATCCACCAAGAGTATCACTCAGATGCCCTTTGATTTGACCCAAAAGCCTTATGGTTTCCTGTTAATGCATACAATGAAATCTCTGGTAGTTCCATGGAGGCTTCTAGTCTTCTTGCAAATATGGCATTCTTTTAGCCTCATATTCTTCTAACTGCACTTATTTCTTTACATCATGGAGTTCTCGCCCCTCTATCTAGTATAGTTTTTCAAGGTATTGCATTTATGCCCACATGCCACTTTCCATCATGGTAGTAAGTAGTAACAATCCTTTCTTTCTCCTTTCTTCCATTTGAGCAGGAGAAATATTTTGCGTTGGGATCTTTGGCTTTTGATCTGTCTCGGGAGGGCTTCCCTTGATCAAGCACTGGCTTCATGGTCTTCCTGCTGCCAAAGACATATTCTTCTAGAATCTTGGCCAACCCAAAAGCAGTGTTCAAGGAGGTGGGGTTTAACATCCTAACTGGATGTCTGATCTCATCTCTTAGACTACTCAAGAAAAAAGTTAATTTGTGTTGCTCAGATAATCCCTTCCATCTATCTGACAAGAATTCTCACTGAGCCTTGTATGCAGCCATGCTTGATGCCTCTTTGAGCCTTTTGAGGCTTTACATTGGGTTATCATAAGAAGTGGGGACAAACCTGGTCTGCAATGCCCTCTTGAAGGCCTCCCAACTTGTAAACACTCCTAACTCTTCAGCATATTGGACCAAACCAAGGCTTTATCCCCATGTGGAAGGAAGCCATTAGAATCTTTTGGTGAGCAAGGGTGCGGTAATAATTGAAGTATTGATTAGCCTTGTATATCTAGCTCAAAAGCTTCTCTCCCCCAAACTTTGGAGAGTCTAGTTCTGTTGTCCTTTGAAGATTGATAACGCCTCCCTTTGTTGTGCTCCAGTAAGGGTCTTGAGAGTATCTAAAATTTGGTTCATCCGTTATGCCAAATGTCCAAAGACATTTGTTGGTGCTCTTGCTGCTAATTCATGCTTAATTGCTTATCATCATTCAGTCAATTGAGATGCTCTGGTTCCTTCCACCATCTCCAAGTTAAGGGTTTTGATCCCAATTGTAATGATTCAAACAGGTAACTTGGGTTCTTCAAGAATTAGAGAAAGCTTGACTGATTCAAGGTAGTCACCCTCCAAGAAAAGAGAAAGCTTGACTTGATGTCTGATTACTTGCACACATGCAACTAATTGGCTAACTAACCCCTTGGCCAACTAAGTCATAACAACCTTAACATCCCTTTCAAGATCATTCTTGCCCCTTCTTGCACTTAGTCTACTAAGTACTTAAGGCTCATGACATTCTCATGTGTATATATATACACTTAACACACACACTCGTTTCCTTTTTCCCTAGTGTACATAGGAAGCAAAGAGGAAAATATGATAGCGCAGCTGTTCCAAGCATGATGCATACTGAGATTTAGGATTTAGATAAACCTGGCACCTAGACAGACATGGGAGCATCATCAGTTGTAGCATGGAACCATTATTCAAAAAAACACACTTCAATAATAAATATCCACTCTTCAACCCCATAATGGTATAACTTACCCCTTGCGCCAATGATATAATGACGTTGCCTTATATTAAAATTTCAATTTAAGCTGGCTTTTTTCTCAACATATGCAATTAGAAATTCCCCACTAGAATCAAGTTCTTGAAATAAAATACTAGTATGATGGACAATTGATAGTGATTTTCCCTCTTCACTTCCTCTGGCTATCACTCAGATGTTGCCATGCCACCATAATGACTTAACAAAGAAGTCATGCCACCATAATAGAATCTAATAACCTTTACATCAACTTGAACTAAACATATATGAACAAATTGAAAAAAGCTTTTGGGGTTGAACCAAAAATACCAAAACATCAAGCCTTGGTTTAGTCAATACACATGGGGTGGGGTCTTGTTGGATAGGTACCAGTCAAAGATTTATCCCTCTGGGATCAATATCAATATCTGAGACTATTGTAGTAATGAGTAATGAGTATAAATTATGACAAAAGAAAAGAAAAACAAAACAAAACAAATTCCGGTTGTTCACAGTACTAGCAATTTGCAAAGCAAACCTGACCTCCTCACCATCAAGGGCCATACAGCCTTCACACTAATCACTGAATATTCAGAAGTTAAGAACCAGCTCAAACCGTGCAAGCTTGTTATCAACAAAATGTGAAAAAAAAAAGTAAACAAAGATGAAAAAAACAAACAAACTTAAGTGAATAAATTCCTGGTGAATCAGTCCAGCCAAACTATTGAAACAAACTAAGAAAATAATACTCAAAGGAAGCCTCTTTTGGTCCGTTTGGGAACAGCTTATTTAGCTGAAACTGAAATTTTTTTGCTGAAAGTGTAGAAAAAATAAATAAAAAAAAGTTAGAAAGCTAGCAGAATAGTACAATGGGATCCAGGAATAGTACCAAAAAGACGCTAAAAACTCAACTAAGCTGAACTTTTCATCACATCCTAAACAAACTCTTTGTATCATAATGAGATAGAACACCTCCATTGAATTTTTCTAGTAACTAAAACTTAATTATGACAAACTTTTCCAATTTCTACTATAATACAAACAAGATACTTTAGATCCTTGAACAGCCTAGCAGGCAATTTCTACATCTTAGATTACCAAAAGGTTTTTTTCCCCTTCTATTTCTACCTCCTACAAATCTTCATATTTTCACAAATAGTTATCTTTGACAGCAGCACAAATGGGTCAGAGCAAATAATCTTAATTGCACCAGACAAGGAACTATGGAAATACAGATGAGGGAGTCAAATTTTAAAATTTTTCAGTACTTCAATGAATTTGCGGAAGCACAAAAAATTAAGATTAAAATGTGATGTAGATAAAGCAGTACATTTTAAAGATTGAACTCATAAATAGAAATAAAGTTTAATACACATAAGAATGCTCTGCTATTTGCTTAGGAACCTTATATGGTACAAACATAAAGCATGCTATAAACTAGGTTACAATAATAATTTCCCGAAAAATGCACAGAAGTTTAAGACCACCATTCCATAATCCATCGAATGTTTACCATGATGTAATTGAACATTAGGAGAAAGGTCCCACGTGACTGTGGATGGGGCTTTACGACATGAGTTCAGCTCCATCATCCTCATCTTTATACATGCATGCTTTTATCCTTCTTCTCTTATGGTGTGGCTTGTTAGTCACCTCTGTGGTTGGTGGGAATAATGAGACAGACCGGTTAGCGTTGCTTGAGTTCAAAGCCAAGATCACTGATGATCCTCTCCTGCTTATGAGCTCTTGGAATGATAGCATCCATTTTTGCCAATGGCAAGGGATTACCTGTGGTCGTCGACATCAGAGGGTCACCGCGTTAGACCTACATTCTCAAAAACTGGTAGGTTCCATATCACCACATGTTGGAAATTTAAGTTTTTTGAGGAATCTATCACTCCAAAACAACAGCTTTCATAATGAAATCCCTCCTGAAATTGGCCGTTTGCATAGGCTGCAATTCTTAAGATTGAACAACAACACAATCAAAGGCAAAATTCCTAGCAATTTATCCTTCTGCTCCAACCTTATTGTTCTAAATTTTGGTTTTAATGATTTGTCTGGAGAAATCCCAAAAAAGCTTGGCACATTGTCAAAGCTCCAGTTCTTTGGTATTTTCAAAAATAATCTAAAAGGAGGTATCCCACCTTCTCTAGGGAACTTATCTACTCTAGAAGTTTTTTCTATAGATTATAATAACTTCGGTGGGATTATCCCTGCTTTTGGTCAATTAATCAAACTTACCTATTTTGGTGTGAGTTCAAATAGGTTGTCCGGAAAAATTCCTCCCTCAATCTTCAATCAGTCATCATTAAAAACTTTTTTTGTTGGATTCAACCAAATTCAGGGTTGTCTTCCGTCGGACATAGGTATCACTCTACCAAATGTTGAAATATTTAGCATTGGGCCCAACCAATTTACTGGATCTATCCCTATTTCATTATCCAATGCCTCAAATCTATTTAGACTTCACTTGGGCGATAATAAGCTAACTGGAGAAGTTCCTTCTTTGGAGAATCTAAATAAAATTAATTATTTTCACATCTTCTCTAACCATCTTGGAAACGGAGGGGCAAATGACTTGAGTTTTTTATGTTCTTTAACAAATTCCACCAATCTCATGCTTTTGAATATCGACCAAAATAACTTTGGGGGAGACTTGCCTAAGTGCATTGGCAATTTTTCAACTACTCTTATCAGCTTGAGACTAGGTATTAACAAAATATTCGGAAAGATTCCTACTGAACTAGGAAATTTGATCAATTTGGAAGAACTCGTTGTGAGCCAAAACAAATTATCAGGTACTATTCCCTCTGAAATAGGAAAGCTTTACAAGTTACAAAATTTGGATTTATCTCAAAACAATATCTCAAGGAATATTCCATACTCCCTTGGAAATTTAACAATTTTGACAAGATTGAATTTAAACAAGAACAATCTTCAAGGAAGCATCCCTTTAAGTCTAGCCAAGTGTCATAATATGAATTATTTCCTTCTTAGTGAAAATAATCTCAATGGCACTATATCACCTGAAATCATTGTTGGTCTCTCATTCTCAACAATTTCTCTAGTCTTGTCAACCAACAAATTTACTGGTGTCCTTCCTATGGAAGTAGGAAATTTCAAAAATCTTGAAGCCTTGGATATTTCTGAAAACATGTTATTTGGTAAAATTCCTACCAGTCTTGGAAGTTGTGTAAAACTAGAAATTCTATACATGAGAACAAACTTCTTCCAAGGGGTCATTCCTTCATCTTTGGAATCATTAAAAGGCCTTGAAATTTTAGACCTTTCCAGCAACAATTTATCTGGCAACATTCCAACATTTTTGGAGCACTTTCACTTCTTGCAGTTATTGAATTTGTCTTATAATCAATTTGAGGGTGAGGTACCAACAGAGGGAGTTTTCAAGAATACAAGTGCAACTTCAATTAAGGGAAATACTGAGCTATGTGGAGGAGTGCCAAAGCTCAAGCTTCCTATATGCAAATACAATAAATCCAAGAAAAAGAAGTTGACTCATTCCTTGAAACTAATAATCTCTATACTTTCTGGAATTTTTGGAGTAACTTGGTGATTTCATTTCTACTTCTCTTCTCTTTCAAAAGAAAGAGAAGAGAAAGTACTTTAAATAATTCACAAAATTAACTTTTGAATGTATCTTACCAAAGTCTACTAAAAGCTACAGATGCATTCTCCCCCACTAATTTGATTGGTGTGGGAAGTTTTGGATCTGTGTATAGAGGAATTCTTGATCAAGATAGATGTATAGTTGCTATCAAGGTTCTCAATCTTTTGCACCATGGAGCTTCCAAGAGTTTCATTGCTGAATGTGAGGCTTTGTGAAATATTAGACATCGAAATCTTGTAAAGGTACTCACAGCATGTTCAGGTGTTGACTATCAAGGTCATGATTTCAAAGCATTGGTATATGAGTTCATGAGTAATGGCAACCTAGATGAGTGGTTGCATCCAATTGCAAGAACAAATGAGTCTCCTATGGAACAAAGGAATTTGAATCTTCTTCAAAGAATTAATATTGCCATTGATGCTGCAAATGCATTGGAATATCTTCATCATCATTGCCATACACCAATTGTTCATTGTGACCTCAAGCCTAGCAATGTTCTTCTCGATGAAGAAATGATCGGACATGTAGGGGACTTTGGCTTGGCAAAGTTCCTTCTTGGGGCCACCCAAGAGTGTTTCACTAAACAATCAAGCTCTATCGGATTAAGAGGGACAATTGGTTATGCTCCTCCAGGTAAATAACTTTACCATTTCTTAACTTTAAATTTTGATCTTTTCACAATATTTCTTAATGTATTTTCAAGGATGAAATATAGCTCAAAGAAGAATGTCACGTAGAAGATAGAGCATGTCTTGAAAAAACTTTCCGCTTTGCATAAACATTTTCTTGTTATATGCCTCCACTACAGAGCTCCTTCACAACTTGTGAGATTATATTTTCCCCCATTTTTAATATGAAGCTAGATCAATCACATTTTAAATGTTGTGTGTAACTGCAGAATATGGTATGGGAAATGACGTGTCAACCAATGGTGATATCTACAGTTATGGTATACTCTTGTTGGAGATATTCACAGGAAAAAGACCCACAGATAACATGTTCAAAGATAACATGAACCTTCATGATTTTGTAAAAGGAGCTTTACCAGAACGAGTGGCTGACATTGTGGATCCTACTCTTTGTTTGGAAAAAGAAGATATGGAAACAAAGACAAATGATACTCATAATCAAGATCAAATTGGAAGTCCCAAAATTCTAGATTGCTTGATTTTGATATTTGATATTGGAGTTTCTTGTTCTATGGAACTCCCAAGGGACCGGATGAACATTAGTGATGTTGTAGCTCAGCTAAATTTGATCAGAGAAAAGCTCCTCAGACCTAGAATACGGCAAGAAAGACTTCGGCTTATAGGTAAATATTTTATTACACAGTACTTGTTGCTCTAACACCCACTCCAAACCTTTATGGAGGGATCATATATCCAACACAATGCCATGTGCTTGTTACGGTACTTTCTTTTGTTCTAGCAAAATTGATAATATTGATGCCATGTGAAATTCGAATACATGATGGTAGTATTCATATGATTAAGATTCATCTAATTTTTTTTCTATGATTCAAAATATGCTCTTTTTTGTCCCATCCGCCCTCAAAATGTTTGTTGAAAAATACATAAATTAAAATGACGTTTAAGCTATTTTCGATTTGGTGATTTCTACCATTAGTGATTATTGGTATTGTACTTACACTCGGTAATTTTTATAGAGAAGTTTAACTAATTTACTGGGAATGATTTAGTTGTCTATATTCTTAACTATCTCTCAAGCACCAGGACAAACATTTCCATAAAACATTTAACGAGCTTAGGATTAGAAAATTGAACCTTCTTGAATTACTATGAATCCCCCTACTATTTTGAAAACCAAAACTTCTTCCTATACATAGAAATGATTTCCCTTAATTCAATGATTTAGAGGGATAATTGTCCTACTTGAATGCAGGTACAGAGGGCCAGTGACCCTATTGGTAGGCATCATGATTTGATGAGGTTTTGATTTTCTATAATGTTGGAACAAAATAATCAGATTTGTAGCATCTCCTTTTGTTTCTTTTAACACTCGCTTATTAGTTTATCTTGTATTTGTCATTGTTTTTTTTTTTTTTTTTTTAATATCCTTAGAATAATTTGTGACTGTAATATTGCTTTTAAAAAATAATAGAGACTCTGTGGATGTAGGCTTTTATGGCCGAACCACGTTAAAATTGTTGTCTTCCTTCTTTTGTTTGCCTTCATTTTTCACAAAGGAATCTTACAGCTTCAAGCCTTGGATAGCACCAATTGGCAACAAGGCTTCTAGTTTGGTAGTTATTAGTTCCTTTGTCACTGCAAATTATTAGCACTATAAAGATGTTTATCACCCATAATTTGATGATTACGTACAAGAAAAAGCGATTTGTACTTCAAGACCATACCATTAGGGTTATTGCTAAGCACCAAATAGTTTCTTGTAAATCTTATAATGAGAGTCTTTTTATGCTTAACAGGAATTTTTTTTCCCCAAATAATATCTTTTGAAGTTTACTTGAAATAAATAAAGATGGTCTATTTCATAATTAATTTAGATTTTATTTTATGAATTTAACTATATACAAACTATAATGTTATTTTAAATTTTAAATAATGCAACACTAAATACATATTAATTTAAATTTATAATATTTAGAGTTTATTTGAGAACAACTTATTTAGTTAAAACTGAAAACTCTAAAAGCTAGCTAAAATAGTACAGAGGGACCCATGAATTGTATCAAAAAGTGCAATGGGATCCATGAGTAGTAACAAAAATAAGTTGAAAAGAAGCAAAAATAAGCTGAATAGTAAACAAAAAACTCCATTTTTCAACCAATGGCAAGCGCAACCTTAATCTTAATAAAGAATTTGATCAATTTCCAATTCAAGAAAAACACAAAATATGGTACGTTAGAAGTGAGAAGAATGTATATGAATAAAAAATCTTTGTATTTCTTGAATTTAAAACTTGAAAAAGAAATAGAAAAAACCATCAATGTCTTGACACTTGATAGGCTTCCTTTTGTACAACTTGGAAACTCCAACCCATCACATCCATCCCCGCTTTGGGCCTTTGTTGAGGATGATGATGGTTGGTTCCCTATATTTTTCCTAATAAATTATTATCCTTATTTGCCAAAGCAGTTGCATGCATACCAAATATGAATTCATAATCATTTTTGGTGTGGTTTAGAAAATCAATACTCAAATGGTATCACCATGCCAATGCATCCCCTAAGCATACTCATGCATGGAACTGTGCATGGTCTCAACTCCAGAGCCGACTTGCTGAAACTTGAAACAATTTAAAATACTAGTCGATTTAGCAGCTCCAAATTCCCATCACATTAAACCTTATGCATATCTTTTATGTAGAGACAATTTAAAATATGCTATTCGATTACTTAAAACAGCTCCAAATTCCCATCACGTTAAACCTCATGCATATTTTCTCAATGTGAATACTTTTTATAGAAATGCTATGTTGTAAACATTTTCATAAGGCATCTAGGTTGTTATTGGCTGTTGTTAGTGGACAAACAATTAATTTCAATGGTGAGTTCAATTAGAACCAACAGCAACTTATCACTTAAGAATTGTTGTGAAAATGTTGTGGACATAGCACTTGTCAAAGTTTTATGACAAAACTCTCTTATGCTTCTACTCTTGAATTCAATATCTGTGATAGAATTTAAGACATACAAGCTTGAACTTTGAAGCATATCCTTTACATGACCAAATAAGAGAAGGAAAAAGAAAGACTGTTTATTTCTCAAAATTAAAATTTCAGATTTCTGTTGGTTCATATCAAATTCTTGTGATCGACAAATTGTTTTGGGTTGTCTATACCATGACAGTGATCCATGTAATTTGACAAGGGCTGGTCAGTCTAATCGTAGCACTTGGATTTAAGACTTGGAAAATATTAGTACCAGAGTTAACAAGGTTATTTAGAGCTGGAGTTTAACTCGTCATGGTAGAAAGTGAATTGTTCCCACTATTCCACCTTTTCTTAAAAAGCAAAGGAAAGCTCGAATATGTGTGAAAACACAAGAGCTGTTTCGACCCCCAAATTAAAATTACGACTCGGTTGACTTTATACTAACTTAACTAAATACGGAATAAGAGTAAATGCGAGCGAACAAACAATAAAACTACTTTAAGCCATTTTCATCAAATAACAACAATAAAATGAATGCTAAAAGAGTAGGGAAGAAGGATGCAAACACAAGATAACACCACGATGTGTTATCGAAAAGGAAACCGAAGAACTCGGCGAAAACCTTTCTGCCGCCCTCCAAGCGGTAAATCGATCCACTAGAGAATAAGTTGGAGTACACGAGTTACAAAAGCCCCTCCAAGCCTAGTCTACCCCATGTACTTGAGCCCTCCAAACTCCTGCTACCAACTAACTTGATGAAGCCTTGTCTTCTCTAGCTCTTCAGATCACACAATTCAGCCCGATTGCATCCACCAAACAAATGGCTTCTTCCAATGCTTCTCAGCAGCACCAAAACCTCACTTTACACTCAGAATGGGTGTGGTAAGTGTTTAGGCTATCAACCTTTCAAGGATTTGGATATGGAGAGGTAGGAGTTGAGGAAAACCACAAAGGATTGTGTAAAGGATTATGGGTATAGCACTCTCTAACTCTCAAGGGTTATGTCTAGGGTTTTCTCTCTGAAAAGCACTCCTCACAATATGTAGGTAATGTGGGTATATATAGTGTGGGTGAAGACATGGTGTAGTAGGTATGCCAAAATAGCAAAACAGAATGTTTCGCGGGTATTTCGCGAGAAGGCCTTACCTGCGAAATACTCGTGAAAACCAGCTGTCATGACTCTTCACATTCCAGTCATGTGCTCTGCATATGGCTCACTTCGTGGGAAGGCTTCTCGTGAAACTTCTCGCGAAATCCACTTTGTCTTCAATAGGCACATTGAGTCTTCACACTCTCTCTCACACACAACCCATATAATAAAATCCCACATAAAATACAGGGTACATATGATTGAACAAAAATACAATCAAATTTGGCACGAAATTAAAGCCAACACAAAATATTTGTAAATAACAACTTTACAATCTCCCCCTTTGGCTATTCCGTGACAAAACCCCTAAAACAGACTCTAGACTTAAACGTGAGTTTGGGAACAATGACAAAACTCACTCACACCTAATCTAGAAGTTGTGAAGCACTTGCACGTATACACCTGTATCCTGAAACACTCGCACACAAACAAAACTTTCATTAAGCTTATGACAAGTTGAATACAAGGTACGTATAGGAGCAAGTAAAATGCGATCAAGGTAATTATCAAGATATAAACTATGAAGCATAACTTGATCAAACATGAACAGTCATTAAAGAATGACTACAATGAACATTTAGCTAGTAAATGATCATCCGGACATGCAATGCAATTAAGAGCAACGCAAAAATCAATTGCATGTCCAACACACAATCAATGCAAAACACTAAGGTATTTGCATCAAGGAGACAAGATCCAACAAGGGCACAAGTGTGTAGTTCTAAAGATAATGCAACATAATCTAAAAGTACCTAAAAAAACGCTACAAAGCAAGGATACATAAACAAAGTACTAAATATAAATTGAAGTTTTAAATTAGAGTACTTTAAAGCTTGAAAAGAAAGCAATGTAAATAAAAACATAAAACAAAATATAAAAAGTAGGCTTGGCTTTTCTTGCTCTTGTTCTTCTTCTCCAATGCTCCCCCTTCAATCTAGCTCTTTCTTCCCCTATCATTACACTCACCCTATCATGAACCATCTCCTCCTTTTTGTCATGGAATAGCTAGTCTTCATCTTCCTCTAGCTTCCTTTGAACTTGATCCAATTGAGTTTAGAGAGACATGAACTTTGTGTCAAAACGGGTGTGTTGAGTGTGCATGATAGATGCAAGTCCGGACAGCTTGGTGTTGATTTCTTGGACAGATGACATAATGTTGTTTAACTTCTCATCACAGGGATGTGAGCTAGAGCTTGAACTACCATGATGAGCATGACTCTCTTGCTTGGTTCCCTTTCGGGCATGACTGATGCTAGCATTGAGAGTGCGAATGTTGATTGGACTTTGCTTAGGATAAGGGCTCTCATTTTCCAATGGATGAATGCCATTGAGCTTCAAAATTTTTGAGATGAGGCAACAAAAAGGAAGGCAGTTCCTTGAGGTAGTTCTCTCAGCAGTTATACTCAAGATGTGGAAGATATGAGAGCAAATATCGATCTTTTCATCAATGGTCAGGTCATGAAGGAATAATGCTCGACCGAGATTCATGTACCCAGTGCTTGAGAGAGGATAGAGGTTGTGGAACATGATTGTTATGAGTAGCCTCAATTCGGGAGATAGTGATGCAACACTTATTGATTTCCCATTTGAACAGAACTCCAAGTTTTCTCTGAGAGTTTCTCGAAGCAAGTCCTCCTCTGGATCCAAGTCATCGTATACCGGTGGTTTTTTTAACATTGGCCGGTTGATGCGCAAAATGATAGCAAGATAGGAAGGTGTCACTGTGAAGTCCTTTCCTCTAACCCAACATTTCAGCTCATCCCTATCAGAAATAGCATTTGCATAGAATTCTTTTACCATTTGTTCATAAGTTTCATCAAAGCTGGTTAGAAGGAAGTTCCAATTCTGGGTGGCAAACCATTTTGGAATGTTCGTATCAAGAAGAGATGCTTGTTCAACCATCCTTTCAACCAACAAAGGGGCATCTTTGAAATAGCTCTCATATGCTTGAAATGCAGCATATGATCTGAACTTGTCGGCATCATAAAAACCTGTTGATGATCGAGTCTTTTTTGACTTTGGGGTGAAGCTATCAACATCAATCATGGGTTCTTTTCCTTTGCCATTACTTCCTTTCATAGCTGATTTCTTGAATTGAGACATCTGCAAAAACAGTCACAAACACAAAAAGACAAGTGCAAAAACACAAAAACAAGAACACAAACTTGATTAGTACCAAGTTAGTTCATAAAACAAACACAAAGTCCTAAAAAGAACATAAACATTGTCACAAAATCACGTTGTCTTTCTTCTTTTGTTTGACTTTATCTATACATATACATATATGAATAGTCGAGCTTAGAGAAAATCCAATTAGATTTTAATGGGATTCTCAATTTTGTGCCACGTGTTCCATTTAATTTTTAATTTTGTGCCAAGTGAATTATTGATTGTAAAAATCGAAGAGTCCAAATCCAATTTGGATTCAAAATTGGATTTCAATTGAAGTCCAATTTCCCGCAATGTGTTCATTACATATATAAATATATATATATATATATAATACGAGAAACCATTACATATTTTAGAAACGTATGGTTGTAAAAAAGTATAAGCTAATACCATGTATAATTTGAACCACTTCTAAAAAAATGTATAATTTGAATCGTATAATTATGATTGTTTTTAATTATATTAATGCATATACACGGGACTACACATTAGTTTTTAATTTTATAAAAGGAATGTTATAGCTTCGAGCCTTGGATAGCACCAACAGTAATCAAGGCTTCTAGTTTGGTAATTAACGGTTCCTTTGCCATGACAAATTATTAGCACTAAATCAGATATTTGTCACCCATAATTTGAAAATTCGTACAAGAAAAAGCGATACGTTCTTGCAAGATCATATCATTAAGGAAATTTTTAGGATCTCTTTCTCCTTTTTTTTTTTTTTTTTTTTTTTTTCTTTTTTGTGCTTTCGAGATAGTATTTTTTGAAGTATAGACAATATAACTGTTAGAGATATATTAGTCTATTAGCATAGGCCCAAGTCTAATTCTATTTTGTGTGCAAGCTAAGTCTCCTACTTGTACTAAAAGTCTATTAGTCTAGGATTTAGTCTATTATACACACACATGTTATAAATCATTGTAACACAGGTTTTGTACTACACTCTTTTATAATAAAGATGTAGCCTTTAAGGGTTTGCTCCATGGATGTAAGCTGTAAGGCTGAACCACGTAAGCCTTTTGTTCTTGTGTTCCTATTTTATGCTTTTCTCATCCGCATATTTTCAAGCATATTCAAAATGGAATATATCATAGCTAATATTTAATATGGTACCAGAGCCACCTTCCTGTGGCCATGGTTTTCTGTCCTTACGGTGTATTTAAGTGCAATATTTGTCTTCTTTGGTGTTCCTTCACTACGTTCATCTTCTTTGGCTTCTTACTGCTGCCATCAAAACTCGCCGGTATAGTCATGCCACTGTTAGAAGTCGCATCAACACTACAAGACCATTGTGTTCTTCAAACCACCATCATAGAGCCAAACTTCATTCAAGAGATCTTCTCAACCTTATCAAATCTCAAGGTTTCATCAAGTTTCCATCTTAAGTTTAAGAGGGGGTGTTAGAGATATATTAGCCTATTAGCATAGGCCCAAGCCTAATTCTATTTTGTGTGCAAGCTAAGTCTCCTACTTGTACTACCCAAGAGAGAGCACAGCAATAATATGGAAGCATAAACAATGATAAAATAGATGATAAAGAAGAAAATAGCAAAATAGATATATTCAAAATAAGGTTAAAAACAGAATATGGAATATGAAAATAGAAACTAGTAAAATCTTACTTGAAATAAAACTTCAGTCTTTGACTAAAACTGAAAACTTCTGTCTTTGATATAAGCTTGAAAATAAACACTGTCTGAAGAGTTACAAGATTACAAAATAAAATTTGCTTGAAAGTTTACAAAGTTCTGTCTGAAGGGAAGGGTTACAAGATTACAAGAGGGGAAGGTTTACAGGATACTTTCTAATGGAGAGAGGGCTATTCTAAAAGCTTTCAACTATTTTCCAAACTTTTCAAAACTTCAAAACTTTTTGAAACTTTCTGAAATTTCTTGAAACTTGTTCTTTGTTCTTCGGAGTCTGTCTCTTTTATAGATGAAGTGAACCATGGTAAGTCTTCAAAAGTAACCTGAGTTAGTAAAATTAACTCAAGTTAATCTGTCGGTGGAAACTTGTAGAATGTTGTGACTATTGGTGAGCAGTAGTCTGTCTAGGAATCTATTAGGTCTCTTTTTCCGCATGCTAGTGAATAGTAATGACTTATGAGCATCTGTCTATTTGTATTTTTCTGGACTGTCTTGGATCTGTCTGAAAGCTATTTACGTGTGCTGGTGAATAGTGATCTGTCACAGTGAATAGTGATCTATCGTAGTTGTCTGTCCTTTCTGTCAGTAGCTATAGTAGCTATTCTATTATGTTTATTAGTCGGACTCTTGTAATAATCACTACTTGAATACACTATCATTATTGACCTTGTATTCTGAAGGGATATTGCCTCTATTGAGATACCTTCATGCTCTGTCTGAAATCTTTAAGAAAGATTTAAGTTTTGGCAAAATTCGGTTTGAGATTTTAGCCTTAGGATGGCTATCTTGCTTACCAGGCAATTGACCGTTAATTTTTAAAATTAAAAAATTAATATAGTGCAAGTACGCCTTAGCTTACGCCTTAGCTAAAGGCCTTCATGCAGCTGGTGAACAAATTTGGGCATTGTAGTTTCAAATACTTATTCAAAGGGTTCAAATAAAAGGCTGTTTATTTTTAAGAGGGATTCAAATATTTCTGAGAAGGACATTGTTAAATTGAGTAAAATCTTAGCATAAAATCTTTCTGAAAAAAAAAACTTCAAATAAGCTTTTTTGAAAACAAACTTTAAATAAACTATATATATTTCAAATAATATGTATATACTTAAGTGCTATTAGGTAGAACTTATAGTATCATCTACCTTTGGATTTGTAGTAATCTCATCATTGTCTGTTATTGGCTCATCAATATTTATATCCTTAAATATAAATATATATCTTTAGGGATTGGAGGTAGGATGAACTTAAAAAATACTTCCGTTTCCAAAATATTAGTACATATTCCATTGTCTGTCGTGGAAAAAGGATAAAGTAAAGAAAAAAAAAAAGATTCCCTAAAATAACTTTAGAGGACAACTTGTTTGCTAAGAAGAAAGGTATTTTGAAATTGATTCCATTATTATATATGTATGTCTTTGTCAATTTATTACTTATTTTAAGTTTATCACCATTAGCCTGAGTTAATTTGTCTGTTGTTGATTCATAATATTTGGAAGGTATTAATCCTTACTGTATACAATTCATGTCAGCACTGGAATCAACGAGTGCAACAATTGTTAACAAGAATTCTTTATGAACAACCAGAGTTATTTCAGTATACCATTTCTGGAATATCATTCTGTCAATTATATTTAAAAATTCATCTTTATAAGGACTTTTATCCATATAATCATTTTTTTCTGGAAAAGAGGAGTCTGTCAAAGGTTCATTACCATATTTAATTCTATCATTTACACTGATTACTTGTGCGACTATCTGCTCAATCATGTCATTTAAAATGATTTTTTTTTAATTATTTTAATTCCTTTCTTAGATTATTGATATATGTCTATAAATCTGTTATTGTTACAAGTTTACTCGGTTTAAATTTATCAGTAATTTTTGCAAAATTATAGGTTGACCTATAATCTTTCAAATCTATTTCAAATTTGTTAGTTTGAATTAAAGATTCTTTTAGTTTAGACAAATAATCCTTCTTGGACTGTAAATCCAGAAGTTTGTCTATTAAATCCATTATTATATCTTCTTATTTTGTTAAAACACTTATTTTTAATTTTCTTTTATAGTAACAATTATCAGGATTATTGCAATTACATAATTTAACTTTTCCATTATCTGAAGAAATATCTGTTGATGATGAGGTGATATCACAATTATCTATTTGGTGAATTTCATTATCTGTTTCATCAGTATCTGTTTGTTCTAGTATACTCATTAATTTATTTTTTAACTTTCCTGATATGTCAAGTTTGTTTATCTTTCTTTGAAAGTTACAGTATTTACTAGCGTGTCCCTTTTCACCACATTTGAAGCAAACAATATCATTCTCTCTATATCTATCACGTTTCTTTCTTTTGGACTCCTCTCTTTTCTTTAGACCTACTTTTATTATATCTTCTATTATTGGTTTTATATCTGTCAGCATCTTTCTTTTCTTTCCTTCTTTACCTAGAGGGAGCAATCAACGGATCAAATCCATATTGCTCACAAAATGTTCCTAGCTCCTTTTTAGCATATCTTTTTTCTTTCTCTATTTGATTTTTTAGCCTTAAATCATTACACAGCCTTAGACCTGTTTTATTGATTGAGGATATTATGTCACCATATGTTAAGCTAGGATTGTCTATGGTTCCGTCATTATTGGCTATATCAAGTCTAACTTTTTGGGCAAAGAAATAAGGTAAACCAGCAATAAATTTTTCTTTCCAGTAGGATTGTTGACAGTCATTTCTACTTAAAACTTTTGAAATAAAAACATCTTTATACCATCTAAAGTCTGAAAGTTGTGGACATCTTAAATTAATTAAAACATCTAAAGCACTTTCTTTATATTGATTAGGATCTCCAACAAAGTGTTTAGTTATGATAAAGATTAAAGTATTAACTGCATCTTGTGAAGGCTGTCTATTTGTCATTATAACACTTCCATCTGTTTCCCTTTTAACAACTGTCAATATTTCATTTCTGTCATCATTATTTAAATAGTGATCCCACCAGCCTTTCAATTGGCCAGTAAAACCGATGACAATTAAATGAGCTATCTGGTGATTAGATTTTCCATGATTCTTATAAACATTAGTGAGCAAAGTCATTTCATGTAAAAGAATTATTATTTCATAATCTGACATTCCATCAATATTCCACTCATATATTAAATATGGCGAATAAGATGAATTAACAAAAGTATGTCTTTTGGGGTATATTTCTTCAATCCTTCCTTTTTTGCGATCTTACGACGAAGATGCCAAAGTTAATTTATTAATTTGTAATTTATCTGTAAATTGTGATTCTAAATTATCTATGTTTGATGAGTCTGTCAAGTCTGTCAATTGATTATCTTCTGATTCTTCATCCTCCAAAGACTTAGTTCTTCCTATTGTATTTAACGTCATATTTTTGTTTTTTAGTGGCTCCATGTCTTTTTGTGATTCTAGTTTCATTAGGTCTAACTTTTTATTTATTTCATTAAGTAAATCATCAGTTTTTTCTGTCATAGGTCTCTTTAAAGGTGATCTAAGGTGAGGAGGTATTTCATGAGGGATAAACAAAGGGGTATTAGACTTATTTTCCATTTTTATAGAGGTGGAAGGAGGTGTTATTCTGTCTTCTATGTCTTGTAGCTTTTGACCAATTGTTTTTAGATAGATATTAGTGTAATTATTCTGTTGAATTATGCTGTCTAGATTTTTATTATCATCACTTAGACTAGGTCTTTTAATAGGAGTAGCCAGCACTTGGACTCCGCTACTTTGATTCAATATAATTGATTCAAAGGCTGGATAAGTTTGGTACACCTTTTCATGATTTTCTGTCTTTGTCCATGACAATGTTTTTTCTATCACACTTATCTTTTTGTTATGATAGTCCAAAAAGTCAAAGAAACTATAGTGTGTTTGCAAGTCCGTCACCATTTCATAATATTTGGTTCTTAAATTATTCATTTCTTGTTCGTTATATTCTTCAAAAAACTGGTTTTTTCTATCAGTATTTTTAGGTTTTAAGTAGTCATGTTTTAGTAATTCCTTATCTAAAACAAATTCCTTAGATAAAACATTAAGTCGTCTGTCATGATCTATGAACCCTAATATGTCTGTTTGAGTGGGAGAATCAGGTTGAGGTTGAGGCTCATAAAGGGCTTGATGAACATTAGGGGTCGGTTGTGTGGTTTCTGTAGGATAATAGGCTATTTCTGTCTGGGCTGGGGTTCTTTTGGTGTTTATTGGAGGAAGGTGTATAACTGGAGGAAGATTCTGAGGAGGTAAAGGTCTAGAATCAGAGAAAGATGTCTTGGAAGAGAAGGAGCTTCTTGGGGTAAACATAATAGGGGTCTTTCTGCCTGAAGAACTACTACGTCTAATAAGGTTGTCGGTTTTTCTGTCATTATTATTGAAAGAAATAATATATGTACCGTCAGTCTTTTGTGCTATGAAGTCTTGTTTTGTGTTTTCTATCTTTGGTGTGGGAGCAATGGCCTGTAGTTGCCATCATTCAGGAAGGTTTATGTCTTTCCATTGTATCTGTTGAGGTACACGAAGTCTACTATTTGGGGTTGAGGCTTGAAGAATGAGAGTATGTCCTTTAGGGGATGGTTCAACCATGGATTGAGGGTCAAGGGTGGTTTTCATAAGTTTATAATAAATCCTATAAATAATAGCTAAAGGTTCTGAGCCTTCTTTTATATAATAACCATCTGTTTTTACATTCAAAGTTAAAGCATCCATAATATTTTTGTCAGATAGACTTAAAGCAAAATTAGGATAACGATTAAAATATACTAGTCCATTATGTAAACTTGTTTCCATCATTCCTAAAAGTGAGTCATTAAATCTTAAATGTCTGTCATCTCTTAAACAAAGTAAAACACTTGTATTTAAAGCTTCTCTTGTTAACGGTTTTATAGCTACCTGAACCAAACCAACATGTAAAAATGCATATTTTTCTCAATGTCGGTTGATTGAGTCTATTGAAAATAACTGAATTGTTTCATATTCATTAAATAAAGAGTAAGTTCTTTCAACAGTTTTTATAGTGTAGTCTGTCATGAAAGATAATTTAGAAAAAGAAGTCTGTCTGTAGATTTTGTCAGTTCTTTCTGTTGGTATATTCCATTTATTCCATTCCAACAAATTCTTGTCTATATCTTTCATGCTATATTCCTTAGAATTAACTATTCAATCATTTTCCATGTTCAAATTAGTGTGTGCCTGATCTAAGTGTGATCTAGCAACTAATGATGAGCGACTAAACATATTCATTCTACTTCTAAGCAATTAATAATTACTGGCGGAACTATTACTAACCACTAGTATCCTTGCTATCGGGACCACCTCCTCGGGAAACTCCATTGCAGGACCACCCAAACAATGCCTATCTGTTGGCTAACAAAACGGGCTAATCAACGCGAGACTATGGTTTGCCAATGAGTACGAGGCTGACCAACGCTATCAAGGAGCAAAGAGTGGCTTTGTAGTAATATAGGTTCCTAGTAACTTCTTAATTGCAAAGAAATAAAACTCTTACATCTACCATCCATGGCTCTGATACCAGTGACTAACAATGACTACCCAGGAAAGAGCACAACAATAATATGAAAGCATAAACAATGATAAAATAGATGATAAAGAAGAAAAAAGCAAAATAGATATATTCAAAATAAGGTTAAAATGGAATATGGAATATGAAAACAAAAACTAGTAAAATCTTACTTGAATAAAAACTTCAGTCTTTGATTAAAACTGAAAACTTATGTCTTTGATACAAGCTTGAAAATAAACACTGTCTGAAGAGTTACAAGATTACAAAATAAAATCTGCCTGAAAGTTTGCAAAGTTCTGTCTGAAGGGAAGGGTTACAAGATTACAAGAGGGGAAGGTTTACAAGATACTTTCTAAGGGAGAGAGGGCTATTCTAAAAGCTTTCAACTATTTTCCAAACTTTTCAAAACTTCTAAACTTTTTGAAAATTTCTGAAACTTCTTGAAAGTTTTGGAAAATTATTTGAACTTGTTTTTTGTCTTCAAAGTCTATCTCTTTTATAGATGAAGTGAACCATGGTAACTCTTTCAAAGTAACCTGAGTAGGTAAAGTTAACTCAAGTTAAATTGTCGGTAGGAACTTATAGAACTTTGTATTCTGGGAATTTGTCTGTCTATCTAGGAATCTATCAAACATGTGCATATGAATAGTAATCTGTCATAATTCTCTCTGAAACTGTTGAGTCTATCTGGGAATCTGTCAGATGTGTGCAAAGGAATAGTAATCTGTCATAATTCTCTTCGAAACTGTCGATTTGTCATTCTGTCCTGTCATTTTGTCCGTCCAATCATATGTCATAGGGGTCTTGAGAGTCTTGAAATGCTTTTGGATGTGTCCTGTAATTTGGAGAGGAGGATTCCATTATTGTATCATCTTCGTCATCTGAGATTTGTGACGTAGCTTCAAGCAGCTATTTTTTAAGCTGTCTTTTGTCTGAGACAAAGGCAAGCTGGCATTGGACTTGACTTTTTTCTAGAAGGAAATGAGAACTTTCTGTCTTGGAAGGAGAGGAGTTTTTTTGTAATTCCTGGCAAATATGATCAAAATTAAACGTACTCCACCATTTTAATGTAAACTTTCTGGTGAGCATGGGAAAAGGATACTGGGGGTGTTTTTCTATCATGTAATCCCATCTAATAATCCACAAAAGATCTAGGAACCTGTCAAAGGTGTGGGAAATTCTTGAGATGCGGTATGTCTAGTTCTTTCTTGAAAGTCTCATAGGCTTGTAGGAGATCAGGAGGGAGAATCATGGCTTCAGGGCCATAGGAGTTCCACCAGTCAATGAACTATCTTGGTATCATTATGTCTTTCTTTCTATACATATCAAAACGGAAGAACCAAGTATGTCTTTAGATATTATTTTGAAGTAGAAGGAACCTATCCCAGACTCCCATATAGTCATAATATTTATAAAACTGGGGTTCGAATAGTTGGGAATAGTTCTTAGTGATCCAGGGTTGTGCTTTCCACTGGGAAAGGGTGAGGATCTGTTTTATAACTACTTTAGAGTAGCCAACTCTTTTTGAGTCTTGGGAGCAGGGCATATGTGTTACTAGTATTGAGTCTGTATCTACTAAGATAAACTCATAAAATGTTTGGGTCTTTAAGATTTCTGTCTTAGGATGTTCCCATCCTGGGGGAATGAGCTACCTGACTGGGGAAAGGGTATCTGTTATGTGCTAGTATTCTGGTTCAATCCATAGAATAAAATTCCAAGAGTCTTTTGGGAGTTCAATACTGTGATCTTCTTTTGGGGCTTGGGCTTCCTGAGAGGTAGAGGACCTATTCTTTGATTGGTTGGAGGGAGAGGCTAAAGAGGGAAAAGAGGCTGCTGCAATATTAAATGATGTTTTTGAGGGAGGAGTTGGGGTTGAGGGCAAAGCATATGTCTATTTAGTTGTTGGATTGGGACTTGGAGAGAGTGGACTAAAGGGGTTTGGGCTGCAAATCAATGGAGATCTTTCTTGGGTCTGTTTAAAGAAGGGGTGGGTGAAGTGAAAGAGGAGGCAAGGAGAAATCTGCTAGGAGGAATAGGAGGAGCAGCATAGGACTGTCTAGTTCTGGGTTTTGGGGAATTACTCTTTTCTGAAGGGGAACTCATCTTCCCTATAAGAATTCATAGGTTAAAAAATCAAGAATTGAATTAGATTCTCCTTTAATGTATTCAATATCAAAGTCAAAAACACTTAAAATAGCTTGCCATCTAGCAAAACTTTGTTTAGAGACAAGATTTTGAACATCTTTTCGTAAAACTTCTTTAGCACTTTTACAATCAACTCTAATTAAAAACTTTTGGTTAAAAAGATCATTTTGGAATTTTGAAACACATAATATAATAGATAAAATTTCTTTTTTAATAGTGCTATAATTCTGCTGGGTAGCTGACTAGGAGCCAGAATGGAATCTAACAATTTGTTCTTTAGCATCACCTTTTGCTACCTGTTTTAGGATTCCACCATAGCCTATATCAAAAGCATATGTCTCAACAATCTTGAAAGCATGGGGTGAAGGAATAACAATACAAAGGAGTTGTTTAACATATTTTTTAATCTGTCGAACTATCATAGTATGTTTGTCTGTCCATACAAGAGGATTCTTTTCTAACCTCTTATACAGGGGTCTGCATATTTTTCTTAATCCTTGAAAATAATCTGAAACATAATTTAGGCTGCCAAGAAATCTTTGTAACTGATTTTTATCATTTATTTCATCTGCAAATTTATCTGCAAATTGAATGGCTCTGTCAATGGGACTTAAGGTTCCCTTATAAATATTATGTCATAAAAATCGGATTTTATCTTGGAACAAATTTATTTTAGTAGCTGAGACAACTAATCCATTGTGTTTAATTACTTTGACAAATATATCTAAATGTTTCCAATGGTCATCAATTGATTTGGAAAAAATTAAAACATCATCTATATAGACAATTGAAAATTCTGTAAAAGGTGTAAATATATCATTTATTATATTTTGAAACTCACTAGGTGCATTTTTTAAGCCAAAAGGCATAACATTCCATTCATAATGACCAAAAGGAACTGTAAAAGCAGTTTTATATCTGTCTATCTCATCAATCTGTATTTGCCACAATCCACTTTTCATATCAAATTTAGAAAATATAGTTGCTTCATGAAGTCTGTCAAGTAAATCTTTTTTATTGGGAATGGGATATCTTATCCATTGTAATGCTTTGTTTAAAGGTTTATAATTTATAACTAATCTTGGAACTCCTCGTTCTAATTCTGCCTGTTTATTAACATAAAAAGCAGCACAGCTCCAAGGAGACTTGCTTTCCTAATCAAACCTTTTGTCAAAAGGTCTTCAATTTCTTTTTTACAGTGTTTTAATAATTCATTATTCATTTGTATTGGTCTGGCTTTAGTAGGTATTTGTCTTTCATTAAAATCTTTTTCACAAGGTAGTTGTACTATATGTCTGTGCCTATGCCAAAAAGCAATAGGAAGATTAGAGCAAATTTCTGCCTCAATCTGTTGTCTAAACAATTTTATTTTATAATTTAATATGGGGTATGTCAATTGATCAGCAATTCTTTCATATATTATTCTTGACTTTAAAGATTCCAAATGTTTATTTTTCCTGTCAATTCTTCCTCTATCAATTTTCTTTATTATAGAAGTATTAGTGAGTGAATAAATTTCTTTCGAGATAGACGGTAAAATGAATTTAAAAAGTATGTCTTTCCCTAGCACATTAGTTTTAATCCCTTCTTCTATTGTTAAAAAGTGGTAAAGTAAAGCCATAAAGGGATTGCCTAAAATGATTTTAGAAGAAAGGTCTTTAATTTAAAAAAAAAAAAAAAAATAGTTTCAAAACATATTCCATCATTACATATGTGAACATTAGGTATTTTATAATTAATTATGAGCTTTTCTCCATTGGCCTGAGTTAATCTTTCAGATGATTTTTCATAATACTTTAAAGGTATTAGTCCTTCTTGTAAACAATTCATGTCAACACCTGAGTCTATTAAAGCAATTTCTGTCAAAGAGAATTCTTTATTAATTACTAAAGTGACTTTTGTATGCCATTTTTGAAAAATTACTTTATCAATTAAGCTCAAGAAATTCTGTCTATTGCTGTCATTAACCAAAACATCGTTTTCTAATGGGGGGGGGGGTCTGTCATGGGTTTAGAAAGCTCTTTAAAATTTATTATTTTTGCAATATTTTGTTCATTTATATCTGTGGAATTATCCTCTTTTATTTCTTTAATTTCTTGTTTTACCATTTTTGCTTCTGTCATTAAGTCTTGTAAAGTTACAGGTTTTATATCTACTTCATCTTGTTTCTTTCTTGACTTTTCTTTTTGTCTTTTTCTTTCTTAGGTTTTTCTTTCTTTCCACATTCCGTAACATGGTGTCCATCTTTCCTACACTTAATACAAACAATAGGTATATTTATAGAATCTTTCAATTTTAGTAAATAGCCTTTTTTGTCTTTTAGATGATTGGGTAAATTATCTATCAATTTCATTATTATGTCTTTTTGTTTCTTGCTTCTTTTATGGACTTTAAGTGGGTTGGTTGATTTTAGTTCTTTCTTTTTCTTAATTTGATCTATTTCTTTTTGATGTACATTAAATGTTTCCATTAACTCAGTTATTATATCTTTCTCAAATTCTAATTTACTGATTTGTTTAACAATTTTATTATGTCTATCACATTGTTTTTTAGTATGACCATATTTTTTACATTTATGACAAATAGTATTTTTAACATGTCTGTTAGTTTTCTCATTATTTGATGAATCAGTAGAATTTTAAATTGTTATATCTCTTTCTCTTTCTCTATCTTTATCTAAATGTGTATTTAAAATTTCTATCTTTTTAGTTAATTCTGTCAAACTACCATTTTGGGTATATATCAAACATAGTGGGGTGCCCTTTTTTTGAATGATTCCTCAAGCCTAAGCCCAAGCCCAATACAAAGTAATGGATTTGCTAAAAGGCCTAAGGGAATATGAAATGCTAAATGCGGGAACTAGGCTCGGTCTTATGGCCGACTAAACTAAATCGTTTTATTGTATCAATCTAAAATTACTCAAGAAATTAGTTGTATGCTTTTTTGTGAAAGTTACAAAGAAACAATTTCAACAAAATCTTTCAATTTCCTTTAGAGTTTAATTAGTTTTATTTGATGATTTGTTCAAAAAAATGTATTGTTAAAAAATAAACCAATGGGAATTAAACCAAATGGAACTTCTTTGCACATGATTAATTTGCCAAAAATGAGTGTCACTGTTTCATATGCATGTGTAGATTTGGGAGTGTTATGCGTTAAGATTTTTCTTATCTAAAAATTAAAGTTAGATTATTAGTATATTGAAAAGTGCACGTTGTTCCATTGACATGTAGAAGTTTATGGCTACGGATGATTTCTTGGTTGGAACTGAAGGACGATATATTTTGGTCTCAAGAGGGCAAGGAAAGGAAGATGATGTTACCCTCCAACTTGATCCATCCATGAATTTAGCAATTCAGGTATGAATTTGAAAGTTCAAATAGCGTATAAAACACTATGAACGTTTAGACCCCCATTTTACAAGTTATCAATTCAAGCTTAATATCAAACAATTAATGTGTGGAATATGAACATAAGCTAAACACAGAATTGATAAAAAATCTAAACCAAATAAAATCATATCCATAGCAGAAATTAAATGGCAAAGATTAAGGGAAGAGAGATGCAAACACAAGGACAACACACGATGTGTTATCGAAGAGGAAACCGAAGCCCTCGACGTAAAACCTCTCCGCGGCCCTCCAAGCGGTAAATAATCCACTAAAGAATGTAGTTGGGATACATGAATAGCAATAGACCCTCCAAGCCTAATCTACCCAGTGTACCTAAGCCCTCCAAGCTTCTTGCTCCAACGAGGTTACGCCGAACCTATTTCTTCTTTAGCTTACCGGATTCTGCTACTTGACCATAGCATCAACCAATATGAAATTGGTCCCTTCTTAACTACTTCCCAAAGCACCAAATGACCTTCTCACAGATATGGGTATGGTGAGAAAAGGTTTTGGTCAAGAACCTCCCAAGGATGTAACAATGGAGAGGATGAGAGTAGAGGAATTTGAAGAGTCTCTATGTGAAGATTGGGGATGAGTCAATCTTGTTTTTCTCTAGGGTTTCTCTCACAAAATTTTCTCTGGAAGCTCTCTACATTTCGTGGGTATAAGGGGTATTTATACTGGGGTGAGAGTGGAATGCGAAGAGACAGATTTTACAAAACAGGGCTGGTTGGCGGCTTGGCCTCGCGACTTGACTGAGTCGTAAGTTCAAGTCGCGAGCTAACGGTCTGGCCAGTCTGGACTTTTTTTCCTGTAGTGCTCCAGCTGGAGTGACTGTTCATCTTCTTGCACGCTTCACTCGTGTGCTGCAGTTGGCAGTTTGCCAGTTGCGAGTCACCCGCGAGTCTCAGCCGTGAGTCTCTGCTTCTTTACACAATCTCGAGCATTTCTTCACACTCTCTCACACACTACCCTTACATGAATCCCACCTAAATACAGGGTTACTAATTGCTAAAATACAAGTAAATTTGGCACGGAATAAAGCCAACACAATGGTTGATTAAATTCAACCTTACAGAATTACTGAGGCCTCTAATTTGGTGGCAATAGCAATTTACCTCATTACACGTCTTTGTTACAGTGTTTTAGTGGTTCCTATGAGTTGAACTAAGCTGAGTAAGAGCCTATGTATGAGTAATGAAATTGCCCACAGGCTGGTTCAGTAGCCCTGCTCATTAACTCGAAACTTTTAATAAAATAATATAAGTGGGTGGGGATTAAACATGAGATTTGAGAGTAATATCTTAAGTCCATGCACTTAACCACTAGGATACTTATTAAAATGATTGTGCTAAATTATATTTCTAAATATATATTATGCTAGTAGCTTAGTAACTTTGATTAAAAAAAAAACCTTAAATTGGACTTTCTTTTATTAATACATAGAAAAAAGCAAAACTATATAGAACCTTAGAAAAAATTATTAGGTTTTAACCTTAAAAGTTTAAATAAGTTTTGAATTCTTGATTTTCCTTAAAGAAAATAATTTGATTATTTCCTTTAAAAAGAAAAAAGAAATTGATTTTTTTTCCCCATCAAAAAATTATATGGCTAGCCCATTTGTTCCTACCCAATACCCTAGCTTGCTAAAGATAAAATTGGCATTACCCATGGGCAAGGCTATGGGTTGAAGTTTTTTCTTCTAGCCAAACTTATTGATTGAGTGAGCTGTTAAACGCATGGATCAAGTAATTCAGGTATGAATTACTGAGGCCTCTAATTTGGTGGCAATAGCAATTTACCTCATTAGACGTCTTTGTTACAGTGTTTTAGTGGTTCCTATGAGTTGAACTTAGCTGATTAAGAGCCTATGTAAAGGTAACCAAATCGCCCACAGGCCGGTCCAGTACTGGATTAAACTTGAAATTTGAGAGTAATATCTTAAGACGATGCACCTAACCACTAGGATACTTATTAAAATGATTGTGCTAAATTATATTTCTAAATATATATTATGCTAGTAGCTTAGTAACTTTGATTTAAAAAAAAAAAAAAAAACCTTAAATTTGGACTTTCTTTTATTAATACATAGAAAAAGCAAAACTATATAGAACCTTAAAAAAAATTATTAGGTTTTAACCTTAAAAATTTAAATAAGTTTTGAATTGTTGATTTTTTTCCTTAAAGAATATAATTTGATTATTTCCTTTAAAAAGAAAAAAGAAATTGATTTTTTCCCCATCAAAAAATTATATGGCTAGTTCATTTGGTCCTGCTCAATACCCTAGCTTGCTAAAGATAAAATTGGCATTACCCATGGGCAAGGCCATGGGTTGGAGTTTTTTCTTCTGGCTGAATTAATTTCTTGACTGAGCGAGCTGTTAAATGCATGGGTCAAGTAAAAATGGGGTGGGCCGGCTCTACCCAGCCCATTGATGACACTTAGGCCTATGTAACATTGGAATACATTTTTTTTTTCTTTTTTTGAGATAGTTTCAACCTATGGCGTCCGTTCCTGATGATAGCTCTTTATTATCAGACAAAGACACCAATCGATTTTTGGTGTAGGTAGGAATTGAATCTCAAATCTCTTATTCAACCATCAGAGATTTTATCAGATGAGCTAACTTATTTAAATAAATTTAGTAGTTTGCAGAAGTACGCAAAAATGCGTTTTTAAAAATGCATTATGGTAGAATGCGTTTTTAAAAATGCATTATGGTAGAATGCATTTTTAAAAAAAAATTCATTTGGTGTTCTGTTAAAATCATTGTAAAAAATTAATTATGCACCAATAAATAATTTTCCTTATTTTTATCATCTCTTTTCTTAGTTCTTTCTCTACTTTTTTTTCCTCTTAAGATTTTGGAACCATTTCAAATAACCTTTAAAGGGAATGACTCGTATTTTTTTACACACACATATATAACCTTAAATGTACTTTTTAGACCAACTTTTTTTGTTTTCTGTTTTTTTTTTTTTTTCAATAAAAATAATCGAATATAGAAAACATTGAAATATTACAGTTGAATAATACATAAATCCTTAAGTTTATAGTTTGATAATTAATGTTAATAGCCTTCTAATTTAATAATTACACAAAAGAAGGAAAAAAAAAAAAAACACACACACAATGTTCAAGATTTAGATACAGTACTATTAGATGCTGTTTCTTAGGTTCCATTTTTAAGATTTTGCCATGTGAATTTTTTCTCATGGGATAGAAGGGTATTTTTTAGTTAAATAGTCACATGGCTAAATCTTAAGATGAGAACCTAAAGAATAGCATTTAAGGTACTGTACCTAAGTTTTGTCCATAAATAATACACATGAAAAATGAAACAAACCTAAAACAAGCCCATATTATGGACCAGCATTGGGCCACGTAAATATTGTGTCCGTATACATAGTACTGGGGTATAGTTGAATTGGGCCATGTAAATATTGTGTCCAGCATTCTCTCTAGCTATATGATCCCCAAGCTTGAATTTAGATGCGTCTCTTCGGACTGAACCAAAGGTAGCACATCTAGAAGTTCCCAAAGCAAATGAAACGAGCTTGTCAAACACGATTCTTGAAGGAGAAATGTTGATTTTTTATCAAACTTATTCTATACTCACATATGAGTATATTCTTATAGCTTCTGTAATGGAAGACATTATTAGCTTCGATACTTGAATGTTGCCCAACTAATTCATTGCTCACAATTCTCTCCCTTCACTGGTTTATGGCTTTTATAGTGGAAGATACATTTAGTTTCTACCCCCAAAAACAACGGTGTTGTTTATATATTATTACGTATTTATATGACTAATACGTATTCCATGATAAACTAGTAATAAATTCTTTCAAAAACAATGAATACCCTAGTGGAATATTCCATGTGCTTAGGCAGGTTGATTAACACTTCGCCCTAATCCCAAGCTGAATGATTACTCCTTAATTTTGTAGTGGATTAGGTACATATGCACTACATCGCTCTTGAAAGTTCCCAGAAATTTTGTTCTTTCTCTACCTTCTTATAAATATGTGCTTTTCCCAGAAAACGCAAGCAGCGAAATCAAACTCAAGACTGTTTTCACAAAAAGACACCCAATTGTACCTCTTAGCAAAAAACAAAAAAAGAGTTTGTACCAAGCTACGTGACTGTGGATGGGGCTTTACGACATGAGTTCAGCTCCATCTTCCTCATCTTTTTACATGCATGCTTTTATCCTTCTTGTCTTGTGCTATGGCTTGTTAGTCACCTCTGTGGTTGGTGGGAATAATGAAACAGACCGGTTAGCATTGCTTGAGTTCAAAGCCAAGATCACTAATGATCCTCTCCAGGTTATGAGCTCTTGGAATGACAGCATCCACTTTTGTCAATGGCGAGGGGTTACTTGTGGTCGTCGACATCAGAGAGTCATTGTGTTGGACCAACGATCTTGGAAACTGGTAGGCTCCATATCACCACATGTTGGTAATTTAAGTTTTTTGAAGAATTTAACACTCCAAAACAATAGCTTTCATAATGAAATCCCTCCAGAAATTAGCCGTTTGCGCAGATTGCAATTTCTTTATTCCTCAATGATTCCAGAAATGTACCTCTTTGGGAACATTCCATCTTCTATTGGAAATTTAACTATTTTGATAACTTTGTATTTAGATGATAATAATCTTCAAGGAAGCATCCCCTTAAGTCTAGGCAAGTGTGAAAATGTGATTGATTTGGGTCTTGCTAAAAACAATCTCAATGGTACCATATCATATCAAGTAATTGGTCTCTCATTCTCATCAATTTCTCTAGACTTGTCAGCCAACAAATTTACTGGTGTCCTTCCTACAGAAGTAGGAAATTTAAAAAATTTAGAACACTTGGATATTTCTGAAAACATGTTGTTTGGAAAAATTCCAACAAGTCTTGGTAGCTGTGTAAAACTAGAATCTCTAGCCATGAGAAGCAACTTCTTTCAAGGGGTCATTCCTTCATCTTTGGAATCATTAAGGGGCCTTGAAGTTTTAGATCTTTCTAAAAACAATTTCTTTGGCAATATTCCAAAATTTTTGGAGAGCTTTATCTTCTTGGAGTTATTGAATTTGTGTTATAACAATTTTGATGGGGAGGTACCAACAAATGGAGTTTTCAAGAACATAAGTGCAACCGTGATTAAGGGAAACTGTAAGTTATGTGGAGGCATGCCAAAGTTTGATCTTCCTATATGTAAATACAATAAACCCAAGAAGAGGAAGTTGACTCTTTCCTTGAAGCAAATAATCTCTATACTTTCTGGCCTTCTTGGAGTAACTTTGGAAATGTTATTTTTACTTCTTTGCACTTTAAAAAGAAAAAGGAGAGAAAGTATTTTAAATAATTCAAGAAATTTAATATTGAATGTATCTTACCAAAGTCTCCTAAAAGCTACAGATGCATTCTCCACCACTAATTTAATTGGTGTGGGTAGCTTTGGATCTGTATATAAAGGAATTCTTGATCATGATAGACGTAAAGTTGCTGTCAAGGTGCTCAACCTTTTGCAAAATGGAGCTTCAAAAAGTTTTATTGTTGAATGTGAGGCTTTGCGAAATATCAGACATCGGAATCTGGTAAAGGTACTCACAGCATGTTCAAGTGTTGACTATCAAGGCCATGATTTCAAAGCATTGGTATACGAGTTCATGACTAATGGTAACCTAGATGAGTGGTTGCATCCAATTTCAAGAACAAATGAGGTTCCTGAAGAACAAAGAAATTTGAATTTTCTTCAAAGACTAAATATTGTTATTGATGTTGCAAATGCATTGGAATATCTTCATCATCATTGCCATACACCAATTGTTCATTGCAACCTCAAGCCTAGCAATGTTCTTCTCGATGATGAAATGATTGGACATGTTGGTGACTTTGGCATGGCAAGGTTCCTTCGCGAGGCCACCCAAGAGCGTTTCACTAATCAATCAAGCTCTTTCGGATTAGAAAGGAACAATTGGTTATGCTCCACCAGGTGAATATCTTTTCCACTTTTGTGCATTAAATTCTTTTCTTTTCATAATATTTCTTAATGTACTTTCAAGTATGAAAATAACTTAAGGGAGCCTTTTAGAAGATGGAGTATGTCCTGGAAGAAATTTCCTCTAGTCGTAATTATTTTTTTCCTCTCATATGCCACTAAAGAGCTATTTGAATGTTGTGCTATTATATTGTTTACTTTTTTTTAATATGAAACTTGATCAATCATATTGTAAACTTATGTGCAATTGCAAAATATGGTATAGGAAATGAGGTGTCAATTAATGGTGATGTCTATAGTTATGGCATACTATTATTGGAGATGTTCACAGGAAAAAGGCCAACCAATAACATTTTCAAAGACAACTTGAACCTTCATGATTTCGTTAAAGGAGCTTTGCCCGAACAAGTGATTAACATTGTGGATCCTATTATTCTTTGGGAAAGAGAAGATATGGAAACAAGGACAAATGATACTCACATTCAAAATCAAATAGGAAGTCCCAAAATTCTGGAGTGCTTGATTTTGATATTTGGAATTGGAGTGTCTTGTACTATGGAATCTCCAAGAGAAAGGATGAACATTAGTGATGTTGTAGCTCAACTGCATTTGATTAGAGAAAAGCTCCTCAGAACAAGAATAGCCGAGAAAGACTTCAACTTACAGGTAAATTGTTCATGACACAGTACTTGTTGCTCTAACACCCACTCCAAACCTTTATGGAGGGAGGGGGATCATATATCCAACACAATGCCATGTGCTTGTCACGGTACTTTCTTTTGTTCTAGCGAAATTGATAATATTGATGCCATGTGAAATTTGAATGCATGATGGTACTATTCATATGATTAAGATTCATCTCATTTGTTTTCTATGATTCAAAATATGCTCTTTTTTGTCCCGTCCCCCCTCAAAATGTTTGTTGAAAAATACATAAATCAAAATGACGTTTAAGCTATTTTCAATTTGGTGATTTCTACCATTAGTGATTATTGGTATTGTACTTACACTCAGTACTTTTTATAGAGATGCGTTTGATGACTTTGAAGTAGACACAGGCTTAAATTACTCTAAGTATGGAATTTAATGGGTAAGAAGTTTAACTAATTTACTGGGAATGATTTAGTGTTTATAATCTTAACGATCTCTCAAGTACCAGGATAACCATTTCCATAAAACATTTAATGAGTTTAGGATTCGAAAATTGAACCTTCTTGCATTATTATGAATCCCCTTATTATTTTGAAAACAAAAACTTCTTCCTATGCATAGAAATGATTTCCCGTAGTTCAATGATTTAGAGGGATAATTGTCCTCCTTGAATGCAGGTACAGAGGGCCAGTGACCCTATTGGAAGGCAACATGACTTGATTAGGTTTTGATTTTGTATAATGTTGGAACAAAATAATCAGATTTGTAGCACCTCCTTTTGTTTCTTTTAGCACTCACTTTTTAGTTTATCTTGTATTTGTCATAGTTTTTTTTTTTTTGTTTTTTTTTTAATTTTATTTTTTAATATCCATGGAATAATTTGTGGCTGTAACATTGCTTTAAAAAAATAATAGAGACTCTGTGGATGTAGGCTTTTATGGCCGAACCACGTTAAAATTGTTGTCTTCCTTCTTTTGTTTGCCTTCATTTTTCACGAAGAAATTTTACAGCTTCAAGCCTTGGATAGCACCAGTAGCCAACAAGGCTTCTAGTTTGGTAGTTATTAGTTCCTTTGTCACTGCAAATTATTAGCGATTTGTACTTCAAGATCATCCCATTAGGGTTATTGCTAAGCACCGAATAGTTTCTTGTAGATCTTCTAATGAGAGTCTTTTTATGCTTAACAGGAATTTTTTTTTTTTCCAAATAATATTTTTTGAAGTTTACTTGAAATAAATAAAGATGGTCTATTTCATAATTAATTTAGATTTTATTTTATGAATTTAACTATATACAAACTATAATGTTATTTTAAATTTTAAATAATGCAATACTAAATAAATATTTAAATTTGTAATATTTAGAGTCTGTTTGGGAATAACTTATTTAAATAATGATCTCTAATTTTAAAAAATAATGGTTGCACTAATAATAATATATAAATAAAACATTTTTTTTTTTTGAGAAACAAAAATAAAACAACATTGACCATTGATTGAATTGATTGTGTTCAAGTATGAAAATACAAAACATTGTAATAATTTATATTTTTTGTTTAAATCTTTAACCATTGGTTACCAAACAGTATTAATAACATTGGTCAGTAATGTAGTAATATAATGAACTGTGAGCTAACAGTTTAAAGACTTTCTTTCCTAAAAGAAAAATGAGACTAGGCAACAAGGCCCACAAAAAAAGCAACAAGTAAGTGACTTTAAACAAAACGACTACACAGTAAATCCCCCTAACCCAAACATCCATGTATCCCAAAATAAATAAAAATAAAAATAATAATAATAATGGACATGTTAGTATTCAATTTTATTACATCAATTCAAACTGTGGGGCCTGATGACCGAGGAAGGATACATAGAGCTGTAGTTGTCACTATTGAGGTATCATGAGCCCGAAGAGGGGGTCTGCCCAAGGATAGAGGGAAAAGTGACAAAGGACTTCTAGGAAGTCTGGATGAGGAGGATAGAGTGTAGAGAGAAAATCAAGGAAGTTTCCAGTAAGAGTTAACCTACTGTTTTCGCATTAAATGACTGGCAACAGCCTTATCAGCTGCATTAATGAGGAAGTGACCTGAACAGTGGAAATTACAGCTAAGTAACTCCTTCTACCACCTTCAACAGAAGTTGAAGGGGACAAGTGTCAGAAGGAGAGTCTAGGTAGCTAGAAATGAAGGGTCAAAATGCGATGGGCTGAGGAGTATTAAGGGAAATGAACTTCCAAATGAAGGGGATCCAGAGAAAAATATTCCAAGTATAGAAATTAGATCAAGAACCTTGAGAGAAGAAAGTGAACAGTGTATCATTTTGTGTAAGAACTTGCCTCCTCGGGCAAGCTTGTAGTAAGCCACATATATACATAACTTTGATCTTTCTTTCTCTATTTTTGTCCTCAAGCTAAGCCCCCCTTTTTTGTTTAACCCACTTTCTTACAAATATCTATTGATTTGGGCCCAATTGAGCTGCACAAACTTCACTATTCTAAGTGGGCTTGGGCTGCTTGATTTTTGTGTCCTTACACAAACAATTGATGAATTTTATCACTGAAGTTAGTTTCATTATTTGATTAATTAGCTTTTTCGAAAAGTTGTTTTCATGATTAGTATCATGGTGTCTTTATTATTATTGTTTTATTTCGTGAACATTACGTAGTTTTGAGTCACTATGTCATAAAAATAAAATTCATTGTTTATTGGCATCTTTTGTTGTATTCAATAAATATATCTAGAATTTAAATCTTTCATATGTCGTAACTATATAAAAAAAAGAATCCACTGTGCAAGTAATTAAGTAAAGTCAAATTTATATACTAAGCATGCTTCAAGTCGTAAGCCACTATTTTTTAGGGGAAAATAATAATAAATTTTTTTAGTTAGGGTTTTGTCTTGGTCCTTTTGGAAGAAGTAAGGGGGTTCATAAAAAAAAAAAAGAAAAAAAAAAGAAAAAAAAAAAGTTAAGTTTTCAAGAAATTGGGCCTCTCTTAGAAAAGTTAATGGCTTTCTTATGGGAAACCTAGCCTAAGTCCTGATGGACCTCCATTTACGTTTGACCGCCCATCTAGCCCACGTTAATTCAACTCAAGTATCAAAATCTCTTCTTTTTTTTTTTTTTTTCTTTTTTTTCTTTTTTTTTACCAAGATCCATCTAACAATATACAACCTGATGGTGGAAAAAATCGATCATGTTTCAGCTTAAT
This sequence comes from Notholithocarpus densiflorus, assembly GCA_030021035.2. Lineage (NCBI taxonomy): Eukaryota > Viridiplantae > Streptophyta > Magnoliopsida > Fagales > Fagaceae > Notholithocarpus > Notholithocarpus densiflorus. The sequence goes on from JARYZH020000126.1 coordinate 1,289,349, forward strand.
ACCACCTTATTTGGATGTAATGGATGAGAAATTGAATATGAATTTGTTATTCTTGAAATAAATTTTTATCCGTGCGAAACAAGGGCAGAACTACATTTAAGGGTGTGGGGGCCACGCCCTCCAAAATTTTTTAAAATTCCTTTATAATATTTGTAACTATTAAACATTTTTTAAGATATAGCTTATAAAAATAGGAATTGGCCCTGATAGGGGTATTTTAGCCAAAAATTGATACCTTTGGACACGTCACGCAAGGAAACCGACGGTGCCAGCAGGCCCGTTAGCTTTACGGAAACAAACGGAAGGCCTAAGGTGACGGGAACACGAGGGATGACCCTGCAATAACAACTTGACAGGCGCTTCTATAAACCAACGAGGATGGGGCGAAGAGGTCGACGGGGTGAAGGGAAAATTATTAGGTACTTCCGAAATACCGTAAATGCGTACTTCCTCCTCTCACATGAATGGTGGGTCCCACCATGAATTTAATTAGTGGGACCCGCCATTCATGTGAGAGGAGGGAGTGCGCATTTATGGTACTTCGAGAGTACATAATAATTTTTCCGGGGTGAAGAGGCTGACGGATCCAGCATGGCTTAACTTGGTCCCCACGAATGCCTAAACATGGAAATATCTTGCATAACACGCAAGATAAAACTCATTACTCACTCATATCTCTCTTATATGGAAAGGCGCTCTAAAATCTTGGAAACTCTAAGTGCCAGACCCTCCTAGTAAGGAAAGATCCCTATTTTGAAGGGATTTCGATTCACCATTCACCACTATATAAACACCAGGCCTCCACTATTTTCAGGTACGCAAAAACTCTCTAGTTCTCTCACTACAGAGTTCATAGAGACTTCTCATTCGCTAACTTGATCTTTGGAGGGTTTTTAGCCGGTACCACATCGGTGCCTTCTGTTTGGTCATTTTATTCTTATTTACAGGTACCCATTGGAGCGACTTGGAGCCTACAACTCACTGATGATTTTAGCACATCATTAGGCCCCTCAAGCAAAAATACCTAATTTTGCCACTGCTTGCTGATAATAATCAATTTGAGCATTGATATCTTTCCTGCTATGTTAGAATTTCTTCATAGGAAATTTTGGAATATCGTTGGCAATGAAAAAAAAAAAATCAAATATTTTTTAATATTTATAACTATCAAACATTTTTTAAGATATAACTTTTAAAAATAGGAGTTGTCCCCTCAAGCAAAAATTCTTGATTTCACCCTTACATGCCGATAATAATCAATTGGAGTATTGCTATATTTCCTCCCATGTTTGAAATTTCTTCCTAGGAATATCGATGGATTGGAATATCGTAGGCAATGAAAATGTAGAACAATCAATGTGGGACTTGCGAGATCCTTCAATCCTATTGGGGTGCACGGCTGCACCCAGAAGTCCAGCCCACATGGAATTCTATTTCAAGATGAAATAGGTGAAGGTAGCTTGCATGAATAAAACTCCTATTCCTAATTATACTAGGGGTGTCAGGCGGTGGTAGGTACTTTATATATAAAGCAATATATTGTGTGCATGTGGTTTTTATGAGAGAGAGATTGAAGACTAAAACACAGTTTTGAAGCCGACTGAAAGAAAAAGAATAGTGCTTTGTGTGGTATAGAGGAAAAAAATAAAAGGTGATTTTTCTTGTTCTAGAAAGATAAATTGGAGATTTTCTCAAGGACGATTATTTGGGTACTACAACCATAGAGAGTTGTTTTTTATGAGAGAGAGATTGAAGACTAAAACACAGTTTTGAAGCCGACTGAAAGAAAAAGAATAGTGCTTTGTGTGGTACAGAGGAAAAAAATAAAAGGTGATTTTTCTTGTTCTCAAGACTCACAAGAAAGATAAATTGGAAATTTTCTCAAGGACGATTATTTGAGTACTACAACCCTAGAGAGTTGAAGTATTCAGAGTAGAAGAATTCCAATCTAGCATATTAGAACAAGTTGATATATTACTTGAACCAAGCATAAGAGAATCAGACAAAATGCGTAGCTCTACATTTCAATGCTAGAAGCTATGTGCACCTTTTTTTTTGTGTTTTCTATATTCATTCACTGTCGCTTGCTTGCTGTGATATTATCCTCTTATTGTGTTCCCTCTTATTTATATTTGGGTTTTCACCTTTCTTTTCATACTTATAAATCCATCTTATTTTGATAAACAATCAGGTCGTATTGTTACTGATGAGATCGATCATCCTTTGACTAAAGAGCCTGGTACTGAAAGTTTGACCTTACTCCTCCTTGCTAGCCAAAGGATGATTTTCCCTTCAACAATTAATAATGGGTATGTGTTGTGGATTCGAAATGGCTAAGGTCTAATCCTAGGGAATTTTAACATTTTTAACAACTTATTGTATAATTCTAAATTAATTTTAACAATGTGAATGAAGTAATGTGTAATCAAAATAATTTTGGATAATTTAACAATTTAAGTGTAATTCAGTTAATTATGGAGAATTTAATTTCAACAATTGAAGATGTAATTTAAAGTTATTTTGTGGATTTCAATCATTCAAGATTCAATTCAAAATAATTTTGGTAAATTTTAACCAATTAATAAATGTAATTTAGAATTACTTTGTGAATTTTAACAACTCCAGTGTATAAGAAATTAATTTTATTGAATTTTATTTATTGAAGGTGTGATTCCAAATAATTTTGGGGAATTTCAACTGTTGAAGGTGTAATTCAAATTCGTTTTTTGTGAATTTCAGTCATTATTTAATCCATTCAAAATGTAATTTGAACCAATTTTATAAATTTTGAGGGAAATTTTCTCTTTTTCTCTTTTTCTTTTTGTGCACTTGAGCATTTGGGTCATTTTATGTGATTTGGGATGTTGTCGACTTGTAGTGCACCAATTGGTCTTTGCCCCTTTTTCTTGATCTCGATTCAAGCTCACCTTCAGTTTGGTCCAATCACTTTTGATCAAATGCCAATTAGAACTGGGCTTATTTTGGATCAAACCTAATCATATTTTAAACAAAAGTTAGTGTGTTTAGGGCTAATTAATTAGTTCGGCTTGACTGGACTCATTTTGGATCAGGCCTAATCTTATGTTAATGTGCCATTGCAAAGGATAGACACAGTTAGGCTTGGCCGAGTCTATTTATTATTGTCTTTACCTTATGAGCTAGATTATTTATTTATTTATTTATTTTTGATAATTTAAGGAGAAATTTACATGTTTGAGTGCATGCATGAGTGCATTTAGGCAATATGCTTTTTCTTTTTTAGAGAGTTTCAACCTATGGCATCCGCTCCTGATGATAGATTGAATTCCAGATTTCTTATTTAACCATTAGAGACTTTACTAGTTAAGTAAAGTCTCTAATGGTTAAATAAGAAATATCAGCATACACAAGGCAAACTAAGTAATTGACTTCACACAAAACAACAACACATGCAGTAATTAAAGACTACAACAAACGACTTGTAGTATAATTCCAACACTACTAAAGAAATTGGTAAGCGACATGTTATATGAACTCAATCTGCTGCAGGACTTGTCGTTTAATTGTCCTTCAGTGCCTATATAGGCTAGACTAGCCGAGAAAGATATTGTTTTGGTACATAATTATATATGATCAGTGTACTATATTAAGAAATTATTTCAAAGGGGTGAGTTCATGAAACTCTAACATTTTCTTTTCATCTTCTATAATTAATGTGGCCTCTAAAATACTAGATCAGTAAAAATCTAACCCAATTGAAACCATAAATTGTTTGAAAAAAATAAGTTGTCAATGTACTAAATCATCATCAATGATTAAATTTTCCTACTAGCTTGAGACCATAATTTTTATAAACCAAAATCCTAAATGTAGTTCAAAAATCATTACATAATATTTAATTTAATTAAACATAATTTTTACTTAAACCGTGCATCACATGGTCATAATACAAGTTTTCTATATTCTTCACAATCAGTTAATGAGATGTTATATATTATATAATCTATAAGCTCATTTTTGTGTATAATTTGAATGTATAAAAAACCTGAAACTTAAAACATTTTATAAATGAACTAATTCTTAATCTTTAAAAATCTTGCTATTATACAAGTATATAGAGAATTCAATCCAAGCGTGAATTAGTGAGAAAATGCAGTTAATAAAATTTTATTAAATAATGTAATATTAACAATGAATTATTCAAATCTTATCTTATAGATTAAGTTGTCTTTAGAAAAAAAAAAAAAAAAAACACAAAAGTGTAACTTAATCAATATATGCTTTAGTTTCGGTCCTTGCTTCTTGGTATTAGTGTGGGCCATATTTTTCATGCCAAAATTGCGAACTCGTGATGATTCATGATTGCAAGGCAACCAATCAGCATTTCCTAGTCATGCTGACATTGATTCAAGCCATTTTTTAGTCTTCGATACTCATTTTCTTGAGAAGAAGATAGTCTTGGTCGACGTTATGATTCAAAAATGTCGGTGTGTAGTACCTTTTAGCAGAGAAAAACGACTAGATAGCGAAGACCTATGCTTCACGATGTTGCACCAAGTCTTTTGTGTGTGTGTTTCCTGGCAAGTTTGAATTACTAATGGGAATGCAGGGACAAATTTCACCTACAGCTAGCATATAGACTCAACCATAGAAGAGAATCAGTAAACGGTTTGTACAATGAAAAAAAATAGAAGAAGAAAAAAAAAAAAGTCTACAAAAAACCTTTTATTTATATAATTTTTAATTTCGATACTTGTACAATGAAGGATTGTCAAGTATTTACTGATTTACTCTTTAGTTTTTCTCTTTTAAGTCCTAACTCAATTCTTACATTTCCAAAACTTTTATAGTTCCTTCTCTCATCAATATGACAATACTACATTTAATTGAGTAGAAACAAAGTAGAGAAATTACTTATATCTTTCTTATATTTAAGAATCAATAAAAACAATAAATATACATGTTAGAAATTTTGTTTATTAAAAACCAAATCTTCTCGCATTTTGAAATGCATAAATAGTATTTAATTTTTTGTACTTGAGTCTTGTAATCTAGAAACATGTATTTTGGGCTCAGCCGAGTACGGACGCTACACTTCCAAATCCTCAATTGTTAAAATCTTAAAATACACCAAATAAACACACCTTTGGTTTAATATAAAGGGGGCAAAACTATAGCATTCCACGTGGATCATGGGTACACTGTCTGATTAATTAAAGATGATCAGACCGATTATAATCCCCAAATTTCTCGCACCAAATTTCTTCTCTCTCACTCTCGTTATAAATTTGCCACTTCTTGAGATTCTATACACAGCCAAATTAGCCTTCCCTCACAATACACCCTTGTACCAACTGCCTCTTCAACCATATTGCATATGGGGCTTTCCCAATGGAGTTCATCTCCACCGTCCTCTTCTTTTTTCATGCATGCTTTTATCCTTCTCTGGTGGTGTGGCTTGTTAGTCACCTCTGTTGTTGGCGGGAATAATGAGACCGACCGGTTGGCGTTGCTTGAGTTCAAAGCCAAGATCACTCATGATCCTCTCCAGGTTATGAGCACTTGGAATGATAGCATCCACTTTTGTCAATGGCGAGGGGTTACCTGTGGTCGTCGACATCAGAGGGTCATTGCGTTGGACCTGCCATCTTCGAAACTGGTAGGCCCTATATCCCCACATATTGGAAATTTAAGTTTTTTGAAGAATCTAATGCTCTCTGACAATAGCTTTCATAATGAAATTCCTTCAGAAATTGACCGTTTACGCATATTGCAAATCCTATATTTGGACAATAACACACTTAGCGGCAAAATTCCAAGAAATTTATCCCAATGCACCAACCTCAAATACATTGATTTCAGTCACAACCTTTTGGATGGGGAAATCCCTGCAACTCTTGGCACTTTGTCAAAACTCCAATACATTTCTTTTCAAAAAAATAATTTGACAGGAAGTATCCCACCTTCTTTCGGCAACTTATCCTCTCTAGAAATGTTTGGTACAATTTCTAATAACTTGGGTGGGAGTATCCCTACTTCTTTTGGCCAATTGACGAAACTTACATATTTTGGTGTTGGTGTAAATAGGTTGTCCGGAAGAATTCCTCCCTCAATCTTCAATTTGTCTTTGTTAAAAAGGTTTGATGTAGGATTGAACCAAATCCAAGGGCATATTCCATCGGATATAGGTATCACTCTACCTAATATCGAAACATTTATCATTTTTAGCAACCAATTTATTGGACCTATCCCTATTTCAATATCTAATGCCTCAAATCTAGAGCTACTTGAACTTACCGACAATAAACTAAGAGGAAGAGTTCCTTCTTTGGAGAAGTTATATAGAGTTTCACTTTTTACCATGGCTCAAAACGAGCTTGGAAATGGAGGGGAAAATGACTTGAATTTTCTCTGTTCTTTGACAAATTCTACATATCTAACCGATTTAGAGATAGCCTACAATAACTTTGGGGGAGAGTTGCCCAAGTGCATTGCCAATTTCTCAACTACCCTCATTTATCTACTTCTAGATAATAATAAAATATCTGGAAACATTCCTACTGGAATAGGAAATTTGACCAATTTGGAGGAACTATATATGAGGAATAATAAATTATCAGGTCATATTCCTTTTGAAATTGGAAAGCTACAAAAGTTACAATATTTGGATTTATCTGCAAACAATTTCTTCGGGAACATTCCATCTTCTCTTGGAAATTTAACTATTTTGACAACTTTGTATTTAGACCATAATAATCTTCAAGGAAGCATCCCCTTAAGTCTAGTCAAGTGTGAAAATGTGGTTCATTTAGATCTTTCTAAAAACAATCTCAATGGTACAATATCATATCAAGTAATTGGTCTCTCATTCTCATCAATTTCTCTAGACTTGTCAGCCAACAAATTTACTGGTGTCCTTCCTACAGAAGTAGAAAAGTTCAAAAATTTAGAACACTTGGATATTTCTGAAAATATGTTTTCTGGAAAAATTCCAACAAGTCTTGGTAGCTGTGTAAAACTAGAATTTCTAGTCACGAGAAGCAACTTCTTTCAAGGGGTCATTCCTTCATCTTTGGAATCATTAAGGGGTCTTCAAGTTTTAGATCTTTCTAAAAACAATTTCTCTGGAAATATTCCAAAATTTTTGGAGAGCTTTATCTTCTTGGGGTTATTGAATTTGTCTTATAACCATTTTGAGGGTGAGGTACCAACAGAGGGAGTTTTCAGGAACACAAGTGCAACTTCAATTAAGGGAAATACTGAGCTATGTGGAGGAGTGCCAAAGTTCAAGCTTCCTGTATGCAAATACAATAAATCCAAGAAAAGGAAGTTGACTCATTCCTTGAAGCTAATAATCTCTGTACTTTCTGGAATTTTTGGTGTAACTTTGGTGGTTTCATTTCTACTTCTCTTTTCTTTCAAAAGAAAGAGAAGAGAAAGTACTTTAAATAATTCACAAAATTTATTTTTGAATGTATCTTACCAAAGTCTCCTAAAAGCTACAGATGCATTCTCCTCCACTAATTTAATTGGTGTGGGAAGCTTTGGATCTGTGTATAGAGGAATTCTTGATCAAGATAGACGTGTAGTTGCTATCAAGGTGCTCAATCTTTCGCACCATGGAGCTTCCAAGAGTTTCATTGCTGAATGTGAGGCTTTGCGAAATATCAGACATCGGAATCTGGTAAAGGTATTCACAGCATGTTCAGGTGTTGACTATCAAGGTCATGATTTCAAAGCATTGGTATACGAGTTCATGACTAATGGCAACCTAGACGAGTGGTTGCATCCGATTTCAAGAATAAATGAGGTTCCTGAAGAACAAACAAATTTGAATTTTCTTCAAAGACTGAATATTGCTATTGATGTTGCAAATGCATTGGAATATCTTCATCATCATTGTCATACACCAATTGCTCATTGCGACCTTAAGCCTAGAAATGTTCTTCTAGATGATGAAATGATTGGACATGTTGGTGACTTTGGCTTGGCAAGGTTCCTTCGTGAGGCCAGCCGAGAGTGTCTTGCTAATCAATCAAGCTCTATCGGATTAAGAGGAACAATTGGTTATGCTCCTCCAGGTGAGTATCTTTTCTATTTTTGAACATTAATTTTTTTTTTTTTCTTTCTTAATATTTCTTGATGTACTTTCAAGCATGAAATAGCTTAAGGAAGCCTTTTAGAAGATGGAGCATGTCTTGAAAGAAATTTCCACTTGTCATAATTTTTTACCTTTTATATGCCACTAAAGAGCTCTTTCAAAGTTGTGCTATTATAATTTTTTTTTTTTTTTTTAATATGAAACACTATCAATCATATTGTAAATTTTATGTGCAATTGCAGAATATGGTTTGGGAAACGAGGTGTCAACTTATGGTGATGTCTACAGTTATGGCATACTATTATTGGAGATGTTTACAGAAAAAAGGCCCACTGATAATATTTTCAAAGACAACTTGAACCTTCATGATTTTGTTAAAGGAGCTTTGCCTGAACGAGTGATTGACATTGTGGATCCTATTATCCTCTGGGAAAGAGAAGATATGGAAACAAGGACAAATGATACTCACATTCAAAATCAAATAGGAAGTCCCAAAATTCTAGAGTGCTTGATTTTGATATTTGGAATTGGAGTTTCTTGTTCTATAGAATCTCCAAGAGAAAGGATGGACATTAGGGATGTTGTAGCTCAGTTGCATTTGATTAGAGAAAAGCTCCTCAGAACTAGAATCCGCCGAGAAAGACTTCAACTTACGGGTAAATTGTTTATTACACAGTACTTGCTCTAACACCCACTCCTAAGCCAACACAATACCATGTGCTTGTCACGGTAATTTCTTTTATTCTAGCAAAATTGATAATATTGATGCCATGTGAAATTTGATTACATGATGGTACTATTCATATGATTAAGATTTTTCCAATTTGTTTTCTATGATTCAGAATAAGCCCTTTTTTGTCCCCTCCTCAAATTGTTTATTGAAAAATACATAAATCAAAATAACGTTTTAGCAATTTACGGATTTGATTATCTCTACCATGGGTGTGGTTGAGATTATTGGCATTGTACTCACACTCCGTACTTTTTATTGAGACACCTTTGATGACTTTGATGTAAACAGTGGCTTAAATTACTCCAAGAAGTTTAACTAATTTATTGGGAACGATTTAGTTGTTTATAATCTTAACTAATTACTCACAAATACCCGGATAACCGTTTCCAGTAAACATTTAATGAGTTTGGGATTCAACAACTGAACCTTCTAGCATTATTTTGAATCCTCTTACAGTCTTACTATGGTTGTTTTTTAAGCTATGGGTGTTGAATAATTTTTTTCAATTCCTTACTCTTGAAGGGAAAACCTCATTCACCGCCTAGCATCAATCTATTTTGAAAACCAAAGAATGTTCTTCCCATACATAGAAACGATTTCCCTTCATATTTAGAGAGATAATTGTCATCCTTGAATGCAGGTACAGAGGTCCAATGACCCTATTGGAAGGTGCCATCATGACTTGATGAAGAGGTTTTGATTTTGTATTGGAAGGTGCCATCATGACTTGAAGAGGTTTTGATTTTGTATGAACTTGTAGCATCTCCTTATGTTTCTTTTAGCAATCGCATATTAGTTTCTCTTGTATTTATCCTTTTTTTTTTGTGTAATCATATCCATGAAATAATTTGTGACTGTAATATTACTTTAAAAAATAATAAAGATTCTGTGGAGGTAGACTTTTATGGCCAAATCACATTAAAATTGTTGTTTTCCTTCTTTTGTTTGACTTCATCTATATATATACATATATTAATAGTCGAATCTTAGAGAAAATCCAATTAGATTTTAATGGGATTCTCAATTTTGCACCACATGTTCATTTAATTTTTAATTTTGTGCCAAGTAAATTATTGATTGTAAAAATCGAAGAGTTCAAATCTAATTAGATTCAAAATTGGATTTCAATTGAAGTCCAATTTTCCGTCATGTGTCTATCTAAGTTTTCAATTTTTTTGGCAAGTGAATTATTGGGTGCAAAAATCGAAGAGCCTAAAACCAATTAATTCTAAATCATATATATAATCTGAGAAACCATTACATATTTTAGAAATGTATGTTTTTAAAAAAGTGTAAGCTAATACCATGTATAATTTAAACACTTTCTTTTAAAAAATGTATAATTTGAATTGTATAAGTATGATTGTTTTTAATTGTACCTGAGCTACACACTAGTTTTTATAAAAGGAATGTTACAGTTTCTAGCATTGGATAACACTAGCAGCAATCAAGGCTTCTAGTTTGGTAATTAATGGTTCCTTTGCCATTGCAAATTATTAGCACTAAATTAGATGTTTGTCACCCATAATTTGATGATTACGTACAAGAAAAAGCAATATGTTCTTGCAAGATCATATCATTAATGAGGGCCTTTTATGAGAAGCACCCAATAGTTGCTTGTAGATGTCGTAATGAGGGCCTTTTATGCTCAACAAGATATCTCTTTTTTTTTTTTCTTTTTTTTGCTTTCAAGATAATTTCTTTTGAAGTATACACTGTACAGCACTATGATACCCAGACCCATTTGGGCCTTAAATTCTGACTTAACAGTATGGCCCATGACACCAATCCCTTTCTACCTAAGGCCCAAGCCTGAGCCCAAAAGAGCTACAAGCCCAGGCCTCACGCTGCCTTAAAACTCAATGAGTAAATAACCTTAATTAGCACGCACCTAGCATCGCCACCTGGGCCTCGCTCGGTGAACCACTTCCCGAGCAAAAAGACAATTGCTTGGGGGTGTTGTGTCTCAGATGCCTGGCAGTGCCTTGGGGAATATCGCTACCAAGCATCTCTATTAAGGTGGGAACCATTTCCAAAGCCACTCTTACCACACCCCACTCCCAACTAAACACCCACTTAGGATTAACAACATTGGACCTTCCTTCCCACTAACCACAAGGGTAATCATAACTTCCCACTAATTATTAGGCTATAAATATGAGAAGCTAGGGAGGAAAAAGGTTGTTGAAAGGTTGATAAACAAACTAAGGGAGAGAGAGAGTAAGGGCGTATCAAGCTAGCGAAGTGATATTAGAAAGGGATAGAGTAGGGTAACTCAAAAGGGAAAGGCAGTTTCATTGAGTCTTTGTAGAAGGAATTACCCAAAGTAGGAAATCCAAATCCCACATTACAAATAGATTGTAAGCCCAAGTGAGGATAAGCCCATCAACCCCTCCTTTGGTGCGCACATACACAATATAAATAATACCATGTATAATTTAAACATTTTCTTTTAAAAAATGTATAATTTGAATCATATAAGTATGATTATTTTTAATTGTATCCGTGCATATGCACGGAGCTACACACTAGTTTTTATAAAAGAAATGTTACAGTTTCGAGCATTGGATAACATTAGCAGCAATCAAGGCTTCTAGTTTGGTAATTAATGGTTCCTTTGCCACTGCAAATTATTAGCACTAAATCAGATGTTTGTCACCCATAATTTGATGATTACGTACAAGAAAAAGCAATACGTTCTTGCAAAATCATATCATTAATGAGGGCCTTTTATGAGAAGCACCCAATAGTTGGTTGTAGATGTTGTAATGAGGGCCTTTCATGCTCAACAAGATCTCTCCTTCTTTCTTTTTTTTCTTTTTTTGCTTTTGAGACCGTTTCTTTTGAAGCATACACAATATAACGTTATTTTAAATTCTGAATAATGCGACACTAGATATATATTTAAATTTCTAATATTTAATATTAATGAAGAAATTGATCAATTTTCAATTCAAGAAAAGAACAAGAAATATTCAGCACAGGAAAGAATCTAGATCGGTAGGCCATATTCAAACGACAATAATTCACATGTTTTGTGTTGAAAAGGTTAAAACACCTTTCAAACAAATTCAGCATTATCTAAATGATGAAAGCTTGTATTAGAGCATTGGCAAAAACACAAATGGGAAATGTATACATGCCTGTGTCGATCTCCTCGGTGGTGGCCTTACACGGAATTTTCCCACCATCGAAAATGACAACGGCCGTTATCATATGGTGGTGAAGCAGATTGATTCGGTGCATAGAGTATTCCATGTACTGCATTTCCTTATTGTTGTCTGAATTCAGACAAAGCTCCATGCTACATGAATAACCTGCCCCCAAAAAACACAAATATCCCAATGATTATTTTGTCAATTTCTTTCCAAACCCATAAAATAAATTAAACAGTAATACTAATAGCAACTTAATCATAAATATTGAAGAAAGAGCCACTTTAACGGCCACAACTAGGATAGATGAAACATGAGCCAATCAAATACCTACACGTGGCTAATTATTAAGTAACTTGACTTCATGCAAAGTGACAACACAGTAACTAAAAACTAGAATCAACGACTTGTAGTAAAATTCGAGCACTTATAAGATGTTTTTAAATGACATGACGTACGTGTATAAGAACTCAATCCAAAATACATGAATCTCTCAAAAGTTGGGGGTTATAGTCGGTCTGATCGTCTTTAATTAATCAGACCGTGTACCCATGATCCACTTGGAATGCTATAGTTTGCCCCCTTTATATTAAACCAAAGGTGTGTTTATTTGGCGTATTTTAACAATTAAGGATTTGGAAGTGTAGCGTCCATATTCGGCTTAGCCCAAAATACACGTTTCCAGACTACAAGTAACTAATCCATGTATAATCTATAACTACAAGAAAATTTCATCATTTGAATTGAATTTTTATATAGTTCAAAAATACTTTCATTAAAGAAGAGTCTCTTAGAAATATAATAAAAAATGTCAAATAACAAATTTCATTTTGAATTAAAAATGAGACTCCTAAAATTTAGTTTTTTTTTTTTTTTTTCCCTAAAATTTAGCATTTTTTATTCATTTTTCATCCAATAAAAGTAAAACAGCCCCCAATTTAAAAAAATAAAAAACTAAGAGAACTTCTAAAATTCAGTTTTCTTTCCCATTACGTTCATCTTATTTTTCCTACCCAAACTTTTCTCATTACTATGCCACTTTCAAACACACGTCCAAAAAACAATTACAATTATTTACTTTTAAAATTTACCATTTTTATTTGTTTGTAAAAAAATATATTTTCAAATTATAATAGTTGCAAATTGTTAACTTTTAACCAAAAATAAAAAATAAAATAAAAGAGCCTCTGAGCGTGAGGCTAGTAAGGCTAGTAACTAACTAAAGTAATTATATATGTAAATCAACTTATATTGAAACTTCAATTAACAATACACCTCTACGATCATTACGTGTCTTGAAGATTAATTATGGACTAAGACCATAAATAAACCACTGGTTTTTTATTCACACCTATTCACCTAACCCATTGATTTTTTTTTATTATAGAAAAACCACCTAACCCATTGATTAGATAATAAAGATGCCTCATGGACCTACATGTCATGTTACTTTTCTTTTCCTTTCTTCTTTCATTTATTTTATATATATTATCAACTGCAGATGAGGAACTAGACCCATTTCATGATAGACTTAATTCATCCATTAATCATTTTAATTTAACGACATTATGACAGATTTAACTAAATTGACAATATATTATTGGTCAATTTTTTTTTTTGAGAGATAATTACAACATGCTGCTAACCTCGCAGCTCGAACCCTTTCCCCCCTAAACCCCCAAGCACTTTATACATGGGGAGGTGCCAATTCAGCTACAAGACCTTTGGCCTAAGGCTATAACCTTATTTAACATCATTAATATTACTACATATTTCAAAAAACTAACCATTGAATTGCTTGTTCTTTACGTTTTTAATACACATGTCAAATTTTGTACTAATAAAATATTATTTACTATATAATCTATAATATTATATTTTACGCATAAATTTTAAATACAAAAACTTGCAATTTAACAATTTATTGATGACATAACTATTGATTTTTAATTTTTTTAGAAACTTTGCAAGTATGGAAAATATAAGAAGAAAATTTAATCCAATGGTGGATTTATCAAAATTCATCTCCAATAAAAAGATATTAAATAAGGTTGTAGCCTTAGGTTACAACTAATTTTGTAACTAAATTTTGTCCTATATATTTTCATTTGATGGAATTACCCATTCGGTTTGAAACAAATACTAGTGCATTTCCATCAATAAGTAAAACTCTCATATATAGTGCATTTGATAAATTATGTTTTATAACAGTGTACTCTTGGCGCGATGGTCACTTTACAAGTATAAGTGCTTGTGGGCAGTGAGGGCAAAGGCCAGAGTTCAAGTCTACAGGAGAAAGCTTCACCCACATATATTTAGGTAGAGTTTCATAACATACCTTTGTTAAAAACATGGCTAAATATTTGATTTTGCTCCACTTTTATATCTCTCTCCTCCAAAAACACAAAAAACATAGAAATACAATATCAAATAAGATCAAAAAGAAACCGACGGAAGACTTGCATCATGGGATTTCAAACCATAGGTAGACAACTAAAATTTTGGTCAAATCTTAGGTGGGTAAAGTGTCAAATTTCAAACTACAGGTAGGCAACTTAAATTTCGGCCAAACCATAGGTAGGTAAGTTGTAATTTGCCAAAAAAAAAAAAAAGGTTTTATTATACTACACTTTACAATTTATTTTATCCTAGTTGGATTAGAAGTTTTATTGTAGATCTTGTTTATTTTATTTCTACATATTTTTAACCGATAAAGGTATATTAAAAAAATATGAATATACATACTTAAAAAAAAAAAAAACAGAGAATAGAATAATTAATTGAATCTAAAAAAGGATCTCTTAAGAAATTTGTTACTAGTAAAAAAAAAAAAACATTTAGATGAAAATTTTTGTGTTAGAGATTTATTATCAAAACTACAAGTTATAAAGAGCTTTTAGAAATAGA